>QPMI01000071.1:0-541553 GCA_004431415.1 Cyanophora paradoxa | reverse complement strand
GGGCGGGCGCGGGGCCGCGTGGGGCGGCGAGGCGACGCGGCGGGGCGCAGGGCGTGCTCAAGGTGGCGGCGGTCATCGGGGCGCGCTTCACGCCGGCCGCCGTCGCCGCCGTCGACCCGACGGGCCCGGGGCCCGACGCCACCCGCGCCGCCTTCCGCCAGCTCCGCCGCGCCGGCCTCATCACCGTCCGCCCCGCCCCCGCCGCCCCGGCGCCCCGCCGACGCCCCCGCAGGAGTGGACGCGGGACGTGGCGGGGGCGGGGCGGGGCGGGGAGGAGAGAGAGGGGGCGGCGTGGCCCCCGCTGGAGCTGCCCTTCGCCTTCATCCACGCCCTCGTCGCCGACGCCCTCTACGCCGCCCTCCCCGCCGCCCGCCGCCGGTCCGCCCCGCCCCCGCCCCGCCCCCCCGCCCCGCCCCGCCCCGAGGCCGCCGGCCGTGCGCAGTGAGCTGCACGGCCGGTACGCGGCGTGGCTGGAGAAGCGCGGCGCCTCCGACGACCCGGCCGTGCTCGCGTGCGGCCCCACGCCCGCCCCAGCACCCGGGTTGCCGGGCCGGGGCCGACGGGCGGGGCTGGCAGGGGCCACTGGCGGCAGGCGGGGCGGGCGGAGCGGGCGCTGGTGCAGCTGGAGCGGGCGGCGGTGAGCGCGCAGCGCGGGCACGCCCTCCCGAGGCCCGCCGCATGTTCGCCGAGATCGGTCCGCCCGCCCCGCCCCGCCCCGCCCCGCCCCCCTCTGAAGCATCCGCAGGCGTCACCGTCGACTGGCTCGGCCTCGCCGGCGCCCCGCCGCCCTCCCGCCGGCCGCGCGCGCCGCCGCCCCGCCCCCCATGTCGCGCGCCACCGGCGCCGGCTCGCCGGCCTCGCCGCCGCTCGAGGACGGGCGCCCGGCCGCCGAGTGGGCGGCGATGCGCACGCGGGCCCTCAGCGCCTGGGCCTTTGCTGAGTACCGAATCGGCGCGCCCCGCCGCCCCCGCTGCTCCCGCCGCCCCCGCGCTGACGCCGCCCCGGCACAGGGCGCATGGGCCTCGCGGGAGAGATTGCGGTGCGCCGCGCCCGCCCCGGGGCCGCTCCGCTCGGCGCGCCTCACGCGGCGGCGGCAGCTGGCGTGCATCGAGAGCGCGGGGGAGCTGATGCCGCCAAGCCCTCCTCCCCGCTCGTCGCCATCGGTGCCCCCCGTCGGCCGCCCGCGACCGGGCGGCAGGCGGCGAGCGGGGCGCAGGGGCGCTGGTGCGGGCGGTGCGGGTGGCGTACAAGAGGCCGTCGGGGGGCGGGAGCGGGGGGCGGGCCTGCCGCCGCCGGGCGTGCGGGAGGCGGTGCTGGACTGCGCCCTGCTGATCGCCTGGGCCGCCTTCCGCGCCGGCGTCCACCTCCGCGGGCCCCGCTCCGCCTTCGGCCTCGGCGCCGCCGCCCTCGTCCGCGCCGCCGAGATCGCCCTCGCCACGCCCCCCATCGAGCACGGCATCGCCGACGTCCGCATCATCGGCAACCTCGTGACCCTCCTCGACCGTGCGAGCCAGCCCCGCCCGCCCCGGGCCCCCGCCGAGCCCTCACGCGGTCGGCGCCGGCGCAGTGGTCGGCCTGCCGGGCCCCAAGCGGGCGGCGCTCCCGATGCTCGACGAGCTCGCGGCCCGCGTCCACGTCCCGCAGGCCATGATGGCGCGCCCGCTCGCGCCGCCCGCCCCCGCCGCGCCGCCGCGAGCGAGCGCGCCGCGCTGACGCGCCGCGCAGACGCTGCACAACCACTCGCACCTGCGGCTGTGCCGGGAGGGCCGCTTCGAGGAGGGGCTGGCGGACGCGCGGGCGGCGGTGGCGGCCGGCGGGGCGGACCCGCTGGCGTCGGACGCGCACATGTTCCTGGCGGTGTCGCTGGCCCTCACGGGGGACCTGGCGGGGGCGGGGGCGGCGTGCGAGGAGGCCCTCTCGCTCTACTCGCGCCTCGGGATGGACGCGGCGGCCGCGCAGCTTGCCGCCGTCGTCGAGGGCTGGTGCGCCCTCCTCCAGGGCCGCGACCCCGCCGCCGAGGCCCCCCTCGCCCGCGCCCTCCTCGTGCGCCCCGCCCCCACCCCGCCCCGCCCCCTCCGAGCCTGGCCGAGCCGCGCCCCCGCAGCTCGACGCCGGGCGGGCGAGCACGTGGCCCCTGGAGACGGTCCGGCTGCTCGCCGCCGTCCTCCGCTGGCGCCGCGGCGACCCGCACTCCGCCCTCGCCGCCGTCACCCAGGCCGCCGCCTTCTGGCGCTCCCAGGTGCCCGCCCCCGCGCGCCCCGCGCCGCGCCGCGCCGGCGGGGCGAGCGGGGCCGAGGGGCGGGGGCGGGCGGGGCGCGCGCAGGTGCGGACGCTGATGTACTTTGCGATGCCGGCGCTGCTCGTGGCCGTCGACTTCGCCCTCTGGTGGCGCGCCGCCACTGCCGCCCGCGCCGCCGCCGCCGCCCGCCTCCTCCCCGCCCCGTCCCTCTGGCGCCGCCTCCTCTGCCCCGCCCGCGTCGCCCCCGCCGGCCCCCGCCGCCGCTCGTGGAGGACGAGGCGACCTTCTATCTGCGCGCCGGGGCGCCACCCGGAGCTCTCCTCCTACTCGGGGCCCCCGGCGCCGCCTCGCCCGACTCGCCCGTCTCGCGGCGGGCGAGCGGGGCGCGGGGCGAGGGCCCCGCCGAGCTCCGGGCCGAGGCGCAGCGGGCGGCGGCCCTAGCGCGCGAGCTCCTCGCCCTCCTCCGCCGCACCGCCCGCGCCCGCCTCCCCGCCCTCGCCCCCTTCGAGCAGCTCGCGCGCGCCGCGGAGCCCGGCCTCCGCCCCGGGCGGCGCGTGGCGCTGCTGCGGGCGGCGCGGGCCGGCTTCGCGGCGATGCGGCTGCGGCCGCTGGAGGCGCAGGCGGCGCTGCAGCTCTCGGTCGCGGAGGAGGAGGCCGGGGCGGCCGAGGAGGCCGCCGAGGCCTTCGCCCGCATCGCCTCCGAGGCCGGCCTCACACTGCCCGCCGCCGAGCGCCTCGCCATGGGCGCCAAGCCCCCCGACGGCGCCTTCCTCTCCCTCTGGGTCTGACCATGGCCCCCGGGCCCCGACACCGTCGCCATTCATCATCATCCACACGCACGTTTAATCGTGAGAGAGCGTGTAGGTCTTCTGAGATGTTCGTTAGCTATAGTGTCAGTCAGCACTCAGTAGGTCATCAGTGCGTGTGGCTGTCGTCTGCGACCGGCAGTCGTTGCGTAAATCGTTCTGCCTTCTTGGACAATTTGCAAACCTTAGTCACTGAGTTCAACTTTTCATTGTAGTACTACCTGATAATTGATTTGATGCCTGATGTCGATCATGATCAGTGTGTATCCGATAATTATATATATAATTCCCGTCGACAGCCGCGGCGCCGGGCTGAGTTATTATGGCATTGAGTGATCATGAATCATTGCATGCACGAATCCTGGGCCTAGCTATAGCACTCAGTAATGTCCCGCGGGTCCCGGAGTCTAATTATATAACTAGGCTACATGGTCGATCATATAACGGATATTTTGAGAAAATCATGTAACGTCACGGCGTATAATGGCTTGCGGTCGACGCCGTGACTCAGTGACGGCCGAGCGCGGCGAGCTCAGTGATCCGATGATCAATTGCAAGGCATGCGCAGTGCGAGTTCCGAGTTCTGTAGCTAAGGCTTCAAGGCTCCGAAGAGTTCAGAATAAAAGGCTCCGAATTTCCTATCCCCCTCCCCGCCCTCGCAGGCCAAGCTGCAGCTGCAGCTGCGCACACTCCGGTTTTGAGCGTCCTACCCTCTGCCTACCTAGAGCCACGTACGCCGCCCTGGGGCGGGGGCGGGGGGCTATCGCCTGGCGGCGAGGAGGGAGCCGGCGGCGGCGAGGGCGAGGACGGCGGCGGCGAGGAGGAGGACGGAGCGCCACTGGAGCAGCGAGGAGAAGCCCTGCATCTCGAGGAAGCGGAGGATGCCGTAGCGCAGCCCGTCCACCTCGTCCTTCACCGTCTTCTCCTCCTGGATCGGCAGCAGCCGCCCCTTCGCCGCCGCCGCCCCGCCCCACCAGGCCCCCTCCTTCCGGTAGATCTGCCACCCGGCGCGCGCTCAGGCGAGGTAGCGGGGAGGGCAGGGCGGGCGGGCGGGCCTCCTGGCTGCGGTACATGGAGTAGACCACCATGCCGGCGAGGGCGAGCAGCGAGCCGATCGCCGTCCGCGCCGAGAGGTCCGCGTCGAAGAAGATGAACCTGCACCGCCGCCTCGCCCCGTGAGAAGGGGGGGACGGGGGACGGGGGACGGGGGGACGGGGGGACGGGGGGACGGGGACGGGGGACGGGGGAGGGGGGGGGGGGGGCGGCGGGAGGGGGGGGCGGGAGGGGGTAGGGGGCGCGCGGGCACCCCCAGAAGAGGATGAGGGTGGTCTTGAGGTGGCCGACGACGGAGAAGGTGAGTGCGGAGGTGCTCTTGAGGACGAACCAGCCCGAGACGATCGCCCAGAAGCCCATGAAGGCCGAGAGGAGCAGCAGGCCCCCCGTCCGCAGGTCGAACGAGTGCGCGAGCACCTGCGCGAGGGCCGCCGCGGGGCGGCGCCTCAGCGGCGGGAGCGAGCGCCGGGGGGTGGGGCCCGGGGCCCCGCGAGGCGCGCCTTGTTGTCGAAGACGACGACGGAGACGGTGAGGATGGCGGCGGAGAGGGGGAACTGGTAGTAGAGCATCTGCGCCCCGCCGTGGCGCGTCGGCGGCGGTGCGGGGGCGGTGGGGGATGGAGGGGCGGGGCCACCTGCAAGGCGTTGGCGTCGAGGTCATGCTGCACGCTCTTCGAGTTGATGTGGCTCCCCGACTGGAAGAGCGCCGCCGCCACCGCGATGACCGTCCCGACGACGTTCGTCCCGGCGTCCCGCACGGTCGCGATGCCGATGCCCACGCAGATGATCGCCAGGCCGACGCCCTCCTTCAGCGACCGCTTCTGGCCTGCGCGCCCCGCCGATCGCTCTCCCCGAAGCGCCGCGCGGGCAAGAGAGAACCGCAACGGCGTTCGCAGAGGCAATACACCGCTGCGCTCACCGTAGAAAAGGAATTCGATGAGGCCCACGAGAGGAGTCTGAGCGGAGGCCTCAGTCGCGGCAATCGACGACGAGAGCGGCGGAGGCGCGCGCCTGCAGGATCTTCATCAATTGATAGAACCCGATGGAATTCCAGTCGAGGCTCAGATTTGCGAGCACAAGGCCCACGCTGAAGATGAAGGCCACGGGAAGCATCGCCCGGAGCGGCACCTTCTTGACCTCGAACAATCCGAGCCATGCCATAAGGAGCATAGATACAGAAGAGATGTAGAAGTGAATGCAGGTGAGCGAGATGCCGAAGTGAAACCCTGCGCAGCGAAGGCAGCGCTTGAGCCCGTTTCGCGCGTTGCGGCCGCGGCGCGGCGCTGCGTAAGCCCAGCGAGCGGGCGCTAAAGGCCGCTGCAGCGCCTCACCATGCCGGAACAGAACTTTGTTGACCTGGCCGGGGTGCGCGTCAACAGAGCGAGCCGGGAACGTGCGAGCGCGCGGGAGGAGACCATGATGCAGCCAATGGCACATACGACGTTGGATGTGAGCAGCAAGGGGACCACGAACGAAGCAGGAACCAGACGCCTCAGCGCCCCCACAACTGGATGCGGGGGCGCGGGCCCGGGCATCGCTGCCTCCGTCGCCAGCTCGCTGGCTTGGCGCTCTGGGCGTGAAGACCCGGCCTCGGTTTCCTGCGGCCCGCTGTCGTATTCCCGTACTCCCCCACTTCGCCGAATTCCGCGGCCGAAAAGCGCAGAAGCAAGCGCCTTCGGCGAGGGATTTAAACAGTATAGCTCTCTGCCGATCCAGAGCAAATCGTGACTGCCGCGCCGTGATCCGTGCACCCCATCAAATTTGATCGCAACAGCCGGCCAGATCGACATCGTTTGTACCTCTACTCCTTCTCTCCGGCCATGGGCGCCGGTCCCTCTTTGCAGCCCTACGTTGTTCTAGTGGTCGGTGCCTCATCTGGCATCGGGCGCGAGACGGCGCTCTTGTTGGACCGCGCCGGGTTCAAGGTCCGTGCACGTGAACTGCACTTGCTGCCTCCAATGCCGCCGCCGTGCGGCCTTCGCGCGCGTCTTCGCTCGACGCTGAACTGAGCTGCTGTTGCGGCGTTGAAGGTTTTTGCGAGCGTGTTGAATGCGGAAGAGGGGCGGGCGCTGCAGGCGCGGGCCTCCTCGCGCCTCCAGACAGTCGTCCTCGACATCACGAAGACAGACGTGCGTCTCCTCGAGCTCGCGGCCCCGGAAGCACGCGGCGCGGCGCTCAGAAGCCGTCCCGCATGCGCGTGCGCAGGACATCGAGAAGCTCCCGAAGATCATACGGCCGGCGCTCGCCGATTGGGGCCGCCTGGGCGTCGTGTGCAACTCCGGGACGCTCCGGAGGGGCCCCCTCGAGACGATGCAGATGGCCGACGTGCGGCGCATCTTCGAGGGTGCGCGCGCGCCTTGGCCGCGGAGGCGCCGGCTCGCTGCGCTCGGGCCGATGGGGCGCGTGGCACGCGGGGGCGCAGTGAACGTGGTGGGGCACTTCGGGGTGCTGCGGGCGCTGCTGCCGGAGGTGCGGCGCACGCGCGGCCGCGTCGTGCTCGTCGGCTCCATCGCCAGCGACTTCGCCATGCCCTTCTACTCCGCCTACTGCGCTTCCAAGTGCGCGCGGCGCCGCCCGGCCGGGGCGCGCGCCGGCGCGGGGGCGACCGGGGCGGGCGGGGGCGGCGCAGGCGGGCGGTGGAGGGGCTGGCGGAGAGTCTGCGGCGCGAGCTGGCGCCCCACGGCGTCTCCGTCTCCCTCGTCAAGCCCGTGCGCCCCGGGGGCCGCCCGCGCCGCCCGGCCCGGCCCGAGACGGGGTGCGCAGGGCCACGTGCGGACGGCGATGACCGATGTCGCCGCCCTCGACGCCGAGTCTGCAGAGGCGCGATCCCCGCCCCGCCACGCCCCGCCTCGAGGGCCGAGGGCCCCCGGCCCCGCAGGTCCTCGCCCGCTCCCCCGACTACGACGATCCCTTCCGCCGCAGCTGGCCCGCCACGCCGCCCCCCGCACCGCGCCGCCCCGGGGCTGAGAGCGGGGCGAGCAGGTCGGCGCTGCGGGCGGCGTCGGCGCCGGGGGCGATGCCGGGCCCCGGCCTCATCGCCTCGCACGTCCTCGACGCCCTCTCCAGCGCCCACCCCAAGCGCACGTCCGCCCCCCGGCCCCGCCCCCGCCCCCGGCGAGGGTGCCGAGGCGGGGCGGGGCGGCAGGTACCGGGCGGGCAGATGTCGGCGACGTGCGGGTGCCTGGGGGCGCTGCCGGCGTGCGTGGCGGAGCCGCTCTTCGCGCTGGCGACGGGGAACGTGCCGGTGAGCCCGACGGTGCGGGCGGCGCGCGCGCACCCGGCCGCCCGCCCCAGGCACGCCTGGCAGGACGCCGCCATCGGGCCCTTCCTCGAGCCGGCCCCGCCCTCTCCGCCCCGCCCCGCGCCCCGCCGCCGCCGGCCGTGCCGCCCCTCGCCCCCTTCCACAAGCTCCCCCCCTGGCCGTGGCCCTCTCGCCCCCGCGGCGCCAACGTCCCCGTCTGAGCCCCGATCGCGAGGCCCCCGCCGGCGCTCCAGCTAAAATCATGACGTGTACTTATGAATCAGTGTATCAGCTCAAGCGGTGCAGTTCAAGTAGATGACAGATTGCACGCGTGCAGGGGTCACAAGAGGGTCTCGAAGCTCCTGCCGAGGCGCGAGGGCGGGGCGCCGGGCGGGCGGGCGCCACCGGCGCCCGAGTGTCCGAACATAAGTCGCCGGTACTCGTCCTGGAGGCACGGCGCGGCGGCGGCGCGGGGCCTGGTCAGCGTCGGGGGCGGGCGCGCGGCGGAGGGGGGGGGGCGGGGGGGGGGGGGGGGGGGGGGCGGGGGACGGGGCGCAGGCCGGGGCGGGGACCTTCCTGGTCCACTCGCGGAGCTTCTTGACGTAGAGGGCCTTGAGGGAGAGGCCCGGCCTGCGCTCCAGCTGCGCCTCCCCAAAGGCGAGCCGCAGCGCCCCGCTCCACACCCCCGCGTCCTCGTCGAAGCGCGCTGGCGGCGGGTTCCGGTGCAGCTCCAGCAGGCTGCTCTGCGCAATCACCCGCCCCAGGTGCCGCTGCCCGCCGCTCTCGTCAGCACTCAGTGACTAGAAACACGGCCGCAGAGCGCGGGAGCTGGCACCTGCGGGATGGCCAGCCAGGACGAGCGGGGGATCAAGATCGAGCAGGAGAGTCGGGGGAGGTGGCGCATCCAAACCACCTCGAACTCCCTGATGTGGGGCAGCGCGGCTCAGGGGAAGTCGTGGGCGGGTGATCATTAAAGCTAAGCGGGCGCTTACCTGGACAGCGCCCGGAAGCGTCTACTTGAGCAAGCGAACGCAGCCACACCCTTGGCGTCCAGAAAGAGCATGATGACCTCGACGATGTCATCTAAGCGCAAGCGTACGCTTGAGCGCACGGCGGCCGAGCGCGTCGAAGAGGCCGTGCCTGCGCTCACCATTGAGCTTGTCGAAGGGGTTGAGACTCGCCACTGAGCTTGTCGCGTCTGCGCCGCCTGAGTCGGGGCGGCGGGCCCTCGCGCTGCCGCTGCTGATCCTTCGAAGCATGCCGCTCTCAAGCCGCTTCTAATGCGGTTGCGGGCTACGCACGTATCGCGCTTGCTCACAAGAAAGCCGCCGTGCGGGGTACGTGCGAGAAGAGGAGCAAGTGTGGGCAGAACGTGCAGGAACGAGAGCACAGGCGATGGTGTGTCTCTTTCATGCGCCGCGCTCATCGCGCTCATGCCACTCGCTCGAGCAGGCGCAGGAGGTCGACATCTCCGCGCTGGAGTCTCTACCGAATACGCTCGGCGTTCTGGTCACAGACATCAACGGCACCGTGCTGAAGGTCTGAAATCCAGCGCCACCCGCGCCCGCTAGCGCCCGACGGCCGACCTCGGCGCGCTTGCGCAGGCGACCGGTGAGCTCTCGAGCAAAGCGACGGAAGTGTCCCGCGTCATACATCGCCTGCTTCAGGTGCGGCGCGCGCCCCGGGTCCAGCGGGCGCGACCCGAGTTCTAGCGGGCATGGTTCGAGCTGTGTCACAGGACACGAATGGGGTGATGTTCGCGGTCGGGAATCCCGCTGACACGTTCAAGCGCCTCACTGGTTCGTCTGGAGTGCCCGCGAAGCCGCGCCCCGCCCCGCGCCGTTCCTGAGCCAGTGCTGACTGAGATCCCCCTCGCAGTCTCCGTCGACAGCCAACAGTACATAGTCACGATCGCGGACTCCAAAATCTATGCAGTGTTGAGGAGGGTATCCACGTGATCGCTGCACAGGCCCGGCCGTCTGTAAATACAAGAGCTCTGAGCCCGTCAGCGGGTGCACTACAGGCAAGACAGAGAACTCGATGCACTACAGGCTAGAGGCGCCGTGCGGGGGCGCTTCGGCTTACGCGCGGGTGGGCTTCGACCTGCGGGGCTCTCATACTCAGCGGCGCGTCGACGTCAGGGGGTGCAGGGGGGGCATGGGCCGGACCGGTGGAGGTGGACGAGCTTGAAGCCCTGGGGGGTCTTCTCCCAGATGCGGGTCTCCTCCGTCTCGCTGGTCACGTGCGCGCCGTTCTTGAACGACTGCACCAGCCGAATGTAGCACAGGATCGCCGCGTTCCCTACCCCCCGCCCCGCCTCGAACCTCGGCCCCCGGCTCGCCGCGCGCTGCTGCGCACCGCACTGGCGGACGTGGACGCCCGACATGGTGTTCTGCGAGATCTTCACCTTGGTCGGGTCCGCCGGCGGCGCGCTCTGCCGGCACTCATCAGCAGGCAGTGCCAGCGGGGCGCCGGGCGCGTGAGGCGGGCGGCGGGGCACCGGGTCGAAGTAGTAGCGGTGGAAGGGCATGCCCTCGATCAAGTGGCCCAGGGCCTCCGGCTCGAAGCAGGTCGCCTGCGGGCAGCCCGCGCGCGGCGCGGCCAGATTCAATCCCACCGGCCGCGGAGGCGGCCAGCGCCTCCGAGCGGTGTGCTCCAGAGCACCAACGCACCGTCTCGTTGCACATCGACTGGTACGTCGCCCAGTCGCCCGCGCTGCGGGGCGCAATGAGCGACGGGACTGCGACCAGAGAACCCACGCGGCCCTCTCCGTCCCCGGCAAATCCGATGTGATCTTTAGCTTAAAGAGGAGCGGTACTTGCGATCGGCAGCTCGCGCAGCGCGCGCAGCCGGCAGTTGGCTAGAGATGGTAGCGCAGCTCGCCCAGACGCCAGAACCCAAGGAGATCGCGAGGGGATGGGGTAACCAGCTCGCCAATGGGGGGATGGCATGGCGGAGGCGGCGCTAGAAGTCTCGTGGCCGGGCGCGGCGGGGCGCGCACGCGATGGCGTCCAGGAGCTTCTGGTTGGTCTTCACGGCCTCAGCCGCGAACGCGCGATCCGTCCCATCGGCGACTGCGAACGACTGCGACATAGCTGCGATCGATGACACGAACTGCCACGCTGTGGGGGGGGGGGGGGGGTGCGGCAATTGATGGAGCGATCTCTGGCCGCGTTCGTGCTCCCCTGGGCGTGCGGGAGGCAGCCTGGAGGTCAGCACATCGATCAAAGCCCGGCGCGCGCAGCGGCGGAGCCGCCAGCTAGCAGGCCAGCCACCGAGCGTACGCAGCTGCGGGCACGATTCTTCGGCTCGCAGAGCGCGATCGACTCAGCGCGTAAATCTCGCAAATGGGTTTCGCGCTCTTCCAGTGGCCCTGAGGCGCCCGGCTGGCCCACTCCAGTCAGCGCTCGCGCACGCCCAGCAGATCTCGAGAACGAGAGCGGCTCTGACGATGAGGAGCCGCGGCGGCGGTCTTTCAAGAAGGGGGACAAGAGCGTGTACGGCTTCAAGTTCGACGACTCGTCGGAGGACGCGCGCTACATGGCCGCGATCCTCGAGTACGAGCGCCGGGAGCTCGGTGAGCGCCGACCCTGCGCGGCCCCTGCGGGCGCGCGGGCGCCCCTGAGCGGGCGGCAGTGACGAAGAAGAAGAAGGGCAAGGCGGCGGGCTCGGACGACGAGGCGGCGGGGCAGGATGCCGGGGGCGAGGACGAGGCGGGCGGCCGCAAGGGGCGGAAGGCGACGGCGCGCTCGGCGGAGGGGGCGACGCGGACGAAGCGGGGGACGGTGAGGAAGCAGGGGACGGGCCTGGGCTCGGCGGTGGTGGACGGGGCGACGGGGGAGGCCCTCGAGCGGCGGCCCGTCACCCGCTCCATGCAGACCTACGAGAAGCCGCCCTCCCTCCGCATCATCGCCGGCGCGCCCCCCCGCCCGCCCCCGCCCCCGCCCCCGCCGGCTCCGCCCGCTTTGCGCCGCGGCGCGCGAGCGGGGCGCGCAGGCACCGCCAAGGGCGTCAAGCTCGTCTCCCCCGACTTCTACCTGCGGCCCATGATGTCCAAGGCCCGCCCCGCCCCGCCCCGCCCCACCCCCGTCCCCGCCGAGCGCCTCGCAGGTCCGCGCCGCCCTCTTCAGCATGCTCTACGACCTCGGTGCGGGGCAGCACGGGGCGGCGGTGGGCGACGGGGCGGGGCTGACGCGGGGCCGGGGCCAGGCGCGCTGGACGGGGGCGGCCGCGTGCTCGACTGCTTCGCGGGGAGCGGCTCCGTCGGCATCGAGGCCCTCAGCAGGCGCGCCCGCGATCCCCCGCGGCGGGGCCGGGAGGGCGGGGGCGGGGGCGGGGGCTCAGGGCGGGGCGGCAGGGGCATGGAGGAGGCGTGCTTCATCGACGCCGACCAGCGCGCCGTCGACGTCATCGGCCGCAACCTCAAGGCCCGCCCCGCCCCTCCCGCCCCGCCCCGCCCGCGCCCAGCCACAGCTCACGCCGGCGCGAGCAGAAGTGCCGCCTCGAGGGCCGCGGCCGCGCCTACTGCTACCGCGTCGACCAGGCGCGCCCGACCCCGCCCCCGGCCCCGCGGGGCGGCCCCGCGCGGGCAGGGCTCACCGCCGCCGCCGCAGATCCTGAAGCGGCCGGAGCTGCTGGGGCGCAACAGGTGCGGGGGGCGGGGGGCGGGGCGGGTGCGGGGCGGGGGGGGCTGAGCGTGCGGGCAGGGAGCCGTTCCGGCTGGTCTCCTTCACGCCGCCCTATGAGGAGGTCTCCTACGCCGAGCTCGCCGACGGCGTCCGCCCGCCCCGCCCTCGCCTCGCCTTTGCCGGCCCCGACGCCGCCCCGGGGCCCCCAGATCGCCCGCTCGCCCCTCATCGGCCCCGGGAGCGTCGTCTCGTTTGAGTACCCCTACGAGATGGGCGCCATGCCCCAGGCGCGCCCCGCCCCGCCCCGCCCCGCCCCGCCCCGCCGGGGACCCGGGGCGATCGCGAGGGGGCGGCGGCAGGTGCTGGGGGACTGCCTGGTGGGCGTGCGGGACCGGCGCTACGGGCGCACCAAGCTCGCGGTGCGCCCTCGCGGGGCCCCACGAGCCCGCCGCCCCTCACCGCCCGCCCCGCAGCTCTACGTGTACGGGAACCCCGACGAGCTGCTCGCCGCCTACGGCCCCGAGGGCGAGGGCGAGGGCGAGGAGGAGGAGGACGAGGAGGGCGAGGACGAGGACGAGTGACGCGGCATGGCACAATGGCCGACGATATCGATGTGCACGATCACTGGAGCCACGGCCGCCGGGCGTGCACGTCGAAGCGGCCTCAGCACGCGGCCCGCGGACCCCCGGCCCCTCCCGCCCCCGCCTCCCCCGCTCGCCCTCCCGCGAATTACGTATACGCTATCTCTGTATTTCCTGCCACAATTCAATGATTCACAAAAAAAAAGTTCTGAAAAGACGCTAGGGTGTTCTACAGCTGGTAGGGGATCGCTGCGGGCTCAAAACTGCATACCGATCTGATACGCACATAGTTACAACGAGATTTACTCCATGTTCCGAGCGACGCTCGAGAACGACTCACGGATGCGCTCACTGACGCAGCACGGGACAGGAGGGAACTTTCTGGAAAGGCCTACTTCAAGGCTTCATTACGCTGAGGAAAACGCTGTATAGGCACCTGGACACAACGGAGACTGATATCACAGAAGACTGGCTGCAAACTCTCACAAACACTCGTACGCGACCTATCATAGTATATATCACACGGGGACTGTGCAGATGCACGACACGAAGCAGGCGGCCACTAAAACAAGAGACACTGTCGTTGACTGTAACTGAATCCTGAGATCAATGAACAGAGGAGACTAATAACCCGTCCACGGTTGGTATCCCAAAAAGCTGAGCATAAAGTACACCCGGCGAAATAAAACAAAGGACTGTGCCCTGACGACGTTACTGAAAACTAAAGCGAGGGCTGGACGTATGTATGTATAGGGGGGGGCTCAGGCGAGGTCGCGCCCGAGGGCGGCGGCGGCGGAGGCGGCGAGGGAGAGGGCCGGGGGCTCCATGGCGGCGGTGGAGCAGCGGCGGGGGCTCACGGCGGGGGAGCCCCGGGGCGTGTTCGCCACCTTGTGCAGCAGCTCGGCGGCCAGCATCTGACCCGCGGCCCCGCGTCAGCGCCCGGCCCCGGCGCGCCGGCGGGGCGGGGCCGGGCGGGCGGGCGGACCTCGGGGTTCAGCGCCTGGGCGGGGGCGGGCCGGGGAGGCGGTAGGGCGGCGAGCCGCTGCGGGAGCGGCTCCCGTCGTTGTCCGAGGGGTCTGAGGCCGCCCGGGCCGCACAGGCGGCGGCGGGGGCCTCCTCGGGCTCGGGGGTGGCCCGCCCCGAGGCGCGCCCCCCGCTCGTCGGCCCCGCCACGTTGCGCCGCAGCTCGGACACGTTGAAGCGCTTCCCCGAGACCTGCCGCGGCCTCGGCGGGGGCGAGCGGGGCCGGGCGGGGCCGGGGCCGGGGCGGACCTGGGCGCGCTGCATCTCGCGCATGGCGTTCTGGTAGCACTCCGCGGCCTCCTCCTCCGTGTTGAAGTAGCCGAGGTGCCGCCGCGTGTTCCCGTCCTGCATCTGGGCGCGCCACTTGCCCCGCTGCTCCTCCCAGTAGACGCCGCGGTACTGGCTCGTGCGGCGGGCCTTCTTGCCCGAGGCGGCGGCGGCGGCGCCCACGGGGATGCGCTTCTTGCGCCACACGTTCGGGTCGTCCAGGTCGATCCCGATCAGGTTCCCTGCAGCCCGCCCCCGCGTCGGCCCGGGCGGCGGCGAGCACAAGCCCGGGGCGGGGCGGGGCGGGGCGGGGCGGACCGCCGTTGTGCGCGGCGTCGATCTCGCGGGCGCGGCGCGAGTTCTCCACGTAGTCCTCGTCCCCGTCGTCCTCGGGCGTGCCGTCCTCGTCCTCGTCCTCCTCCTCGCCCGCCTCCTCCGCCTCCTCCGCCCGCTGCCGCCGCGCCCGCGCAGCGCCCTCCTCGTCCACCGAGTTCCGCCGGCTCCCCGCCCGGCTCGCCGCCCGCCCGCCCGCCGCCGCCGCGCCCCGCGGGCGGCCCCGCGCGCGGACGGCGCGGCGGCTGCGGGCGCCGCGTGCGGGCGCCTCCTCCTCCTCGGCGCCTTCGGCGCGCTCCTCCTGCCTGCGGAGGCTCAGCACCTGCGGGGGCCGTCAGGGGCGCCGGCCGGCGGGGCGGGCGGGCGGCTGGCTCGCCACCTCGTCGTCCTCCGGCCACGGCGCTTCGCGCCGGGCGCCGCCGATGCCGCGGTGCACGGGGCTCCCGCGCGGCGTCGGCGCGTTCGAAAGGCAGCGGATCATCTCCGCCGCCTCCAGCTGCCCGCCCTCCTCGTCGCTAACCGCCGGCGCCGGCTGCTGCGCACCCGGCGCGTCGGCCGGCGTAGGGGCGCGGCGCGGCGCCGGTGGGGCGGGAAGGACGCACGTCAAAGTCGTCGCGGACGATGGGCTTCCGCTTGCGGTTGGAGCGGCGGACGGGGCCGTCGTCGCCGCTGAGCTGCTCCTGCTTCGCCTTCTCCTGCGCGCGCCGCTCCTCCTCCCGCCGCCGCGACTCCTTCGGGTTTACCGGCTTCTGCTGCGGCACGATGTCCCTATCGCTGCTGCGCGCGGGAAACCGTCGGCGGGCGGCGACGCGAACGAGGCGGGCGTCGAGCGCGGGGCGGCCGACCTGCCCGAGCGCGGCGAGCCGGCGTGCGACGAGTTCGGCAGCTCCTGGTCCCCCGTCTCGTACTCGTGGCGCCGGCGGCGGTCGTAGCCGTCCTCGCCCTCTGAGTCCGACGAGAGCTCCACCCGCATCCCCGCCTTCTTCAGCGCCTCCATAGCGCGCCCCAGTCTGCGCGTGGGATCAACTTGGTTTCCAGGTTCTTTTAGCGCGAGAAAGACGTCGAGAGCGGCGGACCTGCGCTTGTACTTGGAGATCTCGGCCTCGTGCGCGTACGATCGCTGCTTGTAGTTCCGGACGAGATCGAGGAGCCCCGTGTTCTCGTCGGTCAAAGCATCATTGCGCGCGCGGAGCCGAGCGTTCTCCTTGTACATGTGGTGGTACCAGCCCTCGGTGTCTGCGGCCGTCGGGGGATAACCCGCCAGGCCTCCATTCATCCCGCTCATTTCGGATGCCTCGGATATGTCGTAAACTGCTACGTAGAATGATCTGATTGGGCTGCGGTGCGCGGCGGGCGCGGCGGGCGGTACGGTCAATGACGAACGGCAGGTAGAGGGCTTCCCGCGCGCACCGTATCCCGACGCGTACGGGGGCGCCAACTGCAACAGGCCTTCTTGGTAAAAGTATCTGAGGTCAAAGGATCGTCTCGGGAGCCCTGGCCTGCGCGCGGGGAGGGTCGCGTTAATGAAGGGCAATTCCCGCGCACATTGGCAAGACGACTCGTCCGGGCGTCCTTGTTGTTTTTACCGGAGTCTATGTGATCTAAGAGGAAGATAGCGCGTCGCTGACGGGCGCGCGCTTCACGCGCGCGGTCGCGCGCGGGGGATTTGCCCGGCCGCCCGCGCGCGGCGCAAATTCGTCATCCCCACCAATCATAGAAGGCCTGGCGCACCTCCTAAACGAAGCGCAGCGGCTTTCGCAGCCGGGGTGGCTTGGCGGCTTCTGGCCTGCGAAAACCCGGGCTTTGTGCGCGGACGCCCCGACGATCGCGTACGGCTGCCTCGTCCTCTACGAGCTACTCGCTGACTGGCCTGGTGCTGCTGACGGCGAGGTTGCGCGCGGCGGCCGCTGGCAAGCAAAAGGAGCGGGAGCGGGGTTCGCCGGAGAAAACTACACCACTCAAAGGGGGTACGCGAGTTGCGAGGTGGGCAGTCTTTTTAAGAAACGGCCAAAAATCGTCGAATGGTCCGGCGGTCCGATTTTCGCGATCGCGATCGATATCGATTCAAAATCAAACCCAGTATACTAGTTTGAACGCACGCGTGCGCGCGCGCAGCGCCCTAGGCCTAGCGCGCGGCGCGCGCTACCTACCGACGTACCGGAGTACGCTAGCTGCACAGCGCTGCGCCCACAGCGCGCGCGCGCTTAGCTGCGTCGGCGCCAGCCCGCCGGGCCGGCATGCGAGCTCACCGCGTACCGGCGCGGGCTGCGCGCGCAGAGGCGCGTCGCGTTGCGCGCATGCCGCAGTGCTATCGACATCGCTGTTAACGTTACTACATCTGCGTATACGTTGGCTAGTCGCGATCGAATTTGAATTCCGCAAGGCTTCTCGAAATGAAACAGCCGCGCGCCAGGGCCGGGCGCCGGCCGCGGCGCCGGGGCGGGCCGGGGCTAGGAGGCGGGGGCGGCGAGGGAGGCGCGGAGGGTCTCGTAGACTGAGAGGAAGAGGGCGGACATGGGGGCGACGGCGAGGACGCGGGGGCCCAGGCCCCGCAGCAGCGCCCCGGGGCCCTCCTCCCGCGCGATCCGCACCAGCGCCTCCCCCGCCCCCCGGTACCCCGCCGCCCCCGCCCCGCCGGGCGCCGCCGCCGCCTGCCGCTGCTGCGCCATCACCCGCGTCTGCGTCCGGCCGGCGCCGTCCGGGGTCATGATCAGACATGGCCCGACCGGCCGCGGCGGGGGCGGGGCGGGGCGGGGCGGGCGGGCCTTGACGACGTCGAGGGGGTGGTGAGGGCGGCGGCGAGGGCCCCCGCGAGCATGCCGAGCGCGAGGTCGCTCTCGGCGAGGGCGGCGGGAGGGCGGCGGCGCCGGCCGGGCCCCGCAGCGCCTCGAAGGCCGCCAGCTGCAGCGCCCGGAACGGCACGTCCCGCACCAGCTGCGCCCCCCGTCAGGGCGACGTGCGCTCCGAGGCTCGGGCGCCGCCGGCGCCAGGCCGGGCGGGCGCGCCTGGATGCCGCAGCCACGGTAGAAGCCGGCCCAGCCCTCCTCCTGCAGGATGGCCCCCGCCGCCTCGCCCGCCGTGGCGTGCACGCCCGTCTGGTCCGACGCGCGTCAGCGGCGGCGAGGGGGCGGGGCGGGCGGGGCGGGCGGGGCGGGCCTGGAGGCGGGTCTTGACAACCTCACTGGGCACCACGAGGAGAGTCCCCACCAGGCCCCCGAGCGACCCGCACGCTGCGCCCCGCGCCCGCCCGTGAGCCGCCGAGTGGGGCCGTCGGCGCGGGCGCGGGCCGGGCGCTCGCCGGTCGTGAAGGGGACGTGGAGGTCGGGTGGCACGAGGGGCGAGAAGGCGCCCCGCTGCGCCGGCGCCGCGCCCGCGCCGCGTCGGGAGAGGCGCCGGGGCCCGGCCGGCGGCGCGGCGGGCCCGGGGCGCACGCACCGCGAGCTCGTAGACGGCGAAGGCGAGGGCGGAGGAGGGCACTTGGCCCACCAGCGACCCGTCCAGCCCTTCCTTCCCCTCAGCGCGTGGCGGCGGGCCGGCGGGGCGCGGGGCGGACCGGCGTAGAGGCCCCCGACGCCGCTCGTGGCGAGGAGGCCGCGCAGCGCCTCCGCGCTGCCCTGCCTCGCCCCGCCGCGCTGCACCTGCATCCTCGTCTTCAGCGTGTCTGCGCGTGCCACCCGCCCCGGCCCGCGAGTCGGCGGTGGCGTGCGCGCGGCGCACGCGCACGCGCCCCGGGGCCGGCCCGGCGGGCCCCGCCCCGCACCGATCGGGTGGGTCACGGAGACGGCGACCGCCCGGCCGACCGCGCCTGCGGCCATGTTGCACAGGAACGACGGCAAGGGCGCTGCGGCCGCCATCGCCCCCGCCCCCGCCGCTCCGGTCACGGCCGCGGGCCCTCCAGCTGCCGGAGCGTGCCCCGCGGCACCGGTGCGGGGCGCGAGCAGAACGCGGCGCGGGTAAACGATGCTGCCGGTGTGTGCGTGCCGACTTCCTCGATACGCAGCCTCGGGCGGTCGCAGAGGCGAGCCGGGCGCCCGCAGCGGGAGCGCCGCAGCGGCAACGCTAGCGCTGGCGCCGGCGCTGGCCATGGGGAGAGACATTCCAGCGGCGGCCAGCGCCGCGCCCGCGGCGGCGCCAAATACTCTTCTTCTGCTCAAATGTCTCCTCTGTGGACTTCGAGGGCTCCCACGCGCGCCCTTCGCTCCAGGCGAGTTCGATCCGAGCTCGAGGATGGCCGCGGCCGGAGGTTGCCCGGACATCGGCGCAGGGCGTAGACTGCTTATAACTGATCTGTACTGCATCGCCCGGCCGAGGAAGTCGCGGCGAGGCCCGCAGAGCTCGCCGGGGCGAAGTGCGGGCGCTGGCGCGAAAGCCATGCCGCGGGCTGGCGGGCTTCGATCACCGCTGGATTAGGGTTGTGATGATAGATCTAACTACAGAGAGAGCCGCACGACGCGCTGCTAGCTGACTACTTCGCGCGGATGCGGTCTTTTTTTGCGTTGGGCCGAACTCGGAACGCGTGCCATACCCCTCCAGCGCGTGCTTGCGCGTCGGAAAGCGCTGCAGCGCCGCTGCTGGATCGATCCTGTTTAGTCCATTGCTGGTTCAATAAAGGGGCGCGCGCCGGCATGAAGCGCGCGGTGGTGCTCGGCGCCGGCATATCTGGCCTCTCCACGGCGATCCGGCTGCTTGAGCTGAGCGCGGGCAAGCTACAGGTCGAGATCTGGACCGATGCGCTCTCGCCTGAGACCACCAGCGACGTCGCGGGCGCTCTCATACACCCCTACCGCATCGAGCCCAAAGAGCTCGTCGACGCGGTGCGCGCCGCACCGCTTGCGCATGCGGCGCCGGCGCCGGTACCTCTGACGAGTTGCGCACGTGCGGCCGCCGCCGCACAGTGGACGCGGGAGAGCGTCGAGCGGTACAAGAGCTACATCGGCGCACCGGGCTGGGCCGGGGTCGTGCGCGAGATCGAGGGCTATTTCCTCTCGGTGCGAGATCTATTGAAAGCGCGGCGCCGGCGCGCGCTGGCGAGGCGGCCGCTCACCGGCGCTGCGCCGCGCCCGCCGCTCCGGGCCCAGACCGCCTCGGACCCGGCGAGCCCCGAAAAGGCAGGGGAGGTGCCGGAGGGCTCCCGCCGGTGTACCCCCGAGGAGGCCGGCCTCCCGCCCGGCTCCCCCTTCTCCTCGGCGCGCCCCGCCCCGCCGCTGCCCGACCTCCCCTCGCCTGCGCGAGCGGCGGGCGCAGGCGCTGGGCTTCAGGGCGCTGCTCGTGCAGACGACGGCGTGCCTCGAGCTGCTCCGCCAGCGCTTCGCCTCCCTGGGAGGCTCCCTCCGCCTCCGCCGGCGCGCCCGCGCCCGCCCCCCGCGCCCCGGGCGCGCCTCGCGGCTGAGGGGGACGGGGCGGGGCCAGGGTGGCGAGCGTGGAGGAGCCGCTGGGGGAGGGCGCCGCCGCGGTGCTCAACTGCACGGGCCTCGCCGCCCGCTTCCTCGCCCCCGACCCCGCCCTCCACGGCGTCCGCGGCCAGGCGCCCCCGCCCCGCCCCCCCGCCCCGCCCCGCCCCGCTGACTCCTGGCAGATCTTGCGGGTGACGCCGCCGCTGGCGCTGGGGCGCTTCTACATCGGACCGGACGGGGCCGACGGGAGCTCGGCGTACGTCTTCCCCCGCCCCGACTTCACCCTCCTCGGCGGCACCGCCGCCCCCTCCGACCACGACGACGCCCTGCGCGCCCCCGTGCCCGCCCCGCCCCGCCCCGCCACGCCCGCCCCGCCCCGCCGGTCGGCCCTGAAGCGGCGGGCGGGCGGAGCGGCAGGCGGAGGTCTGCGCGGCGGAGGCGGAGGCGATCCTGGCGCGCTGCGCGGCCATCGTGCCGGCCCTCGCCGCCCGCCCCGCCCCCTTCGCCCTCTCCTCCGCGGCCCGCACCGCCCCGCCCGCCCGCCCCCGCGACCCCGGCCCGGGCGCCCCCGCGACCGCCCCCGTGCAGGCGGCGTGGCGGCCGGTGAGGCGGGGCGGCGTGCGCCTGGAGCTGGAGCGGCGCGGACCCCACGGCCGGCCCGTCGTACACAAGTGCGCGTCAGCTAAGGCCGCCGAGCCTCGCCCTGGCCGGCCGCGCTCGGGCGCCGCCGAGCGGGGCGGGGCGGGGCGCAGCTACGGGCACGGCGGGGCCGGCTGGACGGTCGCCTGGGGCTGCGCCTCCCGCGCCGCCGCCCTCGCCCTCCACGCCCTCGCCCTCGAGCCCGCCCCCGGCGCCCCGCCCTGATCATGATCATGATCGCCGCCTGGCCGCCCCTCAATCTACACCTGGATCTCCGGGGCCTGCCCGCCGGCGCCGTGCCCCGCGTTACAGTCCTCGATGGTGCATTTGATACTCTTGTCTTATTTTCTGAATAAGTTATGCATAACGCAAACTACACGCAAAATACACGTTCCACGGAATAACTGCGCTTCGGGACCATAGCGCATCAAAATACGATCGAGAAGAGAGAAATGCCACGAAGGGGAGCGCTACGGCCTCGCCGCCGATCGCGGGGCGGCCGTCCGCCGCCACGCGAGCACCGCGGCGAGGGCGGCGGGGCAGAGCAGGAGGCAGGCGGCGAGGGCGGCGAGGGCGGCGGGGGCGGCGGGGCTCACGGAGGGCCCGTCGGGGCCGGCGGGGGCCAGGCGGCGAGGGCGACGGCCGCCAGGGCCGCCAGGAGCGCCGCGCCTGCCGGGTACAGCGCCGACGCCGGGGCTCGGGGTGCCGGCGACGGGGCCGGCGCGGGAGCCCCCGCCCCGTGCGGGGCCGCCTCGCCCTTGGGCGCCGAGGGCGGCGGCTGGGCTGGCCCCGGAGCCGGCCGGCCCGCCTCGGGCCGCGGAGGGGGCGTGACGCTCGCCCGGCCGAGCGGCACGCGCTCGCGGCTGTGCTCGATCCTCAGCAGCGCGGCACCCTGCCGGGAGCGGCGGCGTCGGCGTCGGCGGCGGCGGAGCGGGGCGGGGCGGGGCAGGGCGGGGCGCACGGCGGTGGTGGCAGAGGAGCCGGCGGGCGGGCGGAAGCGGAGCCAGAGCTCGCGCTGCTCGCCCGGGGCGACGACGGCGAGGGGCATCGCGAAGGCGCCCTCGACGGCCGCCGCCGCCCCCGCGCCCCCGCGCCGCCGCAGCGCCTCGAAGCGCAGCTCCCCCTCGCCCTGCGCGGCGCGCTCGGCGGCGGCGGCAGAGGCGGCGGCGGCGGCGCGGATGGCCGCACGTCGGTGATCTTGAGGACGAAGGCGAAGCGCAGGCGGGCGAAGGCGGCCCGCTCCACGGGCGGCGAGCGGGCGACCTCCGCCCCGTTCCAGCGCACCACGACGGCCGTGTCCGCCGCCTCGGGGAAGCGCAGCTCCTTCACCTCGACCCGCACGACGTCCCCCGGGCGGCTGCTGAGGGAGCCCCGCCGCTCGCGCCGCTGCCGCGCGCTGTTCGCCGCCACCACCTCGTCCGCGTCGAGCAGCCGCTCGAGAGGGATGCCCAGCGCCGGCGCTGCCGTGCGTTAGCGCAGCGAGTGCGTTGGCGGAGCAGCCGCGCGCTGTCACACCTGCTGCCGCCCGGCCGGGCGAGACGGCTCGGGTTTCCGCCGTGCAAGTTGGAGAGAGCGGGCGCAGCACGCTCGCTGCATCGATCTCGACCGCTCGGCAGTGGCCGAGCTCGGCCTGCCCAGAGGAGGTTTCGCAGGGCGTCACATACAGCTGTACCAAATCGGCGGCCGCGGCGGTCATCGCGGACAGCATAGGAGACGACACTGCAGCTTCAGTCACCGCAGGTGCTGTGCTCAGGGGGCCGCCAAGCCTGTCCAGTTGCGCAATTGCGCCCTTGGCGATGCCACGTGCAGCGTAGACTTTGCTTGCGTGCCGGCTTCTCAGAAAGGCGCTCGCGGTTGAATCAGGCTTCGCTCGCAGTGCTGGAATCGCCGGGCTTCGCAGGCTCGCGGGCGCCGGTATGCGCTCTGTCCCTCGCGCGCAGTGCTGCGCGTCTAGCGATGCGGTTCGGTCGCTGTAGCTTAAGCTTTTGATAGTCGCGCTGCAGCCTTACGCGTTCGATTTCGGGAAGCAGGGACTTCGCGTTCAAACGTATTCAACTGCTGCCAGCGCAACAACTGTCTGCTACCCCCCACCCACCCACCCCTCCCCCTCCCTCGCTCTTCTTCGTTGTTCTTTTCGCTTATTCAGCTGATCATGAAGGCCGAGGCCTTCCACAATGACGGGCAAGACGGGCAACCATCATGTAAGTCGACTCCACATATCTGCTGGATGGAGACCTGCAGCTGCCTAGATGCGCGGGCACGAGCACGGAGGGGGGTGGGCCTGGGAGCGGGCGCTGCCTGCCTAAATCTGCCTAAGATCCAGCGCAGGGCCCTCGTCGGCCACGCCGCACGGAGCGCTTGCCGGCCCTCAGCTGTCGACGATGACGCTGGGGCGTCCCTTGCGGGTCCACATTTTGATCGTCGAGTCGTAGAGGCCGGAGAAGAGCCGCGGGCCCGAGACCGCGAGGCTCAGCACAGCTGCGCGCCCCGCCGGATCAGCGGCGGCTCCGCCGAGCGGGCGGGGCGCGGGGGCCCGGGGCGGACCCTGCTGCTGGGTGTGGTACGGCCTGTCCTCGCTCTTCGTGAGGCGCTTGCTGGGGAGCTGCAGCAGGTCGACCATCTTCCGCTGCTTCAGGTCCCACACCTGCCGCCCCGCCGGCGTCAGGCGTCAGGCGGCGGCGCGCGGCGGCGTGGCGCGCGGCGCGCACCCCGATCGTGTCGTCGACGGCGCCGGAGAAGAGGGCGCCGCCCTCCTGCGAGATCGCAAGCGAACTGCCGCCCGGGCGCCGTCGGACGGGGCGGGGCGGGGCGGGGCGGGGCGGGCGGGGGGGCGGACCGGACGCCGTTGCGGTGGCCGCGGAAGGCGGCGAGCTGGTGGAGGTTGTCGCCGCCGGCGACGGAGAGGTCCCAGAGCTTGATCGAGTTGTCGTCGCTGCCCGAGTAGAGGACGTCCTCCGAGACGAGCAGCGAGAGCACCCACTCGCTGTGCGCCTTGATCCGCTTCACCGGCGTCATCGTCGCCCGGTCCCACAGCTGCGCGCCCCCGCGCCCCCGCCCCGTCGGCCCCGGCCCGGGCCCAGACCACGGCCCCGCGCGCCCGCCCGAGCGGCACGGCGCACGATGATGAGGCCGTCCCGCGAGCCCGTGATCACGTGGTTCCCGTGCAGCGCCGAAGAAGTGACCGCGTCAGTATGCGACTCTGCGTTCTGCTCGCACTTGTGCGTCCGCGCGTCCCACACCTGCCCACCCGACCCGCCGTTCGATGCCGGCCACGGGAACGGGGCGCAGGGGGCAGGGGGCGGGGGCGACGCACCCGCACGGACTTGTCGACGCCGCTCGAGTACACGACGTTCCCTCCCGCGTTCTGCAACGTGAGCACCGGCTTCGTGTGCCCTTCCAGCACGCCTGCGCTTCGAGTGAGCGCCGCGCGGCCGCTCACACCGACCGCCCTGGGGAGGGCCGCACCCTTGCAGACACCCTTGTGCAGATCCCAGATCCTGATCGTCGTATCATAGCTCGCTGAGGTACAGGCGGTCAGGAGGCGACCAGACGGTACCGCCACCAGCGTCAAGCCACGCACCGCTGAACAATTGCATCCCGTCGGCATCGATAGCTAGCTGCGTGAGCCAGTTCGTGTGGCCCGTGAAGTTCCATGTGGGGTGCATCGACTCAAGGTCCCACAGCTGCGCGGGGGAAACAAATGCAACGCGCGCTCATGATCAGGCCACGGCCACGCCGGAGCGTTTCCGCCCAGCTTGAAGTGCACCTTCACGACGTTGTCGTCACCTCCGGAGAAGAGCGTGTTGTCCCCTTGCGATAACAGGCAACGCACGGCGTTCGTGTGGTCTGCGAGGGGCGACGCGCGTCTCGTCGGTGTAATGGGCGCGAGGGGATCGACGCGGACTGCACCTATCAACGAATCCTCGATAATGAGCTTCTCGAGAGCCCACCCAGGCGGCACTTCCGCTGCCTTCCTGCGAAGGTCCAGCGTAGGCATGTGCTCTCGCGGTGGCGACGGCGGAGCATCCGCCATTCTTCTTCCGACTCGCTTCGCGAGTCGAGGGTCGGCCGATCGTCGTTCAGGCTCGAAGCCGCTACAGCCTACAGGTCGATCGTCGCGGATAAGATGCACGGGAAACCGGGCTCAGAAGACACGAATTCTACTCTAGTTACGCAAGCAACCGGCGCGGGGGCGAAGTGGTCGTGAGATGCAAGCTGAACTGGACCGTGTGAATTGCGTACCCAACCCAGCCGCCTATCTGCGCCCGACCTGAGCTTGCAGGCCGCACGCGGTGGGCGCCGAGATGCAGCGGACCATGTTCGCTCTCGCCGCATCTCCAGCTTCGGCCGGCCAGAGCATCGCCCCGATTCCGTTCACCGCCGCGCGCGCCGAGGCGGTCTGCAATGCCGCAAGGATCGGGCGCAGCAGACAAGCACAGCCCGCGCTCCCGCAGGTGCCGCGATCCCCACTCCGCTTTGAACACCGTCCCTCCCTGACCGCCTCCCGCTTGCAGGCTCGGGTGTTCGCTGTCGGCAGGAACTGGGATTACATTGCACGGCGTTCCTCGCACCGCCAGCCCGACAGCATCATCGCCCGGCCGCCGCAACCGATCTTGAACGAGACCCCGGCTCCGAGCACTTCGGGCGCCGCGCAGGAGCAGAGCGAGTCGAGCGAGGACATCGCGATTCATTCCGAGCCCGTCGCCGTCGACGGCGCCGCGCGCGCAGCGAGCAGCGACCACGCGACGCTTGAGGCGGGGACGGGTGGCGGAGCAGGAGACGGAAACGGCGCCGGCGGCAACGGCGGCAACGGCGGCAGCGGCGGCCGGGGTGGTGGCGGCGGCGGCGACGACGACGCGGAGGAGCGCACGCTGTCGGCGGCGTTCAGCGCGAGCGACCTCGAGGCGATGCTCGACGTGGCGGTCGAGAAGGGCCACGTCGTGCGGACTTCGGGCGGCTCCGTCGCCGCCGTCCTGGACTCCTTCCCCGCGGAGCTGCGCCAGCCGGCGAGCTCCGGCGCCCTCTCCCCCCAGGTCGGCCTCCGTTTCCTTTTCGCTCCTTTCGGCGCGCGGGGGGCGAGCGGGGCGGGGCGGCAGATGATCGCGCAGTACGTGCGGATGGCGTGCAACCCGGCGCTGGCGCTGCTGATGAAGATCGGCGGCCCGGGGCTCCGCTCCCGCATCCTCGCCGACCACGAGTTCCTCTACAAGCTCGGCATCGAGCAGGCCATTGGCTTCTGCTCCGTCTCCGCCGCTGAGGCCGCCACCCGCGGTCCGCGCCCCGCCCGCCGCCCCGCCGGCCCCGCCGGCCACAGGACTGAGGCCGGGCCCCGGCAGGGAAGCGGCTGTGGAAGGAGCTGGAGTTTGTGCTGTGCGACCTGATGATCACGGCGGCGGCCAACTTCGTGGCGGTCTGGCTGGTGGCCCCCGTGCTCTCCCTGAACCACCGCTCGCGGCCCGGCAGCTCGGCCTTCACCGCCTACCTCGACGCCCTCCCGAGCCACTGCTTCGAGCAGGCGGCCGCCGGCTCGGGGCCCTACACGGCGGCGCAGCGGCTGGCGACCGTCTTCGTGCGCGGCGGCCAGTACGGCGTCATCGGGACGGCGGCCGGCTTCATCGGCACGGGCGCCACGCACGCCCTCGTCGCCCTCCGCCGCGCCGTCGCCCCCCGCTCCCTCGAGGTCGGAAAGAGCCCGCCCGCGCCCGCCCGCCGGCGCCGGGGCCGACGGGGCGGGCGGGGCGGGGCCGGCGGGGGCGCAGGAGTCGAGCGCGAACGAGCTGCCGCCGCTGGTGCAGAACTCGGTCACCCTCGGCGGCTTCATGGCCGTCTCCAGCAACCCGCGGTCCGCCCCGCCCCGGGAGACCTGCCGCCGCCCGGCGCTGAGCGGGGCGGGGCGGGGCGGGGCGGCAGGTACCAGCTGGTGAACGGGCTGGAGCAGGGGATCGAGCGGGCGCTGGGGGGCAACGAGGCAGCGAACAAGGGCGCAATCGCGCTGCTGCGCTTCGCGAACAGCGTCTGGGGCGACGCCCAGTGGGTCTGGCTCTCGTACGCCCTCGGCCTCCAGCAGAAGCACGGCGCCGAGGAGGAGGAGGCCGAGGCCGAGGCCGCCCCCGCCGGCCCCGCGGACGCCGCCCCCGCCCCCGCCAAGTAGCCGCCTCCGCCCGCCCTCCTCCCTCGGCGCCCCGGAGCTCGAGCGCAGTTTTGACGTCCCCAGCTGTAGTGCAGGCCGCATCGCCCCCTCATAATGCTCTCTCACCGTGCAGTGACCCCTGTTGTGCCGTGGTTCGCCCCCGCGACGTGACGCTAGTCTGTTCCCCCTGTCTCCCACTCCTTCTCTCCCGTCTCCACAGCCCTTTGATGAGTTCGGACCTTCTTTCAGGATAGATAGTAGGCGGACAGGCATCTCGCCTCAGGCCCGCCTGTTCCGGGCCGCCCGTGCCCGCGCGCCCCCCTTCGGCAGACGATCGCGAAGGCTTGTTTGACCGGCAGCGAGTGTTTGAAATCGCAGCCTGGTCAGCGTATTTCCGCGGCGGGGAACATCTGCTTCAGGGCGGCCAGGGCGGGCGCCGGGGGGTCCTCGTCGAAGCTGCCGCAGTGCGCCCCGCCCGGCGTCAGAGCGAGCGAGCGGGCGGGCGGAGAAGGCGCACTGCAGGACGAGCTCGCCCCCGAGGCGCGGCCCCAGCGGCGCGAGGGGCAGGAATTCGAAGGTGCCGTGGCCGTCGGGGCGCAGCGGCGGCCCGCAGAAGCGCAGCTTGGCGGCGGCGAGGCGGGGGCAGGCGACGAGGGCGGCGGCGAGGGCGGGCGGGGGCGGGTCGGAGAGGAGGAGGGCGGCGCGGCGGAGGGCGGGCGGGGCGGCGGAGAGGGCGTCGGCGAGGGCGGCGGCGGCGGGCGGGTCGGGGGCCGCCAGCTCGAGCTCGAGGCGGGCGAGGCGCGGGAGGCGGCGGAGGGCCCCGCGAGGGCCGCCAGGCGGCCCGCGCCGAGCTGCCCGGCCTCGCCGCCCCGCCGCCCCGCAGAACGAGCTCCTCGAGGCCAGCGAGGGCGCCCAGCGCCGCCACGTCCTCCCCCGCGCCGCCCCGCCCACCTGCGCGGCGTCAGCCAGCGGGGGCGGAGGGGAGGGGAAGGGGGAGAGGGGGAGGGGGAGAGGCGGAGGGGAGAGGCGGGGGGAGGGGAGAGGCGGGGGGGAGGGGGGGGGGGGGGAGAAGGCATCAGGAACCAGGTGTCGAGGGGGGAGGGGGGGGGGGGGGGGGGAGGGAAGGCACCAGGAAGCAGGTGTCGAGGACCTCGAGGCCGGAGAGGGAGCTCAGGGCGCGGAGGGCGGCGCCGTCGAGGACGAGGTCGTCGCGGGGGAGGGCGAGGCGCCGCAGGGCGCGCCCGGCGGCCCCCGCGGCGAGGGCCGGCAGCCCGCCGCCGAGGTCGTCGCCGCCCGCGGGACCCGAAGGGCGGCGAGGGCAGCGGGGCCAGCGCCGCGAGCGCCGCCGCGTCCTCCAGGGGCGCCTCGAGCTCGGCCAGGGCCGGCGCGGCCGCGGCGAGGGCGGCGGCGGAGGGCCCGTCGAGGCGCCAGCCGCCCTCGAGACGCAGCTGGCGGAGGGCGGCGAGCGGCGAGAAGGCCTCCCCCACGTCCGCCGCGTCGGCGCCGAAGCGGAAGCCGACGACGTGCAGGTGCAGCGACTCTAGCGAGGCGCCGGCCGCGCGCAGCGCGCGCACGACCGCCAGCGCCGCCGCGCGCGCCTCCGCCGGCCGCATGAGCGGCAGCTTTATCCCGACGGACCGCAGCGAGCCCGTCGGCGACGCCGCGGAGGCGCCTAAGAGCGCCGCAGCTGCGTCCGCGAGCGCCTCGCGCACTCTCTGCGACCGCGCTACCGCGGCGGCGGCCTCCCTCAGCCCTGGAAACGCGCCCTCGGCGGCGTCGCCGGCCGCGGCGCCTCCACCCCCTGCAGCGCCGACGAGGGCCTCCACCAGTTCGGACGGGAACGAGAAGGTGACCGAGGCGGCCGCTGAGAGGCGCACGCGCCCCTGCCGCACGAGCTCCGCGAGCCCCAGGGGGAAGCTCGCAGAGCCCGTCTCGATCCCGAGCGAGGCCCAGGGGAGCGACTCCACCAGGGCGCTGAACCTGCGGCAGACGAGCCGCCCCGCGCACCAGGCCGCCCGCACGTCGGACCCGAAGGCCAGCTGCAGGATCCGCCACACGAGCTCGTCCGGGAGGTCCAGCGGGCCGCTCGCCATCGCGGCTGCGGCGCGGCTGGCTTGAACTGTGCGCGTCCGGATCCGCGTGCCACCGCGAACTACGATCACTGCGCCTGTCCAGGACGCGTGTCCATAGCCGGCGCCAGCGCTAGCCAAGCGGATAGCGTCAACTAGAGCTGAAGCAGCGCTCGCAAAGCGCTGTACCCTCGATGGGGGCAGCGGGCTCGGCGCCCGAGGGGCCCGTCGCTAGCAGCTACGGCGCAATCAGTGCACGAGCGTCAGCAAGCGACGCCGATGTCGAGCAGCCGCGCTCGCTTCCACAGCATGCGGTGCGCCTGATCGTGATGCGTCACGGGAAGAGCTCGTGGAAGGTGCGCGCGCTTCCCTCGCACGCATTTCTTAGCTGCGCTCGCTAAAAAGCTCGCTGACGCGCCGGCGTGCCGATCCAGGTGCCCGGCGAGCTGACGGACGAGATGCGACCCCTGAAGAAGCGCGGGAGGCGCGAGGCGCGCATCGCGGGTGAGTTCCTGGAGAGTCGAGGGTGGCGGCCGCAGGTTGTAGTCTGCAGCACCGCCCTGCGGAGCCGCCAGACGTGGAACGAGATGAAGCGGGCCTTCGGGGCTATGCAGCCGCTCGTCTTCTACGCGCCGGAGCTGTACGCGGGCGGCCTCAGCGAGATCAAAGCTGCGCTGGTGCGGCACGTGGCGCCGGGCCAGTCGACGGCGCTCGTCATCGGGCACAACCCGGGCGTCGAGGCGCTCGTTGGCCACCTGTGCGGCTCGGGCGTCCCGATGAAGACGGCGCAGGCGGCATGCTTCGTGTACGACGCGGAAGGCGACGAGGACGGCGGCTGGGCCGGCGCGCTCGCCCGCGATGCGACCTGGGACCTGGTCGACTTCTGCCGCCCCCGGAGCGAGGGTCCGCCGCCCCTGCGCCACCGGGCCGGTCGGCGCGGCGCCGCTGATGCGGGCCGTGCGCGTGCGCAGAGAAGGAGAAGAAGGGGGACGACGCCCTGGACAGCGACGACTCGGGCGGCCTCTGAATTTGATCCCCGGGTTCCTCGCGGAGCGGCCAGCCCCAGCAGCCTTCGAGAGCGGCGGCTGCCCGGAGAAGATGAGAAGCCACTCGAACGCTTGCTCGGCACCCGCCGCCGGCCTGCATGGCCTTCCGAGTCTCGGGCCACGGGCGCCTCCTCTTGCAAGCCCCCGGGCCCGCCAGATGCGGCGCCGCGGGGCCAGGCCCGCCCGGCGGCCAGCCCGCCGACCTCGGCGACGTTCAGCACTGTGGCCCGCGAATTCGCCTCATACCTTTGTGAGCTCGGCGCGCTTTCTGCATTTCGCACTCTGGGACATCCAGTCCCCAGATGCAGATAGCCAATTTCAAGCAGTTACGTAAACGTATCCTTTCAATAGAGCCCCAATTGCAACCCCCCAGCTAGGTATAGCGACAGCACGACAGAACTGATGAGCGCGTTGATATTATAATAAGAAGTGCATTTACATGAGTTGTGTATTCTCGGGAGACCTATGCTGTCCCGCGCGACGACAAGCGTGGGAAGTCCGGCTGCAGATCTGGATACGGATCCTGCGGCCCTGCCGCAGTGCCATTCGGCCCTGCTCTCGGCCTAGGCGAGGTTGCCCGGGTGCTCGTGGGCGGCGTTGGCGACGGCGCGGCCGACGAGCTCCGCCTTCGCCTCGTCCGCCTCCTCCAGCTCCGCCTCCTCCCGCAGCTGCGCGCGCGCGGCGCCCGCCCGTCGCGCTCGGCCCCGATCATCGGATCGAGGACCGCGCCGGCGCCGGCGGCTCACCTGCAGCTCCCGCAGGTGGTGGCGCTCGGCGGCGGCCGACTGGTTGATCGCCTCCCGCTCCAGAATCTGCGGCGGGGCGGCCACCTCATGATCAAAGGCCTAGGGGTCCGAGGAGGCCGCAGCGGCGCGCCTGGATGTGCGACATTCCTACCGCCCCGCGAATGGACTGCATGACACCGCCCCTGTCTGCGCGTACGATAGGGAGCGGCCGTGAGCGCGCCAGGGCCAGGGAGACGGCGTGGTTGCAGGCGCCCCGACCCGGGCACCGAGGCGGGCTTCGGCGATCTTCTCCTCGCAACGCAGCACCTTCATTTTGTGCTTCTGGACCTTGGCAGCCTGGCACCGGTTCGCGGCGTCAGCTGCGCGCGCTGATGGAGCGGACGTACGCGGGGCTATGCGGGTTCTCTGGCGCTCGCGGGCCCGCAGGAAAGATTCCTAGCTGCAAGAAGGCGCAAGAGAAAGCGCCTCGAGATCGGCCATGGCCAGCTTCTGAAGGCGCCGCGGGTTCGAGGCGCGAGCGCGCGCCGCCTTCGTCGCAGCGCGCTCCACCACAGTTTCTCCCGTGACGTCGCGCCCGAGGTGCCTGCGCGGCACGCGTACGCGAGGTGAGAGACGTCGGGGAGAAGGTGGCGCGTCGCGAGGCTCGCGAACCCACAATTGGAGTCCGCGAACGCGGGCGCGCTGTCGGGGCCGATCGAGGAGGTCGGGAGCACGCTCATTCTCAAGGCTCAAGTCTCAAGGCTCAAGGCTCAAGGCTCAAGCTCGGGGTGGGGTACGCAGGCAAATTCCAAGCGCGAACGAAGTGAGGCAACTACCCGGTCGGAACGGCTCTGGACGATTAGCGATGAAGTCGATGCTGCCGGCGCCGGGGCGGCGCGTGAAGGTAGCTGAACGATTTTGGTCACGCCCCCCTCCGGAACTGAGCGCCCCTCGTCGCGCAGGCCGCCGAAGCCGAGAACAAGGAGAACGCCGGCGGCGATGCGTGCGACGCGAAGAAGCACGATACTTCAGCTTTGTCCGCACCACTGCGCAGTGCGCGGCAGGCGGCAGCGAAGCCAGCGGAGCCAGCGGTGGCGGTGAAAAAACCGGCGGTGCCGAAGTTCGGCGCAGCGGCGAAGCCGGCAGCGGCGCCGGCGCGGCCGGCGTCGGCTCCAGCGAAGAAGCCTGCGCGCGCCGGCTGGGACACAAAGGTGCGCGGGCCGGAAGAGGATCAAGGGCTGGGCTCGCGAGACCCGCGCCGCGCGGCGCCGGGGCCTCCCCCAGCGGCGCCGGCCGACTCGAGGGGGCGCAGGGCCAGCTGGACGACCTGCGCAGCGAGTTCGATGAGCTGCGGCGGGTGGTGCAGCAGATGGGGACCGAGAAGGCCGTCCTCACTGCGACCGTCCAGCAGAAGGAGGCAGCGCGTGCGCCCCGGCGCGCGCCGCCCTTCCCCCGCGCGCGCCCCTCGCCGCCTTGGCCGACGCGGATCGGTCGGGGCCGCAGTGGAGGAGACGGAGCGGCAGCACGCGGCGACGGTGGAGGAGCGCATCGCGGCGGGCCTCTCGGAGCTGCGGCGGCGCCTGGCAGAGGTGCCGGTGGCGCCCGGGAGCGCCCGCGGCCGCGCTGAGCGGGCGGCAGGTGGAGGCGGAGCGGGAGACTCTGAGCGTGGCGCGGGCGCGGCTCACGGGGGAGCTCACGGCCGCCCGCGCGCACGCGGCGGCCCTCGACGTCCGCCCCGCCCCGCCCTGCCGCCGCCGCCGCGTTCGACGCCGCCGTGGCGCAGGCGAAGATCGCGGAGCGGGACGTGGAGATCGGGACGCTGCAGGGGCGGCTGGCAGAGGCCGGGGCGCGGCTGGCGGAGCGCGAGGCGGAGCGGGACGGGGCGCGGGCGGAGGGGGCGCGGCTGGCGTCGGAGCTCGAGGCGGCGCGACGGCGCGTGGAGGAGCTCGAGCAGCAGGCCCGCTCCGACGAGGAGCTCCGCAAGCGCCTCCACAACGCCATCCAGGAGCTCAAGGGCAACATCCGGGTACCCCCAACCGGGCCCTCCCCCGCGCGCAGCCCCGGCCGACGGCCGCGCAGGTCTACTGCCGCGTGCGGCCGCTGCTGCCGTCCGAGTCGTCCTCGCAGGCGCCGGTGCGCCGACGTGCGCCTGCCGCTGCCGCCGGGCCCGACTCTGACCCGGGGCTGGCTCGCCCGCTCGCCCGGTGGGGGCAGGAGGGGGAGCGTGTCCTGGAGTTCCCGGCGGGGAACGGGCAGCGGGGGATCGAGGTGACGGTGCCGCAGCAGGCGGGGCGCAGCGGGACGACGGTGGACGGGCGCCCCGGCGAGGCCAAGGCCCACCGCTTCACCTTCGACAAGGCGCGCCGCCCGCGCCCGCCGCCGCCGCCGCGCCCTCGCTCGCCGTCGCAGAGCCGGGGCGCTCGGGCGGCAGGTGTTCCAGCCGGGGGCGGGCCAGGGCGAGGTCTTCTCGGAGATCTCCCAGCTCGTCCAGAGCGCCCTCGACGGCTACCGTCCGCCCCGCCCCGCCCCACCCCATCCACGCCCGCCGGCTCGGCCCGACGCAGGGGGGCGGCAGGGGTGTGCATCTTCGCGTACGGGCAGACGGGCTCCGGCAAGACCTTCACCATGGAGGTGCTTGGCATCTCGCCCCGCCCCGCCGCGCGGCGCGGCGCGGCCCGACGCGGGCGGGGCCAGGGCCCGGAGGACGTGGACCTCGACGGCTCGAACGCCGGCATGATCCCCCGCGCCGTCGAGCAGGCGCCCCGCCCCCCGCCCCCCGCCCCGCGCTGCAGGCCTCGAGCCGGCGGGCGCCGCAGATCTTCGCAGCGGTGGAGGCGGCGGGGCGGCAGGGCTGGAGCTACAAGGTCCAGGCCTCCTTCGTCGAGGTGGGTGCCGGGGCCCGGGCCCGCCCGAAGCCGCCCCGGAGCCGCGCCGCCGGCCCACGCGGGCGGGGCAGATCTACAACGAGGCGCTGCGGGACCTGCTCGCCACCGACGACCGCGAGCGCCGCCTCGAGGCGAGCCCCGCCGCGCGGTGCGGCGCAGCGCGGCGCGTCCAGAGCGCCGAGCGCCTCGCTTCGCGCGCAGGTGAAGCACGACGGGCGGGGCAACACGACGGTCGCCGACCTCACCGTCGTCGACGTCACCGGCGCCAAGCAGGCGCGCCGGGGAGGGGCGGGGGCGGCCCGGGGCGCCGCGCGCCCCGCCGCCTGGGTCCGACTGTGCAGGGCGGGCAGGTGTACGCGCTGATCCGGCGGGCGCGCAAGAACCGCGCCACCGCCGCCACCGCCATGAACGAGCGCTCCTCCCGCTCCCACAGGTCCCGCTCCTCCCCGCCGCCCCCGGGCGCCCGTCCGCCGGCCGACGCCCCGGGGCGGCAGCGTGTTCCGGCTGGAGATCAAGGGCTCGAGCGCGGAGACAGGCCAGGGGGTGAGCGGCGTGCTGAACCTCGTGGACCTCGCCGGCTCGGAGCGCCTCAAAGAGAGCGGCTCCGGCAACGACAAGGAGCGCCTCCGCGAGACCCAGGCCCGCACCCTCCGCCCTGCCCCCGCCCCGCACGCCGACCGGGGCCGAATCGGCGGGCAGGCGATCAACAAGTCCCTCTCCTCCCTCGGAGACGTCATCTGCGCCCTCGGTGCGCGCACCCCGCTCGCCCGCTCGCGCCGCCCCGCCCCGCCCCGCGCGCACCGAGCGCCCCGTTCGCCCCGCCCCGCAGCGAACAAGGAGGCGCACGTGCCCTACGTGCGGCCGCCCCGCCCGCCGAGCCCCGCCGCCCCGCGCGCCCTGACGCGGCCCCCCGGCAGCGGAACTCGAAGCTGACGTACCTCCTCCAGCCGTGCCTCGGCGGCGAGGCCAAGTGCGCCCGCCCCCCACGCCCGCCCGCACGCCTCGAGCCGGGGCGGGGGGGGCGCGCAGGACGCTCATGTTCGTGAACGTGTCGCCCCTGGCCGAGTCGGCCGGCGAGAGCCTCTGCTCCCTCCGCTTCGCCCAGAAGGCGCGCCCCGCCCCACCCCCGCCCCCGTCACGCCCCGCGCTGATGGGGGCGGGCCCGCTCAGGTGAACGCGTGCGAGATTGGCGTCGCCCGCGCCTCCAAGAAGGTCGACCTCAAGGCATGAAGCGCGCCCCGCGCCCCGCGCCCCGTGCCCGCCCGGGCGCGCACTGTACACGTAATTACGCACTACGGCAACCCCCGAGACGGCCGGCGGCTCGCAGCTGCAGGGGCGATCCGGAGCGGGCGTATACATTGCATTATATCATAGTATTACGTGCTGCATGCGATCTCAGAAACGTTGCGCGGGGCCCTAGAGCCAGGCGACCTCGGCTTCGGCCTCGGCGGCCTCGGCCTCGGCGCCGGCCTCGGCGGCGGCGTCGGCGTCGGCGGCGAAGCCGGCCTCCACGGTGGCGAGCGCCTGCGACGCCGGCTCCTCGAGCAGCGAGTCGGCGATCTCGAGCGTCGCGTCCTGCGCGGCGCCCGGTCGGCGTCAGCGAGCGGCGGCGGGGCCGGGAGGGGAGGGGCGCACGTCCAGCTCGCGGGCCAGACTGGTGTTGCGCATCTGCATGTCTGGGGCAAGCTTGTTGTAGTTGTTGACCACGGTCGCGTTCGCGGGGCGCGCGAGCACGGTCGGGGCCTGCGTCCGGCCCGAGTTGACCGAGTAGCTGCCGACAGGCGAGTCGCCGTCGTCGTCGCCCTGCGCGCGCGGGGTGAGCACACACACGGCCGGTTCGTTCTGCGCCGCTCACCTGGACCATAATCTCGGAGCGACGCAGCGGCTGCGACGACGCGTCAGACGAATACCCGCGAGGCTCCACGCGGACAACGGACCTGAGCCGAGTCCTGCAGGCCCGTGCCCGCGGTCTGACCGATTTCCAGATGCTGCTTCAGGCCTTCCATGATGTTCGTGTTGGCCACCTTGCCAGCGACATTCTTGATACCTTGGGTGCTGTGGGTGCGCGTTACGAGCGGATGGGCGCGGCTGGCGGTTGCAGACTCGCTCACGTTGCCTGGTACGTGTTCACGGCGGCGCCCTTGACGGCATCCACGCCGGTCTTCATGCCCTGACCTGTTTCCTGAGCGATTTGCGAGACGCCGCCTGTGAACGACTTCCCGAAGTTCTGCAGGCCTTCCTTGATGTCGTCCAGGAAGTCGAAGAAGCCCATCGTGCTGTGGTATCGGTGTAGGTGATGCGAAGCGGCCGAACTCGAGGGGTACGGGTTCAAACGGCGGAAGCTTGGATCGGACGCAAAGACTGCTCTGCTGGCCTCTGTGTAGCGGTTCCTAGATGCAGGCGCGGTGACCGGGGGGCTGCTTGCCTCCGACAGCGCAACTTTATCCTCTCGAGCTCTCACAGTCAAGGAGCGTTTCTCCTCGTCGCCGCTGGCTCGCCATGGCCCATAGGTCAGCGGCTAGACGTGCTTGATAGATCTTTTGCTGTTCATCGGGGCGTGCTGTGATCTTGATAGATCATCAGGAAGGGCGTCGGGCCGCGCCGCACGGCCGGGCAGCCATCGGCGCCGGCGGAGCCCCTCGGAGCGTGGCAGATGGCGGCCGGCACGTGCACCTCGGATTGAGGAAGATGGCGACACGCTTCGCCAACCAGCCGCAGCTGGCGGGAGGAGCGCAGGGCGCCTCGGTGTTCTTTGGTGCTGCGGCCGCGGGTGCCAGCTCGTCATCGACAGGATCCCCCAGCTCGGACCCGCCATCGCCGCCCCAGCTCGGCCTCGCGGGCAGCGCGTGCCCCTTCCACTTCGCAGAAGCACAGTTCAAACGTGGCGACCGGCCGTCTCTCGTCCCAAGGGTGCCGCCGCCGGCGCCTGGCGAGGCCGGCGCCGGCGGCGAAGGCGGGCGAGCCATCCCGCACGACTACGCGTTGAAGTCCTACAAGTGCGGGGCCCCGCGCGCCCTGCAGGCCTCCCCTTTTCAGCGTTCCTCCGCCTCACCTGCACGCCGCGGCCGCGCGACAGGCGATACCGCCTCGCGCTGGCGGCCTCGGATCCGGAGACGGCCGCCCTCGCGAAAGCGCCGCTCCTCCTCCGGCTCGTGTTCGCGGGTGCGCGAGTCCCGCCCGCGCCTTCCACCGCGCATCGCCGCCGACCTCCGGGGGCGCCGGCAGACTCGGGGAAGGCGGTGGCGAACGGCCTGGTCTCGTACCCCGCGAAGGGCCGCTCGACGCGCAAGGGCGTCCCCCTGCAGACGGTGGCCGTCCGCATCAACGCCGCCGGCTACACCGACGAGCGCTTCGGCCTCGGCGCGCCTACCCCCCCAGACGCACCCACCCACCCTTGGAGCTCACCCTTCGGCGGGGGGGCGGGGCGCAGGCGTGCTGCACGGCGAGGCGCGGTACCGCGTGCTGCGGCTCCTCATCGAGCGCGGCGGCGCGGGCGGCGGCGCGGGGGAGGTCGTCGCCTCGCTGGCGCTGCGCCTCTCGTCAAAGCTGGGCGCCCTCGGCGGCGGCCGCGCGAGCGCGAAGCGGGCGCGCGGGGCCCCGTCGCTCTCCGAGGGGAGCGGCGCGTCCGGGGACGAGGAGGAGGAGCTCGAGGAGGAGGGGGACTCGGGTGGCCTCAGCGGGCCGTCGCCCCCGGACAGCCTCTCGCCCCGGGCCCCGGCGCCTCCGGCTCGCCGCCCGGCGCGCCCCTCCGGCCCAAACCCTCCGCCGGCGCCAAGCGCCGCGCAAGCGCGAGGCGAGCGACCGCCGAGCGAGCGCCCGCGCGTCCTCGCGGCGGCGGCGGCTGACGGGGCGGGGCGGGCGGGCGGCAGCGGGGGCGGGGCGGGGGCGGGGCGGGGCGGGAGGCGGCGGCGGAGCCGGACGACCTGGTGGAAGCCTTCGAGAAGCTGGCGCGCCCCTCGGGCCCCGGCCGCCCCGCCGGGCGCTGGGTCCCCTGACAGGCCGCGCGCAGAACCCGTACAAGGGGCACGTGGCCGCCGACGATGCGTACCCCGAGCTGCAGGACCCGTGCGCCCCGCCCCGCCCGCCCGCCCGCCCGCCCCGCCCGCCGGCTTCGGAGCGTGGAGCGCAGGGGGTACATGCCTCCTACGCCGGGGCCGCCGGACGGAGCGTGGACGGGGCGGGCGTCGACGCCCGAGGAGGCGTGGGGGGGAGCTGACCCCAAGACCGCCGCCGACGCCTTCATACGGTGCCCCGCGCCCTCCGCCCGCCCTGCTCCCTACGCCAACGCCGACGGCCGCAGGGAGATCGATGTCGCGAGGCAGCGGGAGGCGCAGGTGCGCGCCCCGCCCCGCCCCGCCCCGCCCCGCCCCGCCGTCGCTGGCTTGCGCCCACGCGGCGACAGCCGTTCCACGCGTTCGCGTCGGAGCTGAGCGAGAGCATCGCGCGGCACCTGCACCCGGCGGCGACCCTGCCGCCCCTGCCCGACCCCGCCCGCTCCTGGGCGCCCCCGCCCTACCGCCAGACCTCGGAGGCGGCGCGCGAGGCCGCCATCGCGTGGGTCGCCGCCGCCGAGGCCGCCCTGCGGGGCGCGGCGGCAGCGGCCGGCGTGCGGCACCCCGTGCGGGCGGGGCAGCCGGTGCCCTCCTCGGTGCAGCGCGCCTGCGGGGACCTGGCGGCCGTGCTGGGCCGCTGGGATGTGCTGGACACGCGGCTGCTGGGCCTCCTGGACGGGCGCTACCGCGTGCGGCGAGCCCTGGAGGACCTCCGCCTGTGCGGCTCGGCGCTGCACGTGGAGGGCGTGCTCGCGGCGTGGCGCCGCCTGCTGCTCGCGGAGGGGGCGGGGGAGGCGCTGGGCCCCGCCGACGCCCAGCTGATGGCCGAGCACCTCTGGAACGTCGTCGAGCTCCTCACCGGCAACGTGCGCGGCCCGCGCTCCGCAAACGATCTTAGAGCTCGCGTCCCTTCTGTGTCGCGCCCGGGCGGGCCGCCCCTCCCCGCCCCGCGCCCGCTCGCCCGCCTCAGGCGCCCCATCAGAGCGCGCTGGTGCCGCTGGACCTGCTGGCCGTCCCGGCCTCCTTCCTCGTCGAGCTCGTCGAGCGCGCCGAGGCCCTCGTCCTCCCCCACAGGGCCCGCCCCCGCCCCCGCCCCCGGCCCCCGCCTTGGAGCGCGCCCTCGCCTAAGCTGCGGGCGGGCGCGCAGGAGGCGATCCCGCTGCAGTACGCGCGGGCCCTGCAGAAGAAGGGCTGGCTCCGCAACCAGGCCCGCCCCAGCCTTCCCGCCCGCTCGCCCCCTCTCCCGCGCCGGCCCCGCTGATCGTGGGGCGGGCAGCTGGAGGGGGGCGAGGCGGGGTACGAGCACTACTTCTCCGCCTGGTCCCTCCTCGTGCGCCCCGGGGCCCCGCCGGCCGGTCGGCCTGAGCTAAGGCCGGGGGCGCAGGTGCGGTCGGGGAACTCGCCGTCGCGGCTCGAGGCAGAGGTCATCGCCGAGCTCACCTTCCTCCTCCGTCCGCCCCGCCCGCCCCGCCCCGCCCGCCCGTCCTCCTCGAGCCCGCCGCCTCCTCCGCCGCAGTGTCGGATCCCTCCAAGGCGGAGCTCGCCTCGCACCTCTGCAGCAAGGCGAGCCCGCCCATTCAGAGCCCCCGGCGCCCCTCACGGGGCCGGCGGCAGGTGTACTGGTTCACGGAGGACCGCGAGGACTGCATCCTCGCCGCCGGCGCCCAGGCCCTCTTCGGCGCGCCCGGCCCCCGCCCCGCCCCGCCTTCGCCCCCGGCCGGCCGCGGCGCTGACGGGGGGCGGCGGCGGCGGGGGCAGCGATCGAAGCGATCCAGCGGAAGAACTGGCAGGCCGCCAAGAAGCACTTCCAGGCCGGCGTCGAGGTCCGCCCCGCCTCGGCCCGCCCGGGCTGCCCGCCCGCCCGCCTCGGCCCGGGCCGCGTCGTGCCGCGCCCCGCCGAAGCCCCCCGCCCGCAGATGCTCGAGACCATGCCCGACGCCTACCGGTGAGCCCGCCCTCTCCCCGCCCCGCCCCGCCCTCCTCCCCGCGCGGCCGACGGGCCCGGGCAGGGCGCGGACGGAGAAGTACCACGCTGGCTGGTCGCACTGCTGCCTCCGCACGGGCGACTTCCGCGGCGTCCTCAAGGTGCGCCCCACCCCGGCCCCGCCCGCCCCGCTGCGCTCGTGAGCCGCGGCCGACGCCGAGGCGCGCGCAGCACACGGGGATCGTGTCGCGCCTCACGCACCAGCTCAACAACTACAGGCGCGCCGGGGCGGGGCGGGGGCGGGGGCGCCTCGCGCGGGGCGCCGGCTGACGGCGGGCCTCGCGGGCGAGCGCGCGCAGCTGGCACGAGATGGACCAAACCTTCGCCCTCAAGCGCAACATCGTGCGCCTGCCCCCTCGCCCCGCCTCCGAGCCCGCCCCGCCCCTGGCCCCGAGCCCGCCGTTCCCCACACGCAGCGCTCCATGGTCTCGACCAAGGAGGGCAACGTCTTCGTGACGCGCGCCGCCCCCTCCCCTCGCCCCCCTCCCGTACCCCTGACGGCCCCCCAGGGACGCCCCCCGCATCATCAAGGTCTCCAAGTGGTTCATCGCCTTCGACGGGGGGTACACCTTCCGCCGGAGCCCCATGCGGCCCTTCATGCTGGGGCACATGTACTACCACGTGTGCACGCGAACCCCGCTCCCATACCCCCCACCTCCCAACTAACAACCGCGTACCCAGCTGGGGGACGCGTACATGGCGGTCGGGGAGTGGGCCAAGGCGCTGCGGGAGCTGGAGCGGGCGCAGGCGACCCTCTACCACGCGTACCCGGTCCGCCCCCCCCCCCCTCCCCCCCCCCCCCCCCCCCCCGGCCCCCCGGCCCCCGCCTCCTGGCTGCCCCCGCGCCCGCCGACGCGCCCTCGGCGCAGGCGTACTTCCCGCCGCACCAGGGCCGCGTGGTGGCGGTGGGGCGGGCCGTCGAGGAGTGCCGCCGCCGCCTCGCCGGCCCTGCGCCGGGGGCGGGGCCGGGGGCGGGGGCGGGGGCCTCGAAGGGGGGTACCTCCGCCAGCGACTCGCCCCCCTCCTCCTCCAACTCTTCCTCGGAGGGCGGGCTCCTCGCCCCCCCGGCCCCCTTTGGCCAGCCGCCCCGCCGCTAGCCGCGCCCGCAGCCGTCGAGCCCGCTTCAGCTGCAAACTTTCGGGGCGTCTTCGGATTTTCTGTTCGGCTGCGCTGTTTGCGAGGCCTCTTCCATTTAGCTTAAGACTGTTCGATTAAGCAGCGTCATAAGCTGCCACTCCAATGATAAGGCTTAGTAGTGCCACCTATCTAGACCATTTATTTATGACTCGTGCAAACAACGGGAGTCGCGCATGGCCGCGCGCGGCCTCTGCTCTCAATCTTGCTCTGCTCTCTTGAAAGCGTTCAATCAAGATCATTTTGCGGCAATCATTGAATGCCATGATGGCTATATGGCCACGTGCATTCTGCTCACGACTCTACCACTTCGAAATTCGAACGTGGCGCCGGCCGGCGGTGGTGGCCGCAACGTTGCCAGACAAGCGAGTCCCTGCGGAGCAGGAGTGGCCTTGGGTCTTGGGGCTTCAAGGCGTGAGGGTGGCAGCTCTTTGTTTTTAAACGGGGGCCCGCAACCGCGCGCGGTTACGGGGGAGGGGGGAGGAGAAACAGGGAGGTCCACTCGGCAAGGGTCCACACTCAAGTGAGAGGGTACAGAATTGTGCCGCAAGGGTACAGATATCGATGCGGGGCCCAATCGGCCGCAATTGTACCGAGTACAGGCCCCGAGGGGCCGATTAAATATTGGTCGTCTCAGCTGAATGAAAACGACTTTCGGCGCTTTTTGGAGGTGGTTAATAATTATCTATGAATCATTTGAATGTAATTCGCAGTAATAAGGTTCTGTCTAAATTGTTTATTTTGATAATCTTTCAACTAACGCATTAAGTATATTTAAAACCCACCTCGTGGCACACAACGACCCTGACTCATACAAATTTGCTGGCCGGCCACATGGGGCTCCTTTAATTTGGAGACTATTTCCTAGCGAATGGGGTGCGGTCTCTTCAAATTAATAATTTTCAAATTTCGACTTGGAAGGCCAATGTGATTTGCGCTTTCAATGTTTTTCCTGGAAAATGCTTTTCTGTGCTTTTCGACGTGCTGTTACTGCCCATTAGAGGCCTCCATAGGAAAACGGGCCGGACCATCGTGCTCCCCAGAGTCTAAAATGGGGTAGAAGGTGTCTTCAAATATACGAATTTCCCTTTCTAAAATTTTGTGACAAGTGACCAACAGACCTAAGGGCCTCTCCTTTCCCCAAGGCCGAAAACGAGTGAATACGTATGCGTTTTATTATTCACATGAAAACGAAACCAGAACTAGATGAAGAAAATATTGCAATTGAGGGGGGCGCCAGCGCTCGAGGAGGGCGGCTGCCCATGGCCACGGCCGTGGGCGCCGGCCTCGAGCTCGGCCGCGTCATCGATGCCGCCCCGCCAGAAAGGGGAGAGATTTCGCGCCTCGATATCGATCTGTGTGTGGGGCTTCGCGTCGCCGTCCAACGCTGCGGCCGATCTCGAGGGGATGCTGACGGGCGCAGCTGCGCGGCCGGCCGCGGCCGCGGCGCTCGAGCTCGAGTGAGGCTAGCTCGCCCCGCGGCCCGCGACGGAATTGACGCGGGGGCGGGATCGCCCGCGCGCCGCGGCCGCGGCTGGGGCGGCGCTTGCGGCAGCGCTTGCGGCGGCCTCGTCGGAAGCGGACGTCACCGATGAGGGGACGAGAGGCGGCGGGTCCGCCCTGCGCGCTCCGCCGCGCGGGGCGCAGCGGGAGCGGGTGTGGATCAAGCTCGGAGCTGGGGGTTGGGGTCGGGGTGGGGCTTGCTGTGGTGAAGCCCTACTAGGCTAGTCGCATCGCCGTCCAAAGGGAATCCCGCGGCCAGGGACGGCCGCCTTCTCGACGTCGACGCAGGCCTAGGCGCGAAGCCGGGCGCGCGACACGGCGGCGAGGCCGCGGCGGGCGTCTTCTCCAGCTCCTCGAGGCTAAGGTCCGAGAGGGTCTCTACCGCCTTGAGCCCGTGCCGCCTCTGCAGGAACTTTTTGCTGAAGACGTACACCAGGAAAATCTGCGCCACGGCGCCCATGGCCGCCCCGCTGCGGGGCGGTGAACGCGGCCCGCGGAATTAAAAGCGCGGAGCCTCGGGGAGGAGGCCCGCGTTGTTCCCGCAGTCTCCCATCGCTTTCGCCTCGCTCTAAAATTAGGATGTAAATACCTTCTTAGCTGCAAGTCTGAAGGGGCGATGCGATGCGATTCTTGCCGCCTGTTTCTAATATAACTATAATGTCCTGCCGATTTATTTTGCGACGTCACGTCGAGAGCCGAGGCACTTGCATATTAATTAGCTCTAGGTAAGCGACGGGTTTGACGGCGATGAGTGACCGCTCGTCGTCTTCTTCCCGCAGTCTCCCATTGCTTTTGAATCGCTCTAAAGTAGGATGTAAATTAGTAGCCTTTTCCCCGCAGTCTCCCATATGCATTGCTTTGAATCGCTTAGTCTCCTAGCTGAAACCACGAGAGTGCGTTGCGATTGCGATCCTCGCTTGCGATATAATTAATCTCTGCTAGCGCTGTCGATCGCGACTGCGCATGCCTGCATGCAGCGCTAGCTAAGCGCCAGCTAAGCGCTTGGATTTAATATTGCCCGAGGCTAGCGGTTTCTGCAGGCTCTAATAAATAATAACTCCAAACTAGAGCCAACTCTTGCCCAATTATCCACCCAGGGCCCGGGGCCGCACCGGCCTGCATGCAGCTGGCCATGGCGAGGCAGCATAACGTTGACACAGCACCAGCACAGAGTGCGCTCGAGCTCAAATTGCACTAACATGATATCTGATGATCAAGTTGAGAACTTCGGGCCGCGGGCGGGGTCGCGGGCGCCTCATCGGGAGCCGGCGCCGGCCATCGCGGACTGCAGGGCGCCCTCCGCCTCCGCCGCCGCCGCCGCCGCCGTCGCCGCTTCGTTCTCCGCAAGCTGCGAGCGCGCCGGGCCGGGCCGGCGTCGCTCAGCGAACCATGGCCAGTAACTCGCCAACGAACAACTTGAGGCTATCAGACTTGCCTGCGCGCGGGCCGTGTCGAGCTTCTGCTGCGCGTCCGCGCGCTTCTCCGCCGAGAGGCCATCCTGCGAGGCGAAGAGAGGAAGCGGAGCTCGGTCAAAAAAGGGCGACGGCTTTCTTATTTCGAGGGCGCGGAGGCGCGGCGCGGGCGGGCCTTCTTGACGTCCTTCTCGAGCTTGGCGATGGTCTTCTTGAGCCGCTTCGCCTCCGCCTCGCGGTTCTTCTTCGCCTGCCGCGAGTTGTCAGAGTTTATAATATATTGATTTCAAGCATCTAAGCATACTAGGACAGATATAACATCTTCATATATGTATAAAAGTTGTATATCGTGGGCGCTTTCTTATGCCAGGCGCTTCAGTGTAAACGTCATCGCAGGCAGGGGCTACGGGCCGCTGGGCGGCGGGGTTTACAGCGGCGCGCCTGCTCGGGGGAGACGCCGGGCTTGAGGACGGGGGCGGCGGCCTTGGCGCCGTTTGCGCCCTCCTTCGCCGCCAGGCTGTCCGCAATCTCCTGCGGGGGGTACCGGCTCGGACGCGCCCTGCGGGGGTACCGGGGCGCTCCCGGGGGGTAGGGGCGGCGGACCTTGGCGAGCTGGGCACGGATGATGGCCTTCTTGAGCTCGTAGTAGTCGTAGCCGCCGGGGTACTGCACGAACAGGTCCGAGTCAGAGAATATCGAAAGGCGCCGCGGCCGGCAAGAGGGTGTGGGAGGGGAGGGGGGAGGGGGGGTCCAGAAAACTCCAGATTGAAGGGATCGGAGCCGGCAAGGGCGGGCCGGGGGCCGGGGGCCGGGGGCGGGACCCGGCGCACGTCGACGATCTGGCCGTCCTCGGTCTCGACGATGCGGTTCGCGATGGCCCCCAGGAAGTGCCTGCCCGTCGGGGCCGGCGGGGGGGCCCCGTCAGAGCCCGCGGCCGGCGCCAGGCGAGAGGGCGGCGACACAGCGACACGGATCGCTTCGTATATTCGCCACGGATCGTACTCTGCTTGGCCCTTGGCTTCATCTTCCGGCCTCCAGCCGGCATATTTATCCTGGCCTTTCCTTTGCCTCTCGGTCCCTGGATCTAGATCCAACCCGGGGCGGCGCACCGGTCGTGGGAGATGACGACGAGGGTCCCCTCGTACGCCGAGAGGGCCTTCTCGATCACTGCGCGGCGGGGCGGACGGGGCCTTCAGCGAGGCTTGCGGGGTTGCGGGGGGCGGGCCGGGGGGGGGGGGGGGGGGGGGGGGGCGTGCCGTCACAGCTCTCCATGTCGAGGTGGTTCTGCGGGGAGCAATGGGGGGCTTGAGCTCGAGGCGACGGATTCGGGGGAGAGGGGCCGGGGGGGTCGGGGCCGGGGGCGGACCGTCGGCTCGTCGAGGAGGATGAGGCTCGACGGCTTCACCAGCATCCTGCCGCGCGGGCTATAATTAGCCGGCGGCTGACGGAAGGGGGGCGGAGGAGGGGTACGGGCGCGCTTCGCGAAGGCGAGGCGGGCCTTCTCGCCGCCGGAGAGCACCATCACCTGCGAACGAAGCGTCTGGGGGGGGGCGAGGCGGGGGGGCGAGGCGGGGGGGGGGGGGGCGCGGACCTTCTTGAAGACCTGAAGGCGCGGGGCGGGGCGGGGGAGGCGGGCGCGGGCGCGGGTCAGGCGGGGCAGGGCGGGGCGGTGCGGGGCGGGGCCGTGGAGACTAGGCTGGGGGCCGGCCCATCAAAACCCTGCCCTCAAACATCCTATTTCGGGCGGGCGGGCGGGCGGGGCGGGGCCGCCCATCAAGCTCGCCCCTATGAAACAACCTACTAGGCTATTTCTCTGAGAGTTAAGCGGCGCGCACGTCGTCGCCCTGGATATAAAGGAGGATATATGGGAGGATATAGGAGGGTATAAAGCCGCCCCCACTACATTCGCTCATGTGGCTTTGTATCCCGCCCTTTTACAGCCGAGCGGGGCCGCGGGGCGGGGCCGGGGCGGGGCGCACGTCATCGCCCTGGAAGAGGAAGCCGCCGAGGTAGGAGCGGATCTTCGTCCCGTCCCACGTCGTCACCACGTCCTGCCCGCCCCCGCGGCCCGTCAGCGAGGGAGGGGGGCGGGGAGGGGGGCCGGGGCGAGGGAGGGCTGCAGCGGGAGCCGACGCCCCCCGCAGGCGCTGCTCTGGTGGGGACGGGGGGCTCGCCTGGAGCGCGCTCTAGCGTGCTTGCTGGGCGGGGGCGGGGCGGGGCGGGGGCGGGGCGGGGCGGGGACGGAGCTCGCCAGCCCTTCTACACCCTATTTCTCTGAGGGTTGAGGCGGGGACGGGGCTCGCCTGGATGGTGTCGACGACGGTCTTGTTCCCGTCCAGCGCCTCCTGCAGCGGCGGTCAGCAGGCACGATCGCGAGGGGGCGCGCGGGGGCGCGAGGGGGCGCGAGAGTGGGACTAGGATGCATCTCGCAGCGCGCACGCTCTAGCGTGCGGGGCGGGGCAAGGCGGGGCCGGGCGGTAGGGGCCTGGGTGCAACTCGTAGCGCGCGCGCTCTAGCGCGAGGGGCGGGGCTCTGGCTCCAACTCTAGCCCTACCTCTAGCCAGCTAAAGGAGCCGGGCGTGCGAGGTGGGCCGGGGCGGGGCAGGGGCAGGTGGGGCGGGGCGGGGCGGGGCGGGCCTGCTGGTGCTGGGAGAAGTAGGAGACGTCGACGCCTTCGCCGTACACCACCCGCCCCTCGTCCGGCTTCAGGTCCTGCGGGGAGGGTACGTCAGGAGCAGGGGAGGGGATGGGGGGGGGGGAGGAGGAGGAGGGGGGGGGGTGGGCGTGCCTTTGTCATCATCTTGAGGAGGGTGGACTTGCCGGCGCCGTTGCGGCCCACGAGGCCGACCTTCTGGCCCCGCTCGATCTCCAGCGTCTGGTCTGAACGGCGCCCTCAGCGCGCGCGCTCGGAGGAGCAAGGGCAGCAAGGCTGATCCTCTATCGCGATCGTCCCCGCTCTGAAGGCCAGCAGAGCAGAGCGGAGCAGAGCGGGGGAGCTGGGAGGGGGAATCGTCTATTTCTCGAGCCGAGCGGGGCGGAGCCGGGCGGGAGAGCTGGCTGGAAGGAGGGCGGGGATCCGGGGGCGGCGCACCCTTGTAGATGACCTTCTCGCCAAAGGCCTGCGCCCCCCGCGCCCGCGTCAGCCGCGGGGCAGGGAAGGGCGGCGGGGCGCCGGGACGGCGAGACTGAGGGGGGGGCCGCAGCCGGCGGTGTCTCTCTCTATCCTATCGGCCTCCCTCTCGCTCTCCCTCGGGACTGGCCCCGGGGCGGCGGGGCGGGGTGGCGGGGGCAGCGGGGGCGGGGCCGGGCCTCTCTATCCTATCGGTTTCCCTCTCGCTGGGGGCGGCGGGGCGGCGGGGCGGGGGGGGGGGGGGGGGCGGGGGCGGGGCTGGGCCTTGGAGATGTTGCGGAGGGCCATGACGACGCGGGGCGCCCTGGCCGGCTGCGGGATCCACATGTTCATCGCCTGCGCGCGCGCCCGCGCTCGGACCGCTCAGACGGCCGCTCAGACCGCTCAGACGACTCGGACGGCTTGGACAGAGCGCGCGCGCGCGCGCGCTCGCCTTGCGGTCGTCGGTGGGGATGGCGACGCGCTCCATCTTCTCGAGCTGCTTGATCCGCGACTGCACGCCCTTCGCGAACGCCGCCTTCGCCCTGGGGAGGAGTCGTAAGGGGGGGGAGGGGAGGGGGGGGAAGGGGAGGGGGGGAGGGTAGGCGGCGGCGTCCCCTTTCGCTTCTAGCTTCCCTTAACACTAATCGGGGAACGCGGCAATGGGGAACACTAATCCCGCGGAGAAACGGAGGGTGTGCGGGTGGGCGGGAGGCGGGCCCCCAGCCGAGCCTAGGGAGGGCGCGGCGGCGGGGGAGGGGCGGAGGGACGGACTTGAAGCGCTCGATGTGGGCCTCCTTCTTCTCGATGGCGCGCTGCTGCGCCGCCGCCGTCGCCTCCACCTGCGCCTGCGCGCGGCGACGAGGATCCGGGCCTCAGAGCCTCGGAGCCGCGGCTGGAGGGGCGACGAGGGGCGACCAAGGTACGGGCCCCGCGCGGGGGTACGCTTAAGATCCGGGCCTCGGCCCCGGACCCCCCCCTCCCCCCCCCCTTTTTTTCGGAGCCTCAGGGCCTCGATCCTCGGCTCGGCCCCCTCCTTTTCCCCCCTTTTCCCCCCCCTCCCCCTTCTTTTCCGTACCCTCCGGGCGGACTTGGTCTCCTCGTACTTGTCGAACTGCCGGTGAAGGGGGCAAATTAAACGTCGGGCAGGAGCGGGCGGGGCGGGGAGCGTGGGGTGGGGAGCGTGGGGAGCGTTGGGGGGGGGGGGGGGGGGGGGGCGCACGTCGCCGGTGTAGAGTGTAAGCTTGCCTGCGCGCAGCGACGGTGGATCAGAGCAGGCGGAGCGGAACGGGGCGGACGGGAAGGGAATAGAGCGTGACCGCCGCGGCACGGCGCAATGGGCGCGGCCGGGCCATCGCAGGGCGGCGTTGCGCACCGCGCTCGAGCTCGGCGATGTAGTTGACGGACTTGTTCAGGAACGCCCGGTCGTCTGGTGGGGGGGGGGGTACGGCAATCGTAAGAGGCGGAGGGAAGCGGAGGGAAGCGGAGGGGGCGGGCGGGCGGGGCGGGGCGGGGCAGGCCGTCGCTTAGAGGCCGTTAGAAGCCTAGAAGTATTTTAGAAGGGGCGAAGCCGCTAGAATTTTAGAAGCCTTCAGGGCGGGGCGGGCGGGGCGGGGCGGGGCGGGGCGGACGGGAGATGAGGAGGAGGGCGCCCTTCCACTCCGAGAGGAACGACTCGAGCCAGATGCACGCCTCCAGATCCAGGTGGTTCGTCGGCTCTGGGGGGGAGGGGGGGGGTCAGCGGGGGGGGGGGGGGGAGGGGGGGCGAGCTAAATAGTGTATCGGGGCGGGGCCGCCGCGGGGCGGGGCAGGCCCGGGAGATTTTATTAGAGTCCCTAGAGTACTAGAGGTACTAGAGCCTCCAGGTCCAGGTGGTTCGTCGGCTCTGGGGAGAGGAGGCGGGAGAGGGAGGGTCAGGCGGCTTGCAGGCCGCGCGCCGCGCTCTAGGCTGCGCGGCGCGCCGTGCGCTACTAGAATCCCATCCCACTACGGGAGGGGGGGGGGGGGGGGGAGGGGGGGGAGGTCAGACGGAGGGGTTGGGCGAGCTATAGTGTATCTAAGAGTCGGGCGGGACCGGGCCGCCGCGGGGCGGGGCAGGCCGGGAGGGTACTAGAAGCCCATGAGCGAGGGGCGCGGACCGTCCATGATGAGCAGCGGGGGGGGGGGGGGGGGGGGGGGTTCAGGCGGGGGTTGGGCGAGCTATAGTGTATCTAAGAACGTGCGCTGCGCGGGGGTGGGAACTATATAGAACTATATAGTGTATCGGGGGGGTGGGCGAGCTACTAGCCGCGCTGTGCGCTAGCTATCTATCTATAGGGGTGGGCCGCGCCGTGCGCTAGCCACTAGAACCCCATGAGCGAGGGGCGCGTACCGTCCATGATCAGTAGCTCGGGCTCCATCAGAAGCAGCCGCGAGAGCGAGACACGCACTGCAGGGGGGGCGTCGGGGGGGGGGGGGGTGGCGGCGGGGGGTATGGGGGAAGGGGGGTGCGGGCGCACTGCGCCAGCCGCCGGAGAACTTGCTGACGGGCATCTCGAGCTCCGAGGGCTGCAGTAGGGCTGAGGGGGGGAGGAGGCGCGGGAGGGGGGTACGGGACCTTGAAGCCGAGGCCGAGGAGGATGCGCTCCGCGAGGCCCCGCGGGTTCATCCCCTGCAGCCGGTCGAAGTCGTGCTGGGGGAGGGGGTACCGGGATTCGTGAGGTGGGGTGGGGGTGGGGGGCGGGGCGGGGCGGGGCGGGGGGTACCTGGAGCTCTGAGAGGCGGTTATAGAGCTTCTTGTCGTCGGGCCGCTCCGCGATCTCGTGACTGACCTGTACCCCGGGGGCGTCGGCTGGGAGGGGGAGCCATCGGGGGGATACGCGGTACCTTGATCATTTCGGCCTCCACCTCCTGCAGGGGAAAATGAGTATCGGGGGGGTACGCTTATCGGGAGGGGTACGGGCGCGCCTCGAGGATGCCGACGCCGGAGATGACCTCATCGAGGATGCTTCGGTCGCTCGTCTCCGTCGGCAGGTCCTGAGAGATACGCGCTCGGACTCGGGTGCCGGGGGGGATACAGCAAACCGTGCGGACCTGGGGGAGGTACCCGATGCGAAGGCCGCGCTCCTTGGTGATGCTACCCGCGTCCGGCTTGATCTCCCTGCGCCGGGTGAGAAACGGCGTACCCCGGAGCGCAGGTGGGGTACCCGATGATGATCTTGATGAGGGTAGACTTGCCCTGCGCGTACCCGGGGTCAAGGGCGGGGCGGGGCCGGGCGGGGAGAGCCGCGGTGGGGCGCGGCGAGCGGGCGGGGCTGCACGCACGGCGCCGTTGGGGCCGACGAGACCGAGCCGCATGCCGGGCTTGAGGGCGACAGAGACGTCCTCGAGCAGGTCCACGCCGGGATAGCTGCGGGCGGCGCGCCCGAAGCGGCGGCGCGCGGTCAGCGGGACGCCGCGGGCGAGGCGCGTCGCACAGCGCACCGCTTAAGAATGTTGTCAAGCGCGACTGCGAGGCGTGCGCGCGTGCGGTCAGCGCAGGCGGGGCGAGCAGTGTCGCGGTCTAGCTGCCGGCGGCGGGGCGCTGCGGCGGGGCGCACTCTGAGCGGCGCTGATCTCCAGAGGCCGAATCTGAACCACGCTCGGGCCCCGCACGCTGGGCAGGGCCGAGATGCTCAGCCGCCAGCCGCGGCCGACCGCGTTGAACGCCCGCGCCGGCCGCAGCGAGAACGTGCGCCCGCCGGCATTGTGCGGAGCCGGACTCGGTGCCGCGGCGACCGCAGCTGCCCGGCAGGCGGCCCCCACATGCACGGGCTGCAGCTGCAGCGCGTTGGTGGCACGAGGCCGAGCGACCGGCGGGGCTGCGCGTGCGCATCAGGTCAGAACTTCTCATGTCTGAGAGGCGCAGTGCATTGCCGCACCGAGCGCGAAGGCCATCGATCTTCGACGCGGATTCTTTGTCAAGCCGCTCCCGGCGCCGGCTATGGCTAGCCACCGCGGCTCGCATCCAAGCCGACTGCAGCTGGCACGGTCTGCGGGTTTATGCCGCACTCCGCGCAGGCCGGCGCGAGCCCAGTGCAAAGAAAGCAGCGCCGTTCAACGCTATGCCGGTTGCTTCGCTCGTGTCTTCGCGCGCGACCTAGCGCGGAGTCGCGGGCGGCCGCCCCGTGCCGCTCAACCCGAACTCTCCGAACGCCCAGCTGCAGCCTCACAGTCTGGTGCGGCCACTGCCCGCGCCGCGCGCGCTGCCCGCGCGCGGCCGCGCCGCATTGCCCTGATCTGACGCGCGCGCGCGCGGTTACGTGCCCGTGCGCGGCCGCAGGGCAGCGCGCAGAAAAGGCACGACGGCGATGCTCTACAGTGCGCTCCGCGAGCCGCGCGCCACGTTCGCGCGAGGCGCCGCGCGCGGCGCCTCGAGCTCTCCGGATCGATATCCGCGCGCCCCGCGCGCTGACAGAACGCCCCCGGCCCTCTCCACGCTCTCCGCCGGCGCCCATCCGAAGCGCTCCGTCAGGTTCGGACGAGGTGAGCGAGCGCCTCCTCGCCCCGCGCCCCCGGCAACTCAGCGGCTCGCGTGCACGTGCGCGGCCCGCAGGCCAGTTGCAAGGCCGAGGGCTTCCACGCTGAGCCTCCCGGGGGCGCCACTGGGCCAGCCGCGCGTTCCGGCGACGCCGCGCGCCCCCCAGTCCCTCGCACGCGCTCCGGGCCTGGACCTCGACCGCCCCCCGGGCCCGGGCCGGCCGCCTCCCCGCCCGACTCGGCGACCTCCTCGCCGCCTCCCGGGCCGACGCCCCCGCCGCCTCCGCCCCCGCCTCGCCGCGGCCGGCGCCGACCCCTCGTGACCGCCGCCTGCCGCTGCCCGGCCGTCCGCCACTTCCCTCCACTTCGCGCTTTCCTCTAGCGCCGCCCCCTCCGCAGGTGCGCATGTGCCCTCCCGCCCCTCCTCCGCGCACCCCTATAGCTATGCCCCTCAGCGCACATTCACCCCCTCCCCCCGGACCCCCCCGGGCCCTCCCCGCCCCCACAACCTCCACCCCTCCCCCAAAGATTCAAGTTGCTAGATATAGACGAACTGAAAAATTGTACTTATTCGACGTCAAGTGCAACCTTTATAGTTAGCATTAGAAGCTTTCTTTCTCCTAAGTGATATCGATTGTAAATACTTTTTGTAGAAACGACGTTCTTTACCACCTCAGGGCCTGCAGCCTGCATGATGGCATGACTCAGTGACAATGCAGCCTGATTAAAATATTCTGCTGCCTGAAGCAGGCCAGGCTCTGCTGGCCAGCTGCAGCAGCTATAGGCTATATATAGCAGGCTCATGGCGGCTACGAAAACGATTTTGAACTTTCATGTTCGTGGGCCGGAGCGCTTGAAATCCACTCGCCCGCTCGCGAATCGAACTGCCTCGATCGGCGCGGTCAATTGTTCGGGTGACGTCGACGACTCGACGTCCGATGACTCCGATCTCGCGCGCTCCCGAGTTCGATGACTGGCCGCCGACTCAAGACCCCCGCGCGCGCGTGTACCCTAGTATGACAAGCCAGCGCCTCTCCTAGTATGACAAGTAAAGATAATAGGCGTCCTTCTTTTGAGCTGAAGCATTTTTTGACATCAATTGCAATTGCAACGTGCACGTGGCGCAATCGCGAGTCTCTCGCACATTATTGTTTCGCATGAACCAATCCTTGTAGCAGCTAGTATTTCGCATCTTTTTGCACTTGCTGTATGTGTTGTAGCTAGCTTAATAGCTTATCCGGCGCTGATTGTGGTGTTTCCTCGCCAGTTCGAATTCGCTGATCATGAGACTCTTTTTTTCGCATGCGTGCTCATATTCACCGGCAACCGATTCATTGCATGTTTTCCTGATTCATTTCAGGTTCTGGTCCAGCATAATTCGCTTTGTTTTTATTCTTAGCGAACAAAAAAGCTGTGCACGTGTTTGAGGGTGAATTTGCAGGACCTGCGGCCCGACGGGGGATCCGGAGGAGGGGAAATTAAACTCCCAGCGGCCTGGCCCCGCCCTTGCAATTGGTACCGGTGTTCGATGCTGGCGCGCGCGGGCGGCCGCAAAAGAACCCGAGCGGCTCAGCGGCTTGCGCGGCTTGCTTTGATAAAGACGGAATCTAAAAGACGGTTCGATAACGACAGAATCTAACATAAGCGAACACGGGGTTGACGCGAGTGTGTGGGCTCAGGAGGCTGCAAATCCGCAGCGGCGGCCCGCTGCGCTGCGCGCGCCCCGACAGATACGGATGCAAGATTCGACCTAGGCTCGGGTGGCGGTGGCGGCAGCCGCGCCGGCGCCGGCGCGAGCGGTTCCGGAGGCCTTCTGCGCCGACTCCGTGCACGCCGCCTGCAAACCCAGTAGTTAGCAAACCCAACTGGACGCCGAGAAAATTCAATTTAAATTCAACGGACCTTGTGAGCGGCCCAGTGCTTCCGCTGGCACGCCGCGTCGCAGTACTGCGCCTGGCGGCACTGCGAGCACCTGCGCCGGTCGCGAGCCCGAAGCGCGACCATGAGGACATTGCATGCCATCCGACTCGGCAGCGCGCGCGCGAGGCGGGCGGCACCGGAGGAGGTCATCGCTGGAGCGGCCGCACGCGGAGCACTCGGATATCGATGCCGCTCCCTTTGAATTCGCGGGCGGCGCGTTCTCGGCGCTGCGCTTGGAAGCGGCCGCCGCCGCACCCTGAAGCTTGCACGCGGCCTGCGAAAACCGGTCGCGGGGCGCGAAATCTGCAGCAGAGAACGCAGCGTACCTTGTGGGTGCACCAGTGCGTCTTCTGGCACTTCGTGTCGCAGTAGTACACCTCCCGGCAGCCACAGCTGGCCGCGGCCGCGGGGCCGGCGGTCAGAATTAGAAGGAAGGGCGCCGGCCTACGCGTATAGAGCTTGGGCTCTTCCACACCGAAGGAGGTCGTCGCCAGAGCGGCCGCAGGCGGCGCAAGCGTGTGCCCCGGCCGCGGCCTTCGACCCGTGCTTGGGCGGCTTCGGCGCGCCCGGGAAGCCGCAGCACCCGCAGCCGAATTCCTCGATAACCTGCAGCGGCCGCGCGCGAGCGTGTCGGAGAATTCGAAGCAAGGGCCGGGCATGCATATGGGATCCGGAGAGGAAATTAGAGGGCGGACCCGAGTGGGACACTCGCGGCGGGGCCCTTCCGCGCAGCGGCGGCGGACGACGCGGTCCATCTCAATCACCTGAGCAAGGATTCCGGGCTCGGCTGCGGCGATCGAGAACACTAGTCAGCTGCAGCGCCAATTCGGACGGGACAGCGGGCCGAAGAGATCTAGACGTGATGCCGTGCACCGCGACAAGATCTAGATCTAGATCTAGACGGGAAAAGATCTAGATCTAGATCTAGACGGAAGAGAGCTGGAGGTCGCGATAGAGCGCACCGCGCCAGTGCTTGCCGAATTGGCGGACGTAGGTTCGGACGGTGGCGGGCGAGGCGAATGTGACCGTCCCGGGGTCCCGCCGCTCGGGCAGGGGCTCGCCGGCTAGCAGGGCGAGCACGGGGTCGGGCCTGCACGTGTGGCCCGCCGCGACCTCCTCCTTGCTCGGCTTCCGCGGCACGCGGTCCGCGCAGCCGGGGCAGACGCCGTCCCAGAACGTCGTCAGCAGGTACTGCAGAATCGCCTGCCCGGGCAGCTTCGGCGACTTGCCCAGCTGCCGGCGGATCGGATCAAACTTGGCGGAGCACCGAGAAAGGATTAAACAGGATTTATCTGATAGTTAGTACAAGAAAGCACGGGGCATTATATATATGTAATTAACATTATGATAAGAAGAAATTAAAGGCACCTTGAGAGTGACAAGAATGCGAGTGTAGGTCCGGGTGAGGTAGGAGGACGGCTTGAAAGCAAACTCCAGCATCGCCTCGTCTCGCGAGAAGAGGTACGCGGCAGCCTCGCCCCACTTGCCGAGGCCGAGGAGGCACTCGATGAAGCTGGGATACGGGTTGATCACCGTGCCGTGCTTCGCGGACCTGCTCGAATTCGAACGGACCGAAGTTGGCGAATTCGAAATTAAAGCGCCGCAGCGGACGGGGCACAAGCGTTAAGCGCGTACACTCTGGGATCGAATTCGAGGAGCCGCTTGTACTTGGCGTACGCATCCTTGTAGCGGTTCATCCTCCGCAGCACGTTGGCGGCCGCGAACAAGCACTGGCGAGAAATTCAGGTCGGCGCCGGCGCGAGGAGGAGAACGGGTTCGAAAAATAAATTCGAATCGAAGCGCGCACCCGGTAGAAGCCGCGCATCGGAAGGTAATCCCACATTTCGCCATCGCTGCGCGCGTCCTCGAAATTCTTCTCGCCGTAGAAGAGCGGGCCCGCCTCGATGCCCTTCTCGAACCAGCGCAACGCTTCCTGCGGACGGAGTTCAAATTAAGATGAGCGAAGGAAGCAGGCGCGCAAACTCGCGCGCGTGGAGGCACCTCGCGCGTCGTAGCCTCGACGCCTCTGTGCAGTGCGGGGAGATCCGCAGCGCCTTCTGTGCCATCTCGATGCGCTCGGGCGAGCCCGGCGGGGGCTCCCAGGCCTCGATCGCCCTGTGTGCGAACACAATTAATATAATTGCGCGCGAAATCTTCGCGGACGCGCGCTGGCTCACATTTGCGCGGATTTCCTCACTTTGGCGGGAATTCGATCGGCGTAGCTCGCCCAAATGTGCCCTGCGCACGCGTGAGGTTGACTGGAGTCTATTTTGAGAGAAGAGGCATTCCCAAGAATGAGCGCACATTCAGAAGGATGAGCGCCGCCCATGTCGACGAGATCCTCGACATTGTTGTCATCAAATATACCGATCCCCTGCTCCGGCGGACCGTCGGAGGCGATAGGCATGAAAGGGTTGTTCACCATCGTTGGCATAACCAGCCCTGGGAAGAGCGCCGATTCGTTGAATTTCATGAAGATGGGCATCTTTCCTTCGATCCAAGCTTGCACTGAATATGCGAGATGTCGAAGGGCGCGAAACTTGAAAAGCTGCGCGTTTTTTCAGAAGCCGCTGAGCTGGCGCTGTAAGGGCGCGAGATTTGATTGCAAATTCACCCTGCAAGTATACGGAAGCGAGCAGGGATATACGGGCGGGGATTTTAAATCTGAGCTAGAGGGAATCCCGCAGCCGGCAGGGGGGAGCTATATATTAAAATATTTATGTAGCGCTCATGATCAGCCCTTCCCCCATGGGCCATCCCGGCCCCCACCCCTCTCCGTCCCCTCCTCCCCTAGCTCCCCCACGCGCGCGGATTTATACTGAAAATGTTTCTCTCTAGATATTGATCGATATCTAGCTCAGCGAGCTCGGCGGCGCAACATGAACTTTGCGGGCGCGGCACAGGCGTCGATCGCGACCGCATCCAATGAAGAATGCGCACCGCTGACGTCTCCAGCTGCGCCGAATGGCACCACAGACGGGAGCGCGAGCGCCGCGAAGACCGTCGACGTCGGCACGCCAGGACCGGCGCCTTCGGGTTTCGCGGAGCTTTTTCGAAGCCCCCTCGACCCTGGCGCCAGCGCCGGATTGCGCGAGGGCCACGGCCAGCCGACCCCCGCAAAACTACAACAGCACTCGCCCGCGGCCGAGCCGCCGGCGCCACTTGCGGGCGACAGTGCTCTCTCGAATCTGGAGCTGCCGCAGCTCAACGAGTCCGTCACGCCCAAGGCCACGCCTGGCCGGAAGCGCGCTGGCTCTTCATCCGTGCCTTCTCTCCATGATCTCGTCACTCCCGCCCAGCGGCCGCGCTCCTCAGCGTCCGGGGCTCTTGAAGCATCATCTCCATCGCCTGGCATCGATATCGTCTCGGCGGCGGCCCGCAGCCCGTCCGCCCCGCCCGCTGCCGGGGCTGTAGTCATGTCCGTCAGCCCATCCGCAGCGCGCGCGGGTCCAGGTCCAGCTCCGTTGGCTTCCGGGGCAAAGCGCGCAGCCTTTCGTCCCCCTAGTGCCCCTGCGCAGCCTCCGGCCAGGCCGCGGACTTCGAATTCGGCCGCTGTCGCGGCGCCTCGTGCGCCGGCCGCGCCCTCGCTCAAGGCCCTCGCGGAGGCGATGAAAGCGGTGAGTCGTCAGAATAGAAAGACCGCGACGTCGATAGCGCCAGCTACGGCCCGCTCTTATAAAATTAGGCCTGCAGCTGCAGATGTAGACATTTTCGCGCTGATCATGACGCACCGCGAAAACCTCGAATCGCAGCCCGGTATGCACCACCTCGCGCGCGAAGAGCGCTGTGCGGTGCTGGAGCTGCGCGGAGAGCTCACGTTCCGCCTGGCGACCAGCTGCCGCGACGCCCAGCAGCTCTCCTGGCTAGTGCGCGCGCCCGGGCCTCATTCCCTTTGCGCCGGGCGGATCGAAGTCTGACGCTGCCCGCGTGCGCGCGCGCGCAGGCCGCCGCGTGCGAAGTCTACGACCGACAGCTCCCGCTGCTCCCGCGCCCGTACATCGGCCGCCTTATCTTCGACCGGTGCGCATGCGCATGCGCGAACTCTGCAGAGCCTAGTTATAAGTTAAAGCCTAATAAGAGCCTAATTATATGAAGAGTAAGTTAAAAAGCCGTACATCGTTATAAGAGCCTAATTATAAGTTAAAGCCGAGAGCCTATTTTGTGCAGCTTCAGGCGCCGCTGATCGTGCGCTGCCCGTGTCCACAGGACGCACGAGACCCTCGTGGCGCTGGCCGGAAGCGGCGGCGGCGGCGGCGGCGGCGGCGGCGGCGGTGGCGGCGGCGGTACCGGTGGCGGCGTCGCGGGGGCCATCACGTACCGATCCGTGGACTCCAAGGGGGTGCCTAGCAAGCTTATTGAATTCAATTCAAATTTACTCCTAGCAAGCTTATTAAATTAAAGCATAAAATTTCGCGCCCGGCTGCGCCGCAGGTCCGATTTGCGGAGGTGGCACTTTGCGCTGTCCTGAAGGAACACCAGGTCCAGGTGCGAAATATCGATAGGGCGCGCTGTATGTCGACTTATGGGCGGCCAATTATATCGAGCGGTTCGCAAGGGCGATCCTAGAATGCGTTTTGCGCTGAGAGTGTATAACACAATAAATCGAGAGTGCGATGGCGGCGAATTTCGCGGTGAATACGTGCAGCCAAAATTAACTCCGCATTGGAGTCCGCGAACGATTTCGCTCTCTAGAAACCGAGATGGAGACCGAGATAGATTTCGCTTAGGCTTCTTTGCGGGGCGCGCGCTGTGCACGTTGCGAAATTTTAAAGCGTCAAATAATATGACGCCGCTCGTTTCGCGGTGGCGCCGCGCCAGAACGCCGCGCGCGGGGCGGCGTCCCCTCTACATCGATGCTTCTTTTTCTAGCCTCGCGAATCTTTGATTTCGAGCCTCGCGAATCTTTGATTTCGAGCCTCGTGATTCTTTGATTTCGAGCCGCGGGCCGGGCGCGCAGGGCCTGGGGACGCGCATGATGAGCCACCTGAAGGATGGCCTCCGCCGCTCCGGCCACACCCACCTCCTCACCTTCGCCGGTCCGGCCCCGGAGCAGCAGTCCCCCTTTTCCTATAACATCGATAATTATTCCTCGCCGCTTATCATATATGCATCGGTTATGATTTCGATCCTCGTATTAATATTGCGCGTCTGAACTGTTCGCCCGCCAGACGAGTTCGCGGTGGTCCCCTTTCCTCTTATTATGTCTACTAGTCCCCTTTCCGCTTATTATGCATATGATTGATGAACACACACATATATTCCTCGCCGCCTATATTAACATACATCGATTATGATTTTCACGCGCGCGTCTGAACATCGACGCAGACGAGTTTGCGCTGGGGTACTTCCGCAAGCAGGGCTTCACCGCCGCCGTCACCCTCCCCCGAGACGTGCGCGGCCGCCCTCCCTCCTGACTCGGGAGTGCGGCGGCTAAAGCTAAAAGGAGTCACCGGCAAACACCGGCGCCACCCTCCCTCCTCCTGAAGCTTATAACTATTTCCACTAGCCTTTCCCCTCGCCCTCCCTCTCCCCCCTGACTCGGTCAAGTAATTTAGAGCCAACAGCTATATATATGTGTAGCTAGAAGCTTAAGAACGCCGTTGTGACGCCGCCTTCGAATTTGCCGCCTCGAGCTCGATTTCGGATGTACATGTCGTGACCTCGCCCGTCACCCACTCTCCCTTTAATTTGGTGCTAGAAGCCCATGAACCCAATCGCGATTTACCCCTTGAAACGTGTCTACGTCGCTGCTATATCATATCTCAGTTTCCATTAATATTTCTTTCCAACTTGGCCTTGAAGTTCGAGGCCCTATTTATAGCTATTTGCCGCCTTTCTTTCGGATCCGGATCCGGAGTTCGAGCGCTGGCGCTGATCAAGCGGCTCGCGATCGCCAGGTCTGGGCGGCGCACGTGAAGGAGTACCGCGGGGCGCGCCTCATGGAGGCCCGCCTCCCTTCCGCCGGCGCCGGCGCTGGCGCTGGCCGCGGACAGGGCCGGAGCTCGGATCCAGAGGCCTGCGGGGTGCGGCCCAGGCCTAGGCCTAAGCTTAGGCTATGCCTGGGCGCGGCCTAGGTCTGTAACCGATCGCCGGCGCTGCGCGTGCGAAGGGAGCGCGGTTCGCGTTCGCGTCGCTGGCCCCCGCCGTCCTTGCCGCCAAGCAGGTGCCCGCCGCCACTGCGGGTGGCTCTAGATTTAGATGCAGGCGCAATTTTACCGAGCCGCGTTAACGTTCGCGCGTCGCTGGCCCCCGCCGTCCTTGCCGCCAAGCAGGTGCCCGCCCGGTGCCGGCGCCGCCACTGCGGGTGGCTTGAGCTTTAAGCGCGATTTTAAATTACCGAGCCGCGATTACGTTAACGTTCGCGCGGCGCGGCTCGGCGCAGCTCGTGCGGGGGCGCATCGCGGCGCTCCCCGACGCCCTCCTCGTCCACACCGGCCCGATCCGTGCGCGAGCGTTTAGGAGAGCAGACTACAGGCTAGGCTTCGGCTAGGCTTTAATTTCGCGCGGGGCGAGCTCACATCGAGTGCTGCGCGCCGCACGCGCAGCCGCGGCCGCGGCCGCCAAGGCCAAGACCTCCGCTCTCCAGTTCCGATACGGTTCGACATCGATAGCGGCGGCAAAGAAGAAGAAAAAGGCGTCTCCCGAGGCGGCCTCCCCCACCGGCGACCTCGCCCAGGTCTTCACTCGCATTTTAATTATAATCCTTTGAGAATTCTAATGCTCGTCTTGAGCCACCGCCTGCGCTAATGATTTGCTTTGCACAGTCGCTGGCCGAGGCCCGCCTCGCGAGCCCAGTCGGCGTCGGCTCCGGATCGGCAGCGCCCGCGGCCGCCGGCGCCGCCCCGCCGCCCCTCCTGCTTCCCGGCCCCGCCGCGGCCGCGGGCGCGAGGCAGGGGCTCCCCGCCCCCGTCCCCTCCGCCCCCCGCGTCCCCGCGGCCGCGCCGCCCGCGCCCGAGCGCAGCCCGCTCTCCGCCGGGCCGGCCCGCAGACCGCCCATTTCGGCCCGCGCAACCCTGCCGCGCGGCTGCGTCCGGCCTCCGCCGCCGCCGCCGCCGCCGCCGGTCCCGGCGCCGGCCCCGCCGCCTCCCCCCGGGCCCGAACCCGAAACCGCGCCGGCCAAAGAGAAGCGACAAAAGGCTGACCCAGAGGCCGCCTCCGCGCGCCTCGCCGCCCAGGCGCGACCCGACTTCTGATCCGATCCGATCCGATCTGATCTGATCTGATCCGATGCGAGCAGTTCCGGCTCGAGGCGGCGGCGCTGATGCGCGCGCTGCGGAGCCATGCGGCGGCGTGGCCCCTCCTCGAGCCGCCCGACCCAATCGCCGCCCGCCCCTTCTACGAGGTGCCTTCACCCTTCATATATCTGAGCCCTTCGGAGCTCTTATCGATATTTATCGACGCATCTAAGCTGTCTTTAATTTTGTTGAGCTTCTTCTTCAAGGTCTTGGGAAACAAATTAAATTGTGAATCGAGAACTTTCCTTTCTACTTTAATGATTCGCAATTTTCACAGGCATCGTCCGGCGGCATCGCAATGCGGCGGCTGGCACCGCCGGTGCCGGCAGCCACTGCAGCGCCCGGCGGGGAGGGCGGCGCCCGGGGGGGCCCGGGGGGCGAGCGGCCCGCCAAGCGGCGCAAGATCAAGGGCGGCGCGGCGCGGGCCTCCGCCGGCCGCCGCCACGCCCTTTACCTTCCCCCTCCGCTCGGTGCGCTCCGCTCGGGACCCAAATCAATAAACAAATATATAAAACCCGGCCCGCTCGAATTTTCGCGGAGTTTCGCGCCGCCGTTGCGAGTTTCGATTCGCGCGCCGCGCGGTGCCGGTGCCGATTTTCACGCGCGGCAGACCTGGCGACGGCAGAGGAGTCGGCGCTGCTGCGGCCCTCCTTCGCGCCCTCCCTCCCCGTCCTCGACTCCGTGCGCCCGTTACGTTAATTGTATATAGTTCATTCCATCTTAGCTTAGGAAAGCTCCAAGCTGAAGTTATGGTTAGAGCTTCTACCTCGGGAAATTAAAGCTTGGTAGAGCTTCGAGTTAAAGCTTTCAACGTTGGAAAGCTCATGATCAGGAAATCGAAGTTTTAAGTTCAAGCTTCGCTTCAAGCTGTCTTGCTTAAAATTTTCCCGAGCCCGGTTCCACGGCCTCGGCCTCAATTCTGATCATGACGGCGACGGGGGCAGCGGGTGCGGGCGATGTTCGCGGCCGCGCGCGCCTTCTTCGGCGCCGCCTCCGCCGCCGCCGAGGCGTGCGTCCACGCCCCTTCGAATTATAAGTTCCTGATTAATGCATTAATGCACTTGAAGATCTAGATCACTCCTACAATTTCCCTTAGATCGAAATTTCGCACCGAAGTATTCGGGTTGACCCCTCGATTTGATCGGCCGGCAGGTGCGACGACCTGGAGGCGTACTACGCGCTCCGTAGCCGGCCCCTGCGGGACCCCTCCTCGGCCCCGGCCTCGGCCCCGGCCTCGGGCTCGGGCTCGGCCCTGGTCGGGTTCGAGGACGCGGGGGGCCTCGAGGCCCTCCTCCGCGAGTCCCGCGCCGCCCGCGCCGCCGGCGTGCAGCCCCGCGGCCGCACGCTCAAGGGGGCTGGGGCCGGCGGGGAGAATCCGGAGAATGCGGAGGGGGGCGTCGAGGCGGGGCCGGGGGCCGCGGCCGTCGCCGGGCGAGGCTCCGGCCGAGGAGGAAGGTGAGGATTCGGATCCGGATTCGAATTCGGAGCCGCCGCTCCAGGCCAGGTACCGGACCGGAGTAGGCCCAGCGGACCAGCAAGTACCAGCAAGTAAACAGTGCGCGGTGCACGTGCGAAGTAGTCACTGCAGTCTCGGCGCGGTGCACGTGCGAAGTCGCCGAGCTCGAGTCACTGCAGTCTCGCGATCGGCGCGCGCTGCAGTCAGGGGCCTTGGCCATGGGCCAGGGGCCAGGGGCGGGGGGCCAGGGCCAGGTCCCAGCCTGGCTGGCAGGCCGCCCAGCTGCAGCTGCAGCTGGCACTGCCTGGCACTGGCTGGCAGCCGCCCAGCGGCCCCAGCCCGGCCGATACTATACTAGTAGCTATTACCGGTAGGAGGGCGGATACTAACACGCCGGCGGCCTCGAGCGCTGCTCGGGCTCTGACTGGGCCGGCCGCCGGTTGGACCGGAAACGGAGTAGGCCTAGCTATAGGCCTAGGCCTGCGCCGCAGGCTGCGCGACTCGTTGTTTTGTAAGTTACCGAATACGGGGGGCCGGGGGCCCTACCCCGTTTCCAACTAGGGCCCCGCCCACCGCCCGGCCTGGCCGCGCGCGGGACCCGGGAGCTCGCCGGCTCGAGCCGCGGCCCGCGGGCCGCGGCCCGGCCGCCGGGCCGCCGGGACTCCGGCCCGGGAGCCGGGGTCCGGCCGCGGGGACCGGGCCCGGGCCGCGGGGTCCCGGGACGGGGTGCACCACGGCAGGGCGCCACCGGGCCGGGAGCCGGGGCTCGGGGCCCGCCGGGCCGGGGCCCGGCCCCGCCGCCCCGGGGGCCGGGCCCCGGCCCCGGCCCGCCCGGGGCGGGCGCCGGCCCGTCGGCCCGGCCCGGCGGCGCCGGGGCCCGAGTCCCACCAGCGGCTACCGTAGTACCGCCCAGGACTCGGGGGCCGGGCCAGCCTGGCAGGAGGGCTGAGCTCGAGGAGGCTACGGCAGCCTACGCCGTGACGGCCCTATAGGGCCTAGGCTACCGTAGTACGGGGGCCCGGGCCGCCCGGCCCGCCCGGGGGGGGGGCGCGGGCCCGGGGGCCGGCGGGGGCCCGGGCCGGCGGCCCGGCGGCGGGGGGCCGGGGGCCGGGGCTCGCGGCCGCTCGCCCCACCTACTACCTACTAGTAAGTGAGGCTGAGTCGTGACCTGACTCTGTTCCTCAACATCATGAATCATGAACATAGTTTTGTAATTATCAAAGTACAACTTCTGTATAAACGAAAGTTCGGTTTTGCTCTTGTAACCTACTAAGAGCCTACGGAGCCTGTGAAGGAGCCCACAGGCCAGCCTGGCCTAGCCAGGCTAGCCTGCAAGGAGGTTCTTCAAGTACTTACTCGCGAGAAAAAATGTGACATGCGAATCGATGATGCGATGGTACCCCGGCGGCCGGTGCGGCACTGCGCGCGGCAGTGTAGCTGGCGCGCAAGTTGCGGCGCACTAGTACTGCGGCAACAACCGGCCCGGCACTGGGTTCCAGTGGGTTGGCACTTGGCACTGGCCCGGCAGTAGCAATTAAGCCTTGAACTTCGGAAGCTGCCGCGCACTGCGGGCAGTCTGCGGCATTCGCTGCGAGCCGCTGAGCGGCCTGATGAGCCTCGAGCTCGGCCCGCGGGCCTGCGAGTCTGCGTCGACTCTGCGACCGTCGACTCCTTCTGGCCTGCGCATGCGATCATGCATACTACTGTGACTAGCCTATATAGCTAGTACTACGATACGCAAGCCTTGAAGCTTAACCCTCAGGCCTAGGCCTAGGCCTGCAGCCGTTGAACGCCCGGCGGCCTCCCACTAGTAGATAGGGGGGGGAAGTGACATTATTCTGACAGTACTCCGACATTATTTATAATGTCAGACCCGATATATAACCGATATAATGTCAGACCCGATTCTTTTCACCTTTCATTTAACCGATGTACAGCAGAGCTAGCGCTCCTGGCTAGCGCTGTTTCAAGCAGATGTCACAGTGTACAGTACCAGTGCAGTACTCAAGTCACAGTACAGTGTATCAATATATATTGTCAAAGTAAAGTCAAGATAATATCGGGCATGTTGACATTATTCTGACATTAAACCGGCGCAAGCGGACACTCATCATCGAAAGAGCACCGCCTGACGCTAAATGTTGGGCCGGGGACGCCCGCCGGCCTAGTTTCCGAGCTGATTCTAGCATTTGAAGGTCAAGTCTCGCGCTGTCTAGTAATGTCAGAATGATGTCAGAATAATGTCATTCCGCCATACATGTCCAGCCGAAATTCTAGCGGAGCACAGCGAACGATTGGCGCGAAACTGAGCACGTCAGAAGTGCAGTTTAGAGCAATCTAGAGCAGGGAAATTTTTGGTTTCGCGCCAATGTCTCGCCGTGCAGAAGTTGGCCTCGGGGGTCGCTGCGCCCCGGCCCCCTCTTCAGCCCTCGACAGCGCAAGGCAGCTCAAGGCCCGCCCAGGCCCCCCCGCTCCCCCCAACTGCCCTTCCCGGGACTCGAACGCTGGAGCAATAAGACGCCGGCCGGGCGCGCTGCTAGCTCGGCTAGCTCGCCGCGAAACTGGCCTTTTCCTCGTCGCCTTTGTATGGCCATACATCTAGGAAAATTTCGTACCGGATCCGCACGAAACTGAGCCTTATTCTAGCATCAAGATGCATACTAGCTAGTATTAAACGCTTCAGTTTCTCGCCAATCGCTTCCCATTATTTTATCCAGCCAAATCGACCAGAATTCTGACATTTTAAATAATGTCAGAGTAATGTCAGAATAATGTCACTTCCCCCCCCTATCTACTAGTGTCCGCGGCCGGCTACTACTAGGCCCCGGGCTACTAGTATGGCAGTTTAGCTACGTATACGTTGCCCTACGTTTAGCCTAGCTATAGTAGTTTTGCCGCGGCGGATATCGAGAACTCTGCAGCCTGTGAGTCCCGTATAAGTATACGTCCGCCTGCCGGCTGCACAGATTCGCTCGATCGTAATGACCTGTACTGGCGGTTGTGCATGAGTGTGCATCGCCAGCGCTCCTGCAGTTGTGCGCATGCAGGCGCGGCCACGGCCCCAGAGGTCGATCGGTCGATTTTAGCGTTAACGTTCGTCCTCAGCTGGCCCTTGCCAAGCGCTAGCATCTGGCAATGGAGCCGGCACGCACCCCGCGCGCCCTTGATCTTCGTCTGAATATGCACGGCCACTATAGCTATAGCTATGACCGGCCTCGTCAGCTGCAGCCGCAGCCGCAGGCGACGCGGCTCCATATGCATCGGCAGCGTGCGAGCGTGTGCCTATGTGCGGCGTCGTCGCCAGCTGCAGCCGCATATGCATGCCGCAGCTGCGGCTTGCACATGTACAGCGGGCGCGGGCGCGGGTGCAGCTGCAGATTTAGGCGGACTGGCAGTGGTTCGCTTTCATCGCAAACCGGTGCGCATGCGCATATATAGCCTAGCAGTCCCGCAAAAGCGAAGGCAATGACATCGCGATCGATATCGATATATATATCGACTAGCGACTAGCGACTGTGTCGGAATATTAATGATCATGATTTTTGTTTCATGCAATCGCAGGAAAACGCCGAGCGGCGACTTGGAGATGTTTTTCTGCGGTATTTATCGCGCTTTAAACGCTGCTCACGCGCTGCAACCGGATAGCACTCACGCTTTTGCAATGTGCAGAATTCTCTCTGGAGCTCGACCGCTGCTTGCTGTCGATCCCGCTTCCGGCGGTTTGTGATCGCTTGCGGGTTTCATTCATCGCTCATCTCTAACGTGAATTCGGCGCCGGCACAGTTCTCCGGTACCCTGGTGACTGCGTCCTTCTCTTCTTTCACGCCTTTCAGCCCGCGGGTTCGCTCGTCGCTATCGTTAACGACCGCACGCTCGCTTCGTTTTCCAGGCCTCGCTGATCCAATTCGACTACTCTCAACAGAATGAGCTCTTGGAGCCGCCCGAAACGGACGACAAAACCATTTTAGGACCATTCTGTAAGGTGCGTGCGTCCCAATATTAATAGCAAGGGCGCAACTCTGCTCGGACTCTGCCGTGCTTAACTTGCTGCCGACAGGAAGTCAATTGGCTCGCCGGAAACATGTCTGCAGTCCCAGCGGAGCTCGTGGGATGCATTGGGAGCGAATGGAAAAGAGGAAAAAATGGCACCTACGTTATAGACTTCACGAAAGAGGAATTCTTTGAACCAAACTGCATATCGGAAGCGAGTTACTACGAGTACGTTCCATGCTTCAGGTTTGCGTCGTTTGTTATTATCAATGAGATTTTCTCAATAGCTTCTCCAATTTTGATAATGTACTATTGAGCACAGGGCTCAGTACCTGCTTCGAATGAGCGTGGATCGTCGCTGGAGAAACTACATCTGGGAGCGCATGGTCTTGCGTTCTGTGAGCGGCTCAAGCTTCTCAATTGTCTGCGGGCGTGTCTGATCATGGCGCGGCGACCGACCGCGATTCCTCGCAGACGCTCGCGCTGGCAGTTGATATGGTCTATATGGAGTGTGCCCGTTAACAGCAGCTTTATATATGCCCGCTTAACAGCAGATATTGTGGCCGAGCTCAACTCACGATCATCTATGCCTTCTCAGAGACTGCGCGGTGCAATGGTTGGGAGCGATTGGGAACGCTTTCGTTGGCTTCATAACCACTTCCGTAATCACGACAACTCTCCCCGCGCCCAGTCTGTACACGATCCACGTGAGTGGCCGATATGCTCGAGCTCGTGTCATCTAAGCCTATAGCTACGCTTGTTGAGCTGGATGTAAACTCGTTTTATATTATCTAGATCTGAGCTCACGCTTGGTAATTATAACAGGCGGAGGCTCTCGCGTACTGGAGCAGTGTCCTGGGCACTCGATCCCCGAGGGGCCTGCAAGGCGTATACCCCATCGATACGGCTAGCGCCCTCGGATGCGCTGCGTGTGCGCCTCGCCCCTTAATTTATTTCGCCTCCGTTCTCGGCTCATGATCATGCATAAATAAAACGCCGAAGTTGGAGACGAAAATATCGTGGAAGTTTCTGAAGGATATTATCGCGATTACGACATCAGCGGACAGCGCGTCATGCAGTCGCAGGTCTTTACGCTGTGGAACCGCGGTATCGTCTATTTCGCAAGGTAATCGTGCAATGTTGAGGGGTCCTTCAAATCCCGATAATCAATCTTTCTCTACGTACGCGTCAACGACAGTCCACTGCCCAATGCGCAGCGTGTACGAGTACAACGGCACGGAGCGCCTGCAGAAGGTCGTGCCGCGGGCGCGCCTCTGCACGCTCAACGTCTCCTCGGACCTGCACCTCGACACGGGCCTCCTCGAGGAGGACGGGGCGGGCTTCACGTCGGCCGGCGGCGGCATCCTCTACCGCGCAGAGCAGATTCCGTGAGCGCACCCATTTGCGAAGATACTTGTCGAGCTCGCCGCTTAAGCTTATACCTCGCTTCTCAAGGTGGCCTCCAGTGATCGAGGGCTCGTACTCGTACGATGACCCGATGATGGAAGAGACCGCAGACAACGAGCCGTTGTTCTACGAAAACGGGCTGGGCTCCCTGCCCCCGCACGCCTCCGCGCTGGCCGTCGCCGTCGACCCCCCCTCCCGTCCAGGCGGCCCCATCGCGTACCACGTCCTCCTCCGCGCGCCCCTGTTCCCTTCGCGGGGCCAGCACAACGACAGCGACACGGCAAAGTTGCAAGAGAGGTGCTACGAGTGGGTCCTTGGAAAAGGATTTTCCGACGGCCCGCTCGAACCTGCCGACTGCCCGAGCCTCACAATCCAGCACGTCTTTGCGGTGTACAGCTTCGAAGTGCGCTTCGGGCTCGACCCGAGCGTCGACCCGGCGACCGGGGAAGGGGCTCGCCTCGTGCGGCCGCCGCTGATCCTCCGGCGCTGGGAGCTTCCGTGGGTCGACAACTGGGTCTGCAATATTCTTTAGGTCTCAGTTGCAAGATCGCGCGTATCAGCTTTAACGTTGTGCCTGATCCCAGATTATCCAGAACGAGAGGCCGACGATCGCGGGTCCGGGTATTGGCGTGCGTCACCCAGCTTGCACCATCATCGACCGCGCATGCGGCACGCAGCGGCACTAACTCTGCGTGGCATGAGCAGCTTATGGAGTGCAAGTTCGTAGAGGGCGAGAAGGAATTCTCCTTCGTCGTGTGCCCCGACGAGATCATCAGGTTCGCCGAATTTCTTCCAAATTTCTGCGATTTCGCAAAAAGCGGGGGTACCGGTGATTGACGAAGACCAGGCTGCGGAGACCCGGGCCGGGCTTCAGTGGGCTGGGCGGTGAAATCGAATCGCGCGTCCCCTCCTGCAGCCCTGCCGATTGCAGTCAGTTTCGCCCCGACTACTCTCCCAGCCTTCTTCATTGGCACTCGGTGCGCGCTCGAATTTCGCCGAAATCTGAGCATCGCAATTGCGAATGGGCCGTTCCTCCACAGGTGCCGACCGCGGTCTACGCAAACGGAGCGCTCTACTTCGCGCTCGAGGAGCACGTCAATTTTAACACGGATAGATTCAGCATGGACCCGTACGAAGACTTCCTAGGACCAGAGCCAGCGAGGAGGCTCTCTGGCGATGCAGCCCGGGCTCCCGAGTCGGTCCTGTACCACGTGCGCTCTAACCGTCTCGGGGCTTCGAAAACCATACATTGCGAACGGTTCCACAAAAGTTGAGCTTGCGCTCGCTACAGGTCGCGAATGCGGACGCTCCGGTATTGCAATCGGGGCGGCTGGCGTTCACGCTGCCCGGCGGCATCCGCGGCGGCTACGCGCTCACGGACTACACCGAAGCGGACGACACGTTTGAGTTGCTGAAGATCCAGCAAATGCCCGCAGATCTGGAGCCTTCTATGCTCAAGCCCGAGGGCTATATTGTGCTCTGGGCAGCATCGCCGTGCGCTTTTAAGCTCGCACACTACTGACTTCCAACTGCAATGCTGATTGTTGCGAATTGAAACCTGGATCGCAGGCCGCTCGTCATACGGATCTTCATAGACTGCGGGCCTGGAGAGGTCCGGGCGTTGTTTCTGTCTCTGTCGATCAACGCAGTTGATGCTGTTTACGGGATCTTCAACGTTACTGATCACTCTCTTGCAGATGTTCAACGTGAAGTCATTCTCGGATGCCACCGGCGACGATTGTATTCCTCTGCCCCCAGGCGAGTGCGAATCACACGCTGCGTTGTTTAGCAAAATTCAATCGACTTATTTGGCATCGCGCGGTGCAGGGTATGTCAGCAACGAGCGCGGTCTTCTCACCGAGCACCACGCGAACTTGTGAGCCAGCATTACGAGTCGTAATTTTTAAGCGGCACTCACGGAAAGCTTTTCAGGTGTGCCGAAGGCGAGTTCGAAGCACCGAACAAGAGTGCGTATTCGTATCGTTAATTAGCTGAGTGTTTGCAATTCTTGTCCCATAGATCTGATCTTATGATGCGTTTGTTTCCCTAGCCTACTGTTTGCCGTGTCCTCCAGGTACGAGCTGAATTCTCTTCTGCATTGCAAATCGAGAGAGTATCATGATAACTGTGCGTGCGGTTTCCTTTCAGGCTCCCACTCAGATGAGGGCTCAGCGTCATGTTATCGTGCGCAATTTACTGGCTTATTTGCCAATGGATTCTTTTTGTTATGTCCACAGCTAACCCGATCACCCTTGACCGGGCTCTCTGGACAGCCTGCCCGCAGAACACGTACAAGATCCAGCAGGGGCCCGAGGGCTGTCTCCCCTGCGCGAACAACTCCTACGCACGTCGCTCTCTTTAATTTACTCCTCTTTAAGCGTTTTACCCTTGTACCGTTCAGTGGAACTTACTCAAGCTGCCCTGCGCGCAGACCCAGACCGTCGGGTGGTCGACGCCCTGCCTGCTGTGCACCCCCGGTACTTTCCTCCCGTATCCGGGGGCCTCGGTGTGCTCGCGGTGCAGCCCCACGCAAGTCAGCTCGTGGGGTGAGGCTGATCCGCTATTTCTCGACGATCGCGAGAGCTAACCGATCCATTGCTTCGATCCAGGTGCAACAGACTGCAGCGATTGTGCGACCGACAGCGTTCATCTCTCATTTAAACAGTACAACAGTCGAGGTTTTTTTTGCACTCACTCTGGCTCCAGGCCCGCCCGGAATGATGGCAGGACCGAATTCTCAGCTCTGCCTCCCGTGCCCTGCAGGCAGCGCCCGAGGCAACGGCACACTTTGCGAGCTGGTGCGCACGCACGCTGATGCCCAGGCCTTGGGCCCTGGTCCGTAAGCTGCTCTCACCGTGCGCTAGTGTCCGGTGGGGTTCATTGCACCGAACGCCGGAGCATCCTCGTGCCGTCGTTGCGAGGCGGTGATCATCATTATTTGCGAGCTTGCAAGTGAGTCAGTTTGCGTGACAATCGCCGACTCGAATTCATGCAGGGTTCTATCTCCGACGATGACAGAACGGAATGTCTGCGGGTGTGCCTTGCATTTTACTTGGCGCCGACGGCATCCACATGGTGACCTACAATTTCGTTTCAGTGCCCCGAGGGGACGTATCAAGCCGAAGGAGAGAACACGTGCCGGCTTTGCCCCCCAGACGTCGACTCGTACGCTCCCGCCGGAACCGCGGGGGCCTGCCTGCGGTGCCCGGCGGGATCGCTGGCGTCGCCTGATAAGGCAGACTGCGCGTCGTGCCGAGCGGTGTGCGATTGACATTTGCCTGCCAGGCTGGATCTGCCGTGCGCATGCGGCTATGTCTCTGAGCTCCCATATCTTCTCGCAGGGAACATATCGCTCTGCTAATGATTCGGCGTGCATACCGTGCCCTCCTGTGAGCTCCAAGCCAGAAATGTTCGAATTCGAATAGTGACGGGAATTTGCGCGTTGCGTGACCGCAGGGCACTTTCTCGGAGGAGCCGGGCTCCGCGTTTTGCCAAGCTTGGTCCGCGCATTTCAGAGCCTTTTCATTGCTTTGTAAGTCTACATCTTTCATTCTAAGCAGCGAACTTGTCGGCGCCCCGCAGTCCTGCTGGCTACGAGGCGATGGCCGACCGTCAGTCGTGCACGATTTGCGAGGCAGGCACTGCGCGAGGGACGGAAGAGAGCTCCTGCCTGCCCTGCGACAGCCGCTCAGTCGCTCCCAAGCCCGGTCTGCGCACCCATCGAAACCGACCACGGATCGCATTGACTCACAAGTCTCTGCAGGGTCTCTGGCGTGCGAGCCCTGCGCCGCGGGCCACGTAGCGCACAATGGGCACTGCATTCCTTGCTGGGAGTCGACGTATCTCTCCGACAACGCGACGGACTGCGAGCAATGCCCCCTGAACTCCTTCTCGGCGGCCGCCGCGACTTTCTGCACGCCCTGCGACGCTGGGTACGAGAGCAACGACGGGCAGACCGGCTGCGTGCCATGCCCTGCAGGTGCGCTCGACATCGCCGAAGCTTTTTCAATTATCGACACCTTTCGATGCGAGCACCGCATGAAATATGTGTGCATAGGGACGTTTCGAGATGCCTCGATGGACTACTGCCAAGCTTGCCCTATGGTGCGCGCGAAGCGAGCTACTCCCTGCGGAAGCCCCATAGACCTCACGGTTCCACTGCCTGCAGAATTTCTACTCTTCGGCCGAGGCCTCGCTTGCATGCACAGCGTGCTCAGAGACGCAGTTCTGCCCCGTGGCCACTGTCGTGTGCGCATATACGGCCCCTCGTATACGTACCTGCACAATGGTAACGATGGCTGACTGCACATTCGATTTATTATAAGGCCGATCGAGAAACGCCTGATCCAAAGGCAATTGCAAGCTGCCTCTTCCGGGTCTTCTAAACGCCACGTACACTCTCGGTTCGAGTGCTTTGATGCGTGTGCGACGGTTTTCATTTTACTGCTTCGAATTCCCTCCTCGTTACAGCCGGAATCTTCTGGGCCGCTCGCTGCTCGGTTCGGACGATGAGAAAGCGCCAGACCTCGAGACGAACGAATTCGCATCCGGAACCACCACCGGCACCGTGCGTTCTGGACGACGCGTGCTACAGTGTTCGCAACATGATACTCGTTTAATTTCGATTCGCAGATTTCGATGCCGCAGGCAAGCATCCCATGCATGTGTCCTCGTGGCCCCTTTATTCTCCACGCTCATATTCACGCAGATTAAAACGGAGGATGACGTTAATGATCGTGTTTTCTTCTTGTTCGGGCTCATCGGCGCTTCTGTCACAGGCGCTATGTTAATCTACGGAATTCTCCTCTATGTGTACCTCCAGTGCGCACCTTCTGGATGACTGGATTATTAAACGCGCATGCTCTAAGAGAAGCTGACTCTGCGGATTTCCACACCGGTACCGCTCTCAGCTGTCTTGGTGGTGATCACGAGAAACGCCACAAACGCTTTAGGAGGGTCCGGCCTCGCGAACGCACTGCGGCAATGCGCGCTTCGCCTTAGGTCTAACTCGAATGGCTTGTACGCATGCACAGGTGCTCCGACTCGACATCTTTTTCAGGGAGGATAAGGTCGAGAAAGCGAAGACGGGAAAGGTGCGAATCTGTGTATTTATATTGCAATTTCGCTGTCTGCGGACTGATTTCGACTCCTCTTTAGAGGGGCCCGAAAGGCGAGCTCAAAACCGGGAAAAATGCGCCGGGCGCGAGCGAGCAGGGCCGCGGCCACATCTCCGGACCGCAAGTGTCGTGGCTGAATCCGGGAGCTGCCGGAGTCGACTATGACAGCGACGCGGATCCAGACCCGCAGGTCGACCCGCTGGCGGGACGATCTGTCTCCGGCAGCTTCTTCACCGCCTTTTCGATCGCATTCACCTTCGTCGCGGTCGCATTCGTCTTCGTGCAGTTCGGTGAGCTAATGTTCCGTAGTACGCATGCCAACGGAAGTGGCATGCAACGGCCAGGGCTCTAGATCTCGTCTGCAGTATAGGAACCTCGTGCGGATCGCTGCCTGCCTGACGTTCTTCTTTTTCGCCCGCAGCGATCGCAAACTACCAGATCATGCAGTGCGCATCCTTTGATTTCCAGCTTAATACCGAAATTGCAACGGCCCGTGATCATGAGTCGTTTAAAATTTCCTTGTTCGAGCGCAGGTCCTTGAACCCGGGCGCCTCCCCGTCGGCCGAGCAGATCTCGGGCCGCTTCGCCGTCTCGGCGGTCTTCTCGGGCTACCGGGGCCCCTGCGTCGCCGCCGCCGCGAACGCAAGCTCGGGTCCGGGCTCGGCTCTGGCGGACGTGGCGGTGGACGGCGCGGGTTTCGCCGGCGCCGTCTCTGTGAAAGCCCAGCGGGAGGACGACGGCCTCTCGTGCAAGTGCGCGCCTTCTTTGAGCACGATCAGATCTGCTCCGTCGCTCACGCTTTATGTCGGGAGCAGCGTAATGTGGGAGTGCACCTCGTGCAGGTAATGAATCTCTGCCGCTTCGTTCCGAGCAGTGCGGGGCATTGATCATGAGGCTCGCGTCGCGCAGGCTCGTCTCGTCAAACAACGTCACGGTCGCTTTCGCGCTGCGCTCGCGCCTCGCGCTCTCATTCGGCGCCAAATTCGACGTCCAGGTGCTCCCTTGGGTTTATTCGCGTTTCTTGAAATCGAGACCATGCGCATGTGTTGCACCCTGCAGTTGCCGCAGTTTGTGTCGGCCAACGGCACGATCGCGACGAGCAGCCCCGAGCGAGTCTTCCGAGGGTCCCACCCTGTCGTCTTGCCTGTCTCGCTCATCGGTCAGTCCAAGGATACCAAGCGAATCGCCGTGCTGTCAGCGGCAGTACTTGACGAGAGCACGCGCGCTCGCTCGCAGGGACGCACTTCAGCAGCGAGGAGGACGGCGCGCCGCGGTTCACGATCGCTGTGGCGTCGGCCGACAACCGCCCCGCCGAGCGCGACACCGCCTCCTTCGTGCGTCAGAGCCGCCCAGCTGAGCCGCCCATATGCATCCTGACTGCCCGGACTCGTTCGAATTCGGCAGACGCTGTGCCCGGCGGGCCGCCCGTTAGAGCGCTGCGACGAGGAGCGCGTCACCTTCGTCGCCGCCTTTGAGGTCGCCCAGGTACGGTGCTGCGCGAGATCCGCTTTTGAGTGCCAGCAGATCCGTATTGATTCTAAACATTAATCACTGCGTGGCAGATCTACTACCTCGTCCGGCGAACGCAGAAGGCCACGATCCTCGACATGCTCGCGAACCTCGCGTCGCTCAGGTGGGCTTCCTCCGCGCTCATGACTCCGCGGGCCGCGCTCACCGCGCGCCCCACAGCGGGGCGGCCATGGGGACCGTGGCCCAGATCTTCCTCGTGTACGTCTTCAGCAAGAAGTTCCTGCAGAAACGGCACGGGCTCAAGGCGGTCGAGACCCTCTCGGACCTCGATGAGACCGAGATGGAGGGGGTCGTCGCAGTGCCGCCGCCTCTCGCGCCCGCGGCAGGCTCCGGGCGCCCGCCGGGGCCGCCACCCGGATTGACTCCCGACTCGGACGGCGATGCTCGCAAGGCGGGCTCGCAGCGAGAGCGAGCCTCGCCCGGACCCCCGCCCCCGCCCCCGCCCCCGCCCCCGGCTCCAGAGCGCGCCCGCTCCCGCTCCGCCCCGCGCGGCGGAGCGCGCAAGCCGGACCCGCCGCCCCTCGTCCCTTCCTCGGCGACGTCCGCTTCGGACTACGCCCCCTCCGCCCCAGCTGCAGCCGACGCCGCGGCGCGGGGCCGATCCCGCCCCCGCGTCCAATCCATTTCAGACCGCGGGGCCAGCCAGCCTCCCTCGAGCTCGAGCGCCGCGGACGGCCGCGCAGCTGCTCCCTCCGCCGCTCCGTCGCGACGGCGCTCGGCCGCCGCGCTGTACGAATTCGAAGACGCGAGACTGCAAGATCAGCTCGCGGCTCGGGACCTCTCTCCTTTCTGGCGGGGCGACGAAGCCCCCGCCCCCGCCCCGCCGCCCGCGAGCTCCCGTGCTTTTCGCAATATATTCTTTATATAATACTAGTTCTTCCAGCTGCAGGCTTGCTCTGCACAAGCATATTGTATAGCGATATTACATTACCTTAATATACTACTACGTATACGTATATGTACACGCAGACGAAACTATATATAGTAGTGAGACTGCTCGGCGGCTGCGTCGACGTCCGTAAGCTCTTCTACTACTTATCCTCGTTTTCGTTCTCCTTATCCTTTAAATTTGCGTTCTTCCGATCGTGCCCCTTACCGTGATCCCTCAGCGCCTCTTGATTATGCATTAATATTTCGCGAGTGTCTGCTGTATATCTTTGATTTGATATATCTCTTTGTTTTCTCATCATATACGGGGGGCTCGCCCCTCCGTAGTCTCTCATGATCAAAACAAGATACGGAGAACTTGAAAGAGAGCCTCGGAGGATCCGGAGAACTTGATCCCACTTTAGCTGTCCGGTGCCACTGCGGCAGGCCGGAAGTGGCGTGCCAGAGCCGCCCTCTAGTAGATCTAGATCTATCATCGAGCGATGCGCCTCCGAGGCCCGCGCGCGCCTTCCTCTACGGGGCGCGCATGCGCAGGCCGCCGGGCTCACTGATCACGAAGCTCGAGGCCTTAAGCTTGAGATCTCGGGCCCCCGGGCCCGACACTCGGTGACTTGCACCCGTGATCATGACTAAACAGTGGCCTGTCCAAATTAAACAGCACCCCCGTTGGGATCTTCGCTAAAAAAGCTCACTTCAGCGAGATCACTGGGCAAATGCAAGCTGGAGACTGCGACAAGCAGGCTACACAGCCGCCACAATTTCAACGCATATAGCTACAGATGGCCCATGCCATTACTAGTGGAAAGATGGCATGGCCCGGGGGCTTGGCCGGGTTGGCCCGCTTGGGTTCTGGAACTTCTGGCTTGGGCAGTTGCAAACACAGCTCGTTTTTTTCCTAATCGACCCAACACGGCCCGGATATGGGCAAGGGTAGCCGGCGATCGCGATAACTTTTCACCCGCCGCAAAACGGCTAGTCTCCTCGCAACGTTTAACAGCTTGTACGTAGCCGGCATGCTACCGGGTAGATTGCACTAGCTAAAGCCGGGGAATTCCGAAAACCCGAGGGGAATTTAACGAAACCGGATATTTGGCCGTGTCGGGTCGACCGGTAAAAAAAACGAGCTGTGAAATTGGCTAAAAATTTAAACCCCTAGCCCGGCAGCCCCGCCCGCGGGCCGGCTTCAAGGGGCGGCTTGCCGGGGTTTCGAATTCGGCCGCCTCGCTATACTGTCATGGTATTATCTTAGACGGGTATTAAGTTAGACGCGGATAGACGAGAAATTTAGCTCGTCTAACAGGGGGTACGCCATAATACCGCCTGTGGAGCGGCCAGAACCTCGTCTAACTTTGTCCACGTCTATCATGGTGGGTGGGCAAACGTCTAACTAAAAACCCGTCTAACATAATACCATGCATATGACAGTAGTTCAGGCGCCCCGGGCCCCCACCGCCGGGCCACCGGTACCCAAATTGGCCGGCTAGCAAGCCGGCTTGGCCGCCGGCCAGTCCTCTAATCTGGCTAGCGCTCTAGATTCGATCGCGAGGCGGCGAGGGCCGGAAGTTGGCCCGGAAGTTGGCTGGAACTACTAGTAGGCTTGAACTAGCCCGCAAGACTAGCAAAAATTTTACGGCTTTAAGCCAAGTCAAAGGCTTGATCATTCATTCATCGAGCATCAATCGAAACGCCGCGGAGACCATGCAGCAGCTAGGTCCATGCATATGCTGCGTCCATGCATGCGCTATATAACGCGTACCCCGCCGTCTGAGCCCAACCCCCGGGCCCCGACTCGGCGAATTCACCGAGTCGAAGTCCATGCAGCCGCCAGCGTCGACGACTCGACGTCGGACAGTGACGGACTCGGAATCTCGTATCCGGATTCCAGAGTCGGACACACGTGCACCGCGCGCACGTGAAGACGGATCAACAGCTGACGTCACAGTGACGTGCTCGAGACGAGCGTTCGCGATCGCCGACTCGACGCCGAGTCGCCGCGTGCGCGACTTTTGAAGTCATGGCTTGTGATCAAGCCGCGCTTGCAAGGTATACGCAATGCAAGCCTGGCAAGATCTGTACGGTAGCTGGTCGGCGAATCGACGGCGATCCGGCCATCTGAGCCCAGGCGCCCGGCTGCCCAGCGAGCCCATCATATTACTGAGTCAAGGGAATTCCGCTTTCTAAGCTTGAGCGCCTTTCGGCCCAAAAAAAAAGTTTCGGGTAGGGTTGCCGACGTGCGATGGACCGATGGCATGCTTAGCGATCGCTAACTATAGCGTACGCGTCTAGCAGCTGCAGCTCACGGTTCGCGTGCGCGTGTGAGCACCGAGCAAGTTCCCCCATCTAGGTCCAGCAGCAGCTGCTGCAGGCTTCGCATCCGATCAGCTGCTCGCGCCCAGCTCCCGACTCCCGAGTCCAGCCGAGCCGACTACGCGACGCAGCGATCTTTCTAGAAGCTCCCGGCCCGAGTCTGCGTTCGAGAATTCCTGCGTAGAGCGCGCTTCGGACGTGGCTGCAGGCCTAGGCAGCAGCACGGTACGGGCACGATGAGGACGAGGCGAGACCCGCCGGCGAGAGCCGGCACAGCAGCAATTGCCCTCCGCGCCGTCCTGTGCTTCTCGGCGGCGCTGCTGGCGTTCGCCCTTACGAAGACTCCGGCCGGTTCGCGCGCGCCCTTGACTTGCCCCTCCACGACGTGGCGACTGGCCATGGCCGGTCGCATCGACCCAGGAGCGTGCAACTGATTGCGCGCTCTGCGCAGGGCCCCTCCCCGCGGTGCCGGACGTGTCGGTCAGGTCGAGCGCGTCGGTGCTCCTGGTCACGTCGGACGCCGACGCGCGCGGCAAGGCGCTCGCCGAGGCGCTCCTGGCCCGCGGGCACCGCGTCTCGGTCCTGCTCTGCGGGCCGGCCCTGAAGCACGAGGAGGCCTTCGGCGCGCTCCGCGGGGTCGACGTCCGCCTCCTCGTCAACGCGCACGCGCTCTCCGGCTCCCACGTCGACGCCGCCCGCTCCTTCCAGGTCCGTCGCGGGAGTCGAAGCTCGAAGTTGTCGTTCCCGCCCCGCGCCCCGCGCGCCTGACGGAGCCCCGCGCGCAGGTCCTCGAGAAGATTCGCGGGGAGCAGGCCGACGTCGTCGTCTTCGCCGGCCCCGCGGCCCTCGCCCTCGAGCCGCTGCAGGCCCGCGCCCAGGGGCTCGCCCTCCCCCGCGCCGCCGTCGCCCTGCTCCTGCCCTCCGGCCCGGCCCCCCAGGAGCACGACCGGCACGCCGGCCTCGCCCTTCGCCTCGCGGACGCCGCAGTGGCCCCCGACGCCGCCGCCGCCTCCTCCGCCGCCGCCGCCGGTCCGGCCTCGAACTCCACCCCCGCCTTTCTTTCTGCCCTGCCCTGCCCGCGCGCCCGCGCCTCACAATCCCGGCAGACGCCGACGCGGCCGGAGGCCACATCTACGTCGACGAGGAGCCCTCTGGTGGCGATGTGCGTGGCTTCTACCCGTCCAACCCGCGCTCCTATTCTAATGCGCACCCGCAGGGCGACGCCGAGCGCTGGGCGCGCTGGGTTGCTTCCCTGCAGCCGCGCGAGGCCCCGGCCCCGGCCGCGGCTTCCGCGATCCCGTGGGAGGCGCAGCGCGCCGCCGAGGCGGGCGAGCCGGCCGTGAGCGTCGTGATCACGCACCGGGACCAGCCCGTCATGCTCCGCGCCGCTCTCCGCTCCCTTAAGCAGCAGGCGAGCAGCGCGCCCTCCTCCTCCATCCACTCTCGCGATCGCCCGCTCCTTCTCCTTCTCGCTTCTTCTCGGAAGAAGAACTGAGCGAGTCTCTTTGAATTCCGCAGACGTTCAAGGCGCTCGAGGTTATCCTGGTGGACGCCGGGTCGACCTCGGAGGAGACGGAGGGGTACCTCGCCGACCTGGAGTCGGCCTGGCGCGAGGAGGGCGCCGGGTGGACCATCCTCCGCCGCAGCGACTCGTCGCTCGCGGGCGCCCGCTCCGCCGGCGCCGCCCTCGCCCGCGCGCCCTACATCCTCCTCATGGCGCGCCCGCGCCCGCCCGCCCGCCCGCCTCGCCCTCGCCCTCGCAGCACTGAAAAAAGCCCTCTGCAGGAGTCGAACGTCGTCCTCAAGCTCAACGCCGTCGAGAAGTTCCTCGCGGTGCGCCCTGCTTAAAACTAAAGAATCAATTTCAGTTTCTTATAAAAAGCTCCTTATGATAAGAGCTCGAGACAGCCTTTAGTTCCTCGCCGCGCGCACTCGCGTTCTGCCCCGCCCCGCCCCGTCCGATATCGGGGGCGCCCGGCCGCCTCCCCGCCCCCCGAGTTCGAGTCCGCTCCGGCCCTTAAGCTTGAAACGCCGGCCCCCCCTACTGCCCCCTTCCTCCTTTCCCGCCCCGTCCCTCCACGGGTCCGCCCGCCGCCCAAGGCCAGGCCGCCGGGCCGGCCGGCCCCGCCGGCCGCATTCGTCTTCTTCTTAGTCCTGCCCGGCCCGGCCCGCCCCGCCCCGGCCCGGCCCCTCCGTCGCGATCCGACCCTGCGCTCACGATCGCGTCTGCAGGCGGCGGGCGCCACGCGCGCGACTCTTCTCGCGTCCCACGTGACCCTCATCCACGGTACCCCCCCCCGCGATCCCTTCCCCCCTCCCCCTGCTCCCTTTTTCTCGGGCGACCGATCTCTTCTTTTTCGCCGCAGCGGACTTTGCCTTCCGCCGCCTCCCGTCGCCCAAGGTACGCGACTTGCCCTTTCGAATCGGGAATGACGCCTACGACTAGTGCTGCCTTACTGCCCGCGCGACTTCAAACAAACAAACGAATCCTCCTCCTAACTTCTTCTTCTTCTTCTTCTTCTTCTAAATTCGTTCCCAGGACGTCCAGCACGATGCGGTCCTCTCGGCGGCCGGCGACCCGCTCACCCGCTGCCTCGCCGACTCCGTTCTCTTCGCCGGGCGCCAGGTCCGCCCGCCCGCCCTCTTTTGTGCACGAAATCAGTTAAGATCGCTTGACTCTCTCTGGGACAGGCGGTCCTCTCCGCGGCGCGTGGGGGCGCGGACCCCGACGGCCGCGACGCCTTCGCACGCGCCGCCGACTCCGGCCGCCCCGTCCGCTCCTTCCTTCCCTCCTTCCTTTCTTGTTCCTTTCTCTTACTCCTTGCTTACTTAGGTCGCCGTCGTCGCCGACTCGCTCTACTGGCTCCGCTGGTCCGGCGACGCTGCCTCGCCGCCCTTCGACGCCCTCCGCGACGGCTCCTGGGAGGGTGCGCGAGAGCCTCTTTCTCTCTTTCTTCTCTTTTCTTCTCTTCTTTTTCTTCTTCTTCGCGGTCTCACGCTGGTCCTTCCTTCGTTCACAGGGTGCCTGGCCAAGCCTGCGCCGGCCTCCGAGAAGCGGACGCGCCCGGTCTCGAACCCGGTTCCCGAGGCGGAGGCCCCCGCCGCCCGCCGCCGCGCCCTCGAGCGGGTAAGCGCACGAGCCCTCGAACCTATCCTAGACCTAACAGATAGATAGACAAGAACCACCTCCTTGAGCTCCTCGAGTTCGTGCCCACCTAGACCTGACTGACGCGCGCCCCCGCCCGAGCAGGACGACGAGAGCGACAACGACGCGTCGAGCCTGAGCCCGCGCGAGGCGGAGCTCAAGGCTTACCTCGCCTCACTCCGCGCCGCCTACGAGGGCCGCAAGGTGCCCCGCCCGCCCCGCCCTTAAAAATCGCCGTTATAGTCTGTAGACGTGTTAAGAGGGCCGCAAGGTGCCCCGCCCGCCCCGCCCTTAAAAATCGCCGTTAATAGTCTGTAGACGTGTTAAGAGGGCCGCAAGGTGCCGCGTCCGCGCCCCGCCCGCCATGTCTTTAAGAGCTCAGTTCTAGAGAGAGAAATTACGATGGTCATTATGTTATCGTCGCGCCCGCCCGCCTCTCTCTTCTCCTGCCCGCCTGTCCCCCCTCCGAGTTTGGCTCACGCCCGGGAGCAGGAGACCCGTGAGCGCGCCTCGGGCGTCGGTTCGTGGTCCGACCGCGTCGGCTCGGGCCTGGGCTCGGGCCGCCCCGGGTCGCCCCGCCCCGCCCCCATCGGATCCGTGCGCACGCGGCGATTGCTCTTGCGCCCCGCGCTCACCTGATCTGACCCGACGTCTTCTCCCGCCCCCGCAGACCAACGGCTTCGCCCGCGGCCAGCAGCGCGCCGGAGCCGTCCGCCCCTTCTTTCTCCTCTTCGCTTCCTCTCTCTTCTTAATCCCGCGGCAGGGTTTCAAGGAGGCTACGGGCGCGCCCCTCGCGGGCCCCAACCGCGCCGCCTCCGTCGCCCGTCGCCGCCTCCTCGGTCTGTACCCCCCCTCCCCCCCTCTCCCCTCTCTCGCGTCCTGTACCCCTGAGCCCCTGAGCAGACATGAAGGGACGCGACGGGCAGGCGGCCGCCGCCGGTGACCTTGTCTACATTCCCTTCGGCTCCGTCGGTGAGCGCGCGCGCGCCTCTACCCCGCCCCGCCCCGCCCCGTCCCCCCTTCTCCGCGCCGTACCCCGCCGAGGCGCCGTACCCCTCCGGCAGGCGAGCTGGATTCCCCCGATTTCCGCGTCATGAACGACTTCGTCGCCTACGATCTCCGGGTACGCCTTCTTCTTCATTCGGGTTCTGTTCGAAGTTCGAAATTCTGAATTCTGAAATTTTCGCCGCAGCGGACGGCGACGTGGTATTCGGTCGGCGTGCCGCCCGACGGGCCCGTGCCCCGCGCCCGCGCCGCCGTCGCCGGCAGCGGCGTCGACATGGCATCCTGTGCGCCCCCACCTCAGAAATTAGACGCCCTAGAAAGCGTTTCTTCGGAAGCTTTAGAAACGTTCTAGAAAGCGTTTGTTTGGAAGCTCTCGGCTGACTTGTCGGCCGCGGCCGCCCCGCAGCGACGGCCAAGCTGTGGATCTACGGAGGCACGACGGGCCCCGACCCCGGCCACTACCTCAACGACTTCTGGGTCTTCGTCGCCGGTGCGGCCGCTCCGAGCTCCTCCTCCTTCTTTTGAGAATCAGTTAGAAAATCCCACTAGAGGATATTACACATTTGATATTATATTACCTTTCGCGATATCTTTGGAGAGCCCTAGCTATAAAAGCCCCCAGCCCCGACAGCGGCCCGCTCCTCTGATCTATCCGCTGGCTCGCTGCGACGCAGGCAACCAGTCGCTCGCGGTGAACTCGACGTGGGGCAACTACACCCGCGGCAACAACCACACCGTCCGCCCCGCCCCGCCCCGACGCCTTTCCGCTCCGCCCACGCGCCTCTGACCTCGACGGCGGCAGGCCTACAACGCGACGCTCAACGCGCCCACGTTCAACAACGTGACGAACGCCACCTCCGCCTACTGGAAGAAGGCGAGCTCATTTAATTTGTCCTTAGAGCGCTTCAACGCTTGAGCTATTCTAAGCGTCCCGCCCGCAGCTTACGCCTCCGCCTGGCGACGCCGACGGCGCCGGCGCGAACCTCACCTGCGGCCGCCGCGGCGCCTCGCTCCACCCGTGGACGGACGTGAACTACCCGAACAAGCTGTACCTCGTCCTGTTCGGCGGGCACGACGGGTGCACGGGGCCGCGAGGGGACGTGCTCCTGTACGACGTCGAAGCGGACACGTGGCAGGCGAGCTGCCGGCCGCTTTCGTCTTCGTCGCTCTTAAGCTTGTTGTTGCTGTTGGTCCGCTCACGCTTCCTCCTGCGCAGCGCGTCGCGCCGCAGCCGGCGATCAGCGCGGCGGACTGGAACAGCCCCGGGCCGCGCACGCAGCCGCCGCCCCGCGAGGAAGCCGCCGTCGAAGTCCACGGCAACCAGTGCGCCCGCGGCCCGGCCCCGCCGCCCCCTCCGCTCCGGCCTGACGCGCCGCCCGCCCCGCCCCGCCCGCAGGCTCTTCGTCTTCGGCGGTGCCAACGAGGCCGTCAGGCCCCCCACCTTCCTCGGCGACACCTGGGTGCGTGCCGTCGGAACTCAAAACAAGAGCGACATCCACTCGATCGATCGCTCACGCCCCCTCAGGCCTTCGACCTGGGCCAGCGCCGGTGGGTCGAGCTCGACACCGACGTGAACGGCTCCATCTCCTCCTCGCCGCCGGCCCGCGCCGGCGCCGCCTCGTTCCTCCTGCTCAACCCCAACAGCGTCACGGCCGCCCCCACTTGGTGCCCCCTCTGCTTCCCGTCCCCCACGCTTCCGATCCCCCGTTGCTCAACGTTAACCTGCTTCCTTCTTCTTCTTAGGATCGTCTCGGGCGGCTACGACCAGCACGGCGTCATCGCCGCCGATGCCTTCTTCGCGTTCTGCCTCCAGGGCGCTCCTCGTGCGTTCAAAATTCATTTATTCCCATTCCGTTGTTCTTAAGCGTACTGTTCATCATAGTCTGTTACTATCATTGCGGGTCTGTTCGGTTCAGTCACGGATTACATATTGTCGAAGTCGCCGCTGCTAGAAGCTTAAGGTCAAGTCATTAAAATATCCTGATCTAGTCAAGTTCCGCAAATGCAAGAAGGAAGTTCACACGTATACATACCTAGTTCAGCCGAAGTCGCCCTTGCCCGATCCTATTGGCCTGACCGCCGCGCCCGCCCGCCCCCCTCCCGCCCGCCCGCCCGCAGAGTGGATGAACGCGTCCGCGGACCAGCCCCGCGGGGAGTGGCTCGAGACGCGGCCGGGCGGCCTCCCGCCAGCCTCGCGCGCCTCGGCCGTCGTCACCGCCCCGGGCCACGTGCTCCTCTTCGGCGGGCGCGCCCCGGACGGCCGCTACGCCGCCGACCCCTTCTCCGCCGCCCTCGACGGTGCGATTTGATCTCCTCTCTGGATCCCCTTCTAGAGCGACCCGCGTCGCCCTTCAAATGAATGAATCTCACGCCACCCGCCCGCAGGATCGGTCGTGCCGCCGCCGAACCCCGTCGTCTCTCTGAACGCGACGGCCGTCTCGCCCTCCGTCATCGTCGTCAACGTGCGCGTTTTGGAACCCTTTAATAAACAGCTTGAGATCTAGAGCCTGTGTTTTAATTATAAAACCTTAAAAATTTGCTGGTTTAGCCTTTAGCCTTCGCCTCGCGACGTCTAACCCGCGCTCCTCTGCCCGCCCGCTCGCTCGCTCGAGCAGTGGCAGCTGCCGTACGCGGGCGTGCGCGCCGGCTCGGTCCGCATCATGTACCGCCGCGCGAACAACTCCATGGCCTTCAACACCTCTCTCAACAACGCCACCCTGCCCGCCGGGTCCGTCTGATCCGATCCGATCGGATCCGATCGGATCGGATCTGATCTGATCTGAGCAGGTACAACGTGACCTCGAACGAGACGTGGCGCGACGCCCAGCCGCTGGACGCCCGCGGCTCCTACTCCGTGCTGGAGGGCCTGCAGCCCGGCACGCCCTACCAGATCGTGGCGCGCTCCCGCGCCCCCGCCTGCGGCGGCGGCCGCCTCGAGTCGGGCCCGGTCTCCGTCATCGTGTGGACCCCGCTCGGTGCGCGCGCGCGCGCTGCCCCGCCTGCTGCCGCCGAGCGCCGCTGACGCGGTCCGACGCTGTTGTTCGTCCGGCGCAGCGGACGAGCGGCCGACGCTGGCGTGCCCCGCCCCCAACGTGACGCTCGAGACCCTGGAGTGCATCCCGCGCGGGGCCGTCTCCATCGCCGTGCGCCCCGCCCTGTTTCTTGGCTCGTATTCCTGAGAGAGATTCTGCAATTTCCGCCTTCCCTCTCCCTCCTGAGATATTTGACGCCAACCCGATCGGGTCTGATCGGAATCGCGCCCGCCGCGCAGGGCGTCCTCATGCCGAACATCTCCGAGCTGGCCGGGCTCGACCCGAAAGAGGTGCACGCTTGCCGCCTCCAAATAATTAGAATCGAAGTTAGTTGAGCGCCGCACGGAGGCTTTCCGGTGCTGACCAGGAGCCCCTCTTTCCCCCCTCCCCTCCCCAGCTGGACTTCCGCCAGTGGCCGCCGGCCGGGACGCTCCTCCTGCCCGCCTACGACAACGTCACCAACCAGGCGTACCCCGCCGACGTCGCCCGCCAGAGCAGGCGCGCCCGCCCACACACCGGCCCACCTCCATCCGCACGCCCGCCCCGCCTGACGCGGCCCGCCTCGCAGCGGCCGCTACGAGGCAAACTTCACGTGGGCGCTCCGCCAGCACCCCGAGGTCAACGCCTCCTGCGCCTTCACCATCGCCGGTCCGGACGCGGCGCCGCCCTTAATTTCCTCGAATTTCCGCCTCGCGACGCGGGCCTCCCTGACTCCCTTGAATTATTTCAGTCGCGGACCTGTACGTGCCGAGCGTCTGCCAGAGCGCCGGCGGCTCCTGCCCGCCCCGCAACATCGTCAAGCGCATCCCCGAGGGCCAGGCCCGCCTTCTCCTGCCTTTCTGCCTTCGCCTTTTCCTCACCTTCGTTTCGACGCCGCCGCAGTGCTCCGTCCCGATGGAGGACCTTCGCCCTCAGGTTGCCCCCCCCCCCCTCCACCCCCCTTCCTTCTTCTCGTACCCCAGTTCGCTCACATGAGCCCCAGATGACCGCGAAGTTCCAGTGCGAGCGCGCCTACTCCGTCGGCCTCGTCCAGTCCATCCCCCCGGGCGCCCCGGTGCCCCCCACCCCCCACCTCAGCTATCTGCGCCCTGACAACCAGCAGCTGACGGCGACGGGGGCGCCGCAATTCGTGCACATCTACACGGAGGAGGTCCCCGGGGTCGCCGACCGCTTCGGGCTGGGCGAGGGCCCCGCCTGCACCTCCACCATCCTGGTCCGCCCTATGATATATGTTATCTAGCTCGTTCCGCTTGCTTATTTGTTTGTTTGTTTGTCCATCTGTTAGGTTGAGCGGAGCTCGGCGCCCAAGCTAAGCGTCGGGGGCGCCTTCGCGAACGTCAACGGCACCGACTTCCTCGTCCTCGGCTGCAGGCGCGCCCTTTAGTTACAAATAGAAATCTGCTAATGTACTAGAGCTCGTTCCTCACGCTGCGCGGCGCGCACACACAAACAGCTGCCCGGCGGACGACGGGACGACGCCCCTCAACGCCAATTTGTCGACCATCGCAACCCCCACCGGCACCGTCACCCTCGCGGTGCGCCTCAATATTAATATTGCTTTTCACCGCACCACAGCTTTACAGCTCATGTATTGACGTTATATAATCACATGCATAGATGACATAGATATGAGACACTCACAGTTACATTCACATAGGGCGCCCGGCCCTTGAGCTTTGAGCTTTCTCGAGCTTTCTGACTCTGACACGGCCCCTGACACGTCAGTTCGAGTACAACGCGACGGACGCGTGTGAGGAGCCGGCCTGCGAGGTCGGAGTTGTCGTCCTCGACGACGGGGCCACGCCCGCCGGTGCGCCCCCTGCCCCCTCGAGCTCGCCCCTTGCTTTCTTTCGACCTTTACAGCTGATAGAAGCTTCTCTAGCATAAATTATACGTATGCTGATTGAGGGTGCGCCGGCAGGCCTGCTCGCGACCGACCGCGACAACCGCGCGCTGACGGACAGCGCGGGCCTCGGGATGGCGCCGGCGGCCGAGCTGCGCATGGGCGGGGACGGCTCCCTCGTCGCCGCCGTGCGCGAGACGGAGCGCGCCGGCGAGCGCCGCCGCACCAAGGTCGAGTTCAGCACCCTCATCCCGTCCAGGCACGCACACGCCCCTCTAGATCTCCCTCTGCTCTTCTCTTCTCTTCTCTGAGCCCTCTGCCCTTCTTCCCTTCCTCTCTGAACTTCTCCTCCGAAATGCAGCGGCGTGCTCCGGCGCGAGTTCGAGGTGCACGTGCAGTGCTCGACGGCGGCGGGCGGCAAGGCCGCCTCGGCCTGGGTCCTCGAGCTCGGGGCCAGCGCCTGAGCGCCCGCTCTGAGCCGGTAATCCGGTCGGGCCGTCGCGTGCTAAGCAGGCGGCGGGCGGCCTGCTTGCGCGCGACACAGTGTACAGCTGCAGCTTCTTTTAAGCGCGCAAAGGATAATTGCTTTGCGCGCATTTTGAACGTACCGTTTGCTGGAGTTGTTGATTAGTGATAGCCGGCCGCTGGCGTGCAGGGCCGACATTCAAAATTGCGAGGCAGGTTGATCCTATTTTCTTTCTCTTAGAGTGTCGACAGCGATGCCTCTATTCATGTTATTCTCTACTCTCATTTCTGATACAGTTCGAATTCTGTGAAGGGCGTGTGCGTGTTGTGGCACAGGCCCTCTACCCTCCGCCGAAGACCTAGGGTTGGCTTCATGTTTAGAATTTCATTGACGTGTTTTCCAGCCGCTAAGTGCTTGCTGCTCATCTTTATCGGTAGCTGTAGACGTTTAGGCTAGAGCTTCAGAACTTGAAAGTCGGACATCACGCGTTTTTAAGTTCCGTAGGTTTCAATCAGCTGCAGCTTGCATATTGGCGCCGCGCCACGTCGTTCCGAGTTCGTACGCATGTCGTTGTGCGCGTGCGCATGTGCCATGAATACACGAATTCGAAGATAACGAATTGCCTTCACCAGTGCCTTGCGGTTCAAATTTATAAACTCTCAGAGTCTTCAGGGAACTTCGGAATCAAGTCATCCGCGAAGGTACCCCCTTGGCTGAGGCTTGAAGCCTCGGGCCTTGCAATTGCGATTGCAGTTACGTATACAGAACTAGTCGTGATCAGGCCCCAGACTCAAGGATATTCCTTTAATCAATGATTCAAACTGAGATATTCCCGGAGAACCGTTCAACTTCTGGGAAGCACTTTATCTATGATGCGCATGCCATCAATGCTGCATATGCATGTGCTTATAATTATAATTAGGCGCGCGTGCATGTGGACATACGTTGCAATTGAGGCGTGTTGAGGCGTGTTGAGGCGTGTTACAAATATATATATATATATATATATATATATATATATATATATATATATATATATATATATATATATATATATATATATATATATATATATATATATATATATGCATCTTCCAAGCTTAAGAAAGAAAAAGAATCGAGCCTAGCCTTTAGCTAGTAGCATGCACTCGGCTGCATCGAAGCGCCCTACAGCCGACGTCAGTGCGGCAGCCCCAATGTAAATGTCCTCGTCGATTAGCGGTACCCTGCTAGCTCGCTACGATCATGACTCGCTCGAGGGTCATCTCCTGCACGGCGCTCCGTACCCCCTCCCGTCCCTCCCCAGAGTCCTGCGGGGGTACGAGTTAGTTTCTGGGCTACTGGATCGCTGGGACCACTGGGTGCTATGAGCCGAGCTCAGCGTGGCGCCCCCGAACACGCCTCCGAGCGCGGCGTTGCGTTGGGGGTACAGGCGCGGACCTTGACGCCGCCGTAGGGAAGGGAGTCCACGCGGACGGAGGGTACGTCGTTCACCACCACCGCACCAACCTGCCCCGGACGAAGTTTCAGGATCGACAGGGCAGGGAGAGCGGGGTAAAGCGCACCTGGGCGCGCTCGAAGGCTCGGAAGGCAGCCGGCAAGTCCCGCGTGAAAATCCCCATCTGCAAAAAAGGACCGTGACGTCACGATCAGGCCCAGGCCGCGCCCCCTTGGCCCCTCCCGGGTACAGAACGTCCACGAGAGCTAGAGCATTACGCGCGGTCTAAACAAACTACAAGCCCCCACTTAAACCCCCCTCGCTCCAGGCAGGGGTGGGGGGGGGGGGTACCTGGAGGCCGAAGCGGGAGTCGTTGACAGCATCGAGCGCCTCCTCGAGTCCCCGTACCCGCTTGAGCGCCACCACCTGATGCCGGGAGCTCGAATTAGAAATAGCTAATTGTAGTCGCAGCTGATTGGCTTAGAATAGCATATATCAGAGGAAGGGAGGTGGGGGAAGGGAGAGGGGTACGGGTCCGAAGGCCTCCTCGCAGGAGAGGGCGCAGTCGGGGGGTACGTCCTCCAGTACCTGGAGAGAGATGTGAGGGGATACAGAGAATTGGACGAGGGAAGGAATGGGGGTACAGTGGGTTCGTAAAGGGCGCCGTCGCGCCGCCCCCCGCAGCGGAGGCGGCCCCCCTGCAGGGTACGTGATTCGCGGGAGGTAAGGGTCCCGGGGGGTACGGCACCTTCTGAACGGCGTCGAAGACCCACGAATCGAGCCGGGCCGCCTCGGCCTCCGAGATCATGGGGCCTGGGGGTACGGTAAAAATGGGGTAGGGTACGATGTGTGGGGTGGTACGGGGCGACCGCTTCGTTCGCACCGAGGTCGGTGGCCTCGCTGAGGGGGTCCCCGAGCCGCAGGGCGCGGGCCGCCGCCGCCAGCCGCCCCGCCACCTCCTGCGCCCCGCCCCGCCCCGCCCCGCCCGGCTCAGCGCGCTCAACAGGGTCCGCCCCGCCCCGCCCCGCCCGCTCAGCAGGGTCCGCCCCGCCCCGCCCCGCCCCGCCCCGCCCCGCCATCGAGCGGTCCTCGTAGCCCGCGTGCCGGGCCGCTTCGTTCGCACCTCGTAGAGGGCCTCGTGGACGAGGAGGCGCTGCACCGAGATGCAGCTCTGCCCGCTCTGCCGCCCCGCACGCCCCGCCCGGGTCAGAGGGGGCCGGGGAGGGGCAGAGGGGCATAGGGAAGAATAGAGCCTGGCCTAGAGCTCTCGTTTCGTTCGTTGCATGCTCTTTTTTGGGGGGGGGAAGAAGGGGCAGGGGGGTACCTGGTAGAAGGCCCCGAAGGCGAGGCGGCGGACGATGCGATCGAGGTCCATCGCGGCGGCCTGCGCGGGGGGGGTACAGCTTTTTAGACGATTCGGGAGGCCTCCTCCCCCTCTCTCTGGTACAGGTAGATGTACAGGTCGACGCCCGCAGCGCGGGGGGGGGGGGGGGGGGGAGTGTATGTAAGGGTCGACGCCAGCTGCGCCCCTCGCCGCGGGCCAAGGAGGGCGGCGGGCGCGCAAGGGGGGATCGGAGGGCGGGCGGCGTTGTTGGCGCCCAGCACGTCGCGGCGGGCTAGGGGCGGGCCCCTAGCCCCTAGGGGCCCCTAGGGCATTAGTGGCGGCGGCCCCGTCTCTTAGGGGCGGCGCAGGGAGGAGGCGGTGGGCGTGCAAGGGTGGAGGGCCGGCGGCGGCGTTCTAGGGGCGGCGGCCCCGTCTCTTAGGGGACACTCGGTTTAACGACACTAGCTCGGCCCAGCCGCCGGCGCCCGCCGGCGCCCAGCCCCGGCCCAGGCCCAGCGCGTCGCGGCGAGCTAGAAGCGGGCCCCTAGCCCCTAGGGGCCCCTAGGGCATTCGGGCCGCCGGCCCAGCGCGCACGCTCTGGTCGACGATGCACGCCGCGTCGCCCCCGAGCTCCAGCGCCACCTGGGGGTACAGCATTGAGGCGCGCGGGGGGGGGGGGAAGGCGGAAGAAGAGCTAGCGGACTTCGGCAGGAGGGAAGAGAGAGGGGGGGGGGGGGGGGGGGGGGGCGACCTGGTTCGGGTCCTAGGAGAGAGGCGGCGGTGGAGGAAGGGGGAGTCGGGGGGGGGGGGGGGGGGGGGGGGGGCGCGCCCGCTTGCGGCCGGCGAGGGCCTTGAGCTTCCACCCGACCGCCGCCGAGCCCGTGAAGCTCAGCATCGCCTGCAAAGGGGGCGGTGAGTGAGGAGAAGGGGCCGAGAAGGAGAAGGGGAGGAGGATCAAGCAAGCGGGCTCTAAGAGCTGGATTAGGCTATCTGTAAGCGAGGAGAACAACGGGGCCTTGGATGCCTCTGATTACGAGCCCGGGGGGGTACCATGCGGGGATCGGTGACGAGCTCCTCCGCATCCCCGGGCGAGCACGGCACCACGCTGCGCCCCCGGGGGGTACGTCAATTCAAGGTGGAAGGGGTAGGGGTAAGGGAGGCGGCGCGCCTGAAGGCGCCGTCGGGGAGGTCCGTGCGGCTCAGCATCTCGCCTGGGGGGGGGGTACGTGTCGGTGTGCGAGGGTGGGGGGTACGTGCACGGGGCGCTCCGAACCGAGCATGGAGGTGGCTATTGGGGTGCGGTTGGAGGGCTGAGGGCGCGGGGGAGAGGGGAGAGGTCAGGGGGGTACGGGATGGGGTGCGAGGGGGGAACGGGGTACGGACCTTGACGACGAATGGGCAGCCCGCGGCGATGGCGGGGCCGATCTTGTGGACCTTGGGGGGGAGGGGACGCGCTCGGGGCTGGACGAGGGTGGGGCGAGGGGTACGGGGCTCACGGCGAGGTTCAAGGCTGCGCCGCGGCGGAGGGGGGAAAGGGGCGCGCGTGCGTCGGGCGGGGCCGCGGAGCCGCGGGGTCGAGCCGAGCGGGCGCACGGAAGTTAAAGGGCGTGATCATAGAGACGGGGCCGATGGGGAAGCGCCGCGTGAGGTAGGACATGCCTGCGGAAGGCCGGTGGAAGCGCATCCTTAAGCTCGGGGGCGGGCGCGGCCGAGACAGGAGAGAGGCGCACCCGCGTTCCGTTCAGCGATCTCGGCGGAGCCTGCGGCGGCCGGGCGAGGGGCTGCGTGAGCGTCGCGGCCGAAGAGAGGAGAAGCCGGATCGAAATCAGAGCGCGGGCGTGCGCGCCGGAGTCGCCCTGGTTGGCGCGGAGCGCCTCGTCCGCGGAGAGCTCGAGCGTCGAAACCGCGCGCGCCACTTCGCCGCGGGCGTCGCTGCGGCGCGCGCGCGTGGGCCGGAGAGAAACGGGAGCGGAGGGCGGTTTCGAATTCGAACCGGATGGTCTTGCCCGTCTCGCGGACGAGGACGCCCGCGAACTCCTCCGAGCGCGCGGCGAGCTCCCTCGCCAGCTGCACGAGCACCGCCTGCGCTCACGTCAGCGCCGCGCGGCGCACGTACGCAAGCGAGCGAGCGAGCGAGCTGGGGCGACGATGGCGCGGCGCGCCTTCCGCTTGTACGCGGGCATGGATCCCATCGCCTCCTCCGCGGCCTCCGCGGCTTCGATCGCGTGCCGCACGTGGCTCGCCTCTGCGTAGGCGACGCGGGCGGCCGTCTCCTTCGTGAAGACATCAGCGACGGGGAGCTGGAACTGCGTGTCTCTGACGGCCTTACGGCCCACCCAGAACGGGTAGAGCGGCTGCAGCTTGGGCCGCTGCATCGCGCTGGCGGGCAGTGGCGGCGGCAGTCCGGGTACGAGAAACGACGTCGACCCTCGACGAAAAGCGGAGCGACTCGAAAGCGCCAGCAAACGACCCTCAGCCGCGTCGAACCACCGCGTGCGTCGCGCGAGCGCGCGGTCGCCCCGAAGCGCTTGCACGCTGACCAATTCCTCAGAGCCGATGGGGAAAGGCTGGATCCCGGAGCAGCGCACGCTCGACCTGTGCTGCGAGAGGCGGATCGTGTGGCCGACGGCGGAGATTGAGCGCGCCGGCCCCGCGAACATCGCCGTGCTCGACCTCCACGGCAACTTCATCACAAGCATCCCGGGCGTGGAGCTCGCGAAGCTGACGGGCCTGCGGGAGCTGATCATGGGCTGCAACCCCGTGATGGAGCTGCCGCGCGAGATCGGGCTCCTCACGGGCCTGCAGAAGATCGACGTGCCCTCCAACCAGCTCATAGCGCTGCCCCCGGAGATCGGGCAGCTCGCGAACCTGCGGGAGTTCTCCGCGTGGAGCAACCGGCTGACGGCGCTGCCGCCAGAGATCGGCCGCCTCGCCAGCCTGACCGAGCTCGACTTGAGGGACAACCGGCTCGCGGCGCTGCCTCGGGAGATCGGCCAGCTCGCGCGCCTCCGGAAGCTGAACGTCAGCTCGAACCAGCTGGCGGCGCTGCCGCCGGAGATCGGCCGCCTCGCCGCGCTCGAGGCGCTGGAAGCGGGCTGCAACCCGCTCACAGACGTCCCCGAGCACGCCCGGCGCTCCGGGGCGGACACTCTTTCCTACCTCCGCTCCCTTCTGACCGCCGCCTCCGCCGCCGCCGCCGCCGCCGACGTGAGCTCCGCCCGGCCGCCCCGCGCTCGCTCGCCCGCGCCCGCCTTGCCTCGGCCTGCCTCAACCCCCCTTCCCCCCCCTTCCCGCCCCCCCCCCCCCCCCCCCTCCCCCCTCAGGACGAGACCGGCGCGGGGCCCGCGGTCTCCGGCGGCGCCTGCGAGGTGCTCGGATCCGAGCACCGCTCAGATCCGATCTGATCCGATCTGATCTGATCTGATCTGAGCAGGCGCTGGAGGCGGAGAACGCGGCGCTGCGGGCCGAGCGGAGGACCCTCCTCGCGCGCGTCGCCGAGCTGGAGGCCGAAGTCCGGGAGCTCCGGGGGCGCCTGGGCGGCTGACGTGTTCCGTGCCGACGTGTGTATATGCGCGGAGCCTGTGGGAGTTCCGCGGGGGCTTGGGGGCGGCTGGGCCGGGCCGGGGCGGGGCGGGATGTGAATGATCCATTTGCAGGAGGAGTCGACAAGGGCGAAATACATACCGATGGAGGAGGGGATGCGGGAGGGGGTTAGGTGGGGGTGCTTGGGCGAGGCCCTGCGAGGGGGGGGGGTTGGAAGCTAGCGCTGGAATTCGAAGAGTGAGGGCGAGACTGCAGATCTAGAGCGTGGCCGGGCCAGCGCCATGGAAGGGGGCCGGGGCCGGGATGGGGGGAGAGGGGGAGGGGGGGGGGACAGGGGGGGATGCTCTGCATGCGAGCTCTAGCTCTAGATCTAGATCTGCATGCGCAGCTGCTCGGGCTCTAATTAATAATTAATGCAATTGGGTTGCTCCATATGCATGTATATATAGCCTAAGCTAGCTTCGATCAGGCTATAGCTAGCTAGGCCTGCAGCTATTAGTAGCCTATTACTGCTTCTGATAGGCGGTGATAACCTGCTATAAATATTGCAATTGGCGCTTATATAATATTAATTAATTGCAATGCGTATGATCATCGGCTTGGCTTGGCTTGACCGCAAGTCAACTTTTTGGCCGGCAACTTGGCGGCAAGCCGCATTCCTACCGAAGTACTTGGCAATCGCGGATTCATTCGCGGTTGCAATTGATCAATCGAACTCGGAAATCATCGCGCGCTGGCGCGAACTTTCCGTAGTACAGTACTACTGTAACAGTACAGCTAATAGCTATAGCCTATAGCTATACTGGTAGCTTGCCTGGGCCCTGGAGCCGCTGATCATGAGCCTGGCCCAGTGGAACTACGTAGTACGTATGTTACGGTATGTATACGTACTAGTATACAGTACTATAGTGACAGTATAGTCTATAGCTACCGTAGACTCCGATCTCGCCGCCATCGATATCCCGGATCCGGAGTCCCGGAAGCTTCAAGGGCTTAAGTTGCCGCAGTGCTGTAAGCCTGTTTTGTTGTTGCAACTGATGCATGCATGTGTTCCGCATGTGCCATGCAGATGCAGTACTACGGTATGCGCGCGCATGCCATGATGTATGATGAGCAGCTTCGGCTTTCATTTTCATTTTGGCGGCTTTCACGGTAGCCCTCAGAGCCTGGCAGCGTTAACCGTTGAACGTATACGTTAGCGTGCAGCCTCAACTTTTAATAAGCTTTGGTGCACACATGTACATGCATATCCCACGTGCACCATAGTTCCATGAGTCGACCATGATGCGTGCACATATACGTATACGTCGCCCTTCGAATTCGGTCGCCCTTCTTATGATTGCTATCTCATTGAGCTTGCAATCAAGCTTCATCCCAACGGCGTTCGCCTACTGGGAAATCGACGCATCTCCGACCACTATGGCGCCAGGAGACACCGTTACCTGCAGCTACCACCGGGACTCGAGCAGCAGGAATGCGATCGTGGGTCTGTTCGACGTGGTCGCGGCACGGAACTCGAAAGAGTGGGAGGCGGTCAGCAGCTTCCTTTCTTATTCGAATGGTGATATTGACTTCGAGATCTACTCGACCGGCACATACGAGTGTCGCCTGCTCGAAGGGAACTGGTGCATTGGCGGATGCTTGAGCTACACGGACAAGGCCTACAGCGCCGACATTGTTGTTCGTGGTGCGTTGCCCAAGGCATAAGCGTCTTCTGCCCCTTCGGCTAATGATTATATGCATGGATACCTCTCCCGGCCCTCTGGATCCAGTTTACGTGCCGCCGCCGCCTCCGCCGCCTCCGCCGCCGCCGCCGCCGCCGCCGGCGCCCACATACTCCACCTGGACCTCTTCGACGTCCGCCTCGCCAGGGGCGAGCGTCACATGCTCTTTTTCTACGAATTCGCTGGGATCGGCAGACTACATCGCGCTGAGCCCCCATTCAGCGAGCTCTTCAACTAGTCTATCCGCATACCTCTTGAGGTGCATAAGCAAGCGATATTAATCGTCCAATCCATGTGCATTTAGATCATGCACATTCGTTTATCTGACTGGACTGGCATTGCATTCGAAGAACGGACGCGCTGGCATACTCCAGCAGTTATGTTACATTCACGCTCAGCGTGCCGTCGGGCACAACGGCTGGCAGCACTTCGTACAGCTGCCGCTACGTACGCTGCATTTATAGCACGTCCTGCAGCGTGCTTGCATACAGCTCCGTGCTCACCGTCACAGGTACTAATTCAAATAAATCCCTTGCAAGTGGCGCTGCAACTGCTGACGCGTGCACGTGCACCTGCTTACCGCTCAGTTCCGGAAGCGTTTTCGGTGTCTGCCTCAGTTTACAGCACAACGGCCGGGGCTACGGTTCAGTGCACGTATTCCAGCAACTCGTACAGCAGTGCGGACTTCATCGCGCTCGCGGACGCCGCCAGTGCCCTCACGAGCGCCACCTTCCTCGCCAAATCTGCGGGGCTGACAGCCAGCTCTGGGAGCGTGGGCCTGCGCGTGCCACTCTCGGCCGCCACCGCCTCCGAGTGCCGTTACGTGCGGCAGACAGGCACTTCGTATAGCACTAAGGCCCGCAGCTCGAGCTTTAGCGTTGCAGGTCCGCGCTCAAAGTTCTGAATTCGAAATTCCTTCGACATCTGACTGTAAGTCGCAGCTCCTACGTACAGTGTCTCAGTTCCTGTTTCTGTTCTGCGGTTAGCCGCGGGCACCTCAGTGCAATGCAGCTTCTCGACGAGCCCGGGCGCCTGGGCTGATTCAAACGACTTCATTGCCGTTATCCTGTCTTCCGCGGCGCTATCCAGCGCCGAATACGTCGTCGGCTCGGGCTTCGTGTCATCGCAATCGGGTACTTTTACACTGTCGGTCCCCTGGTCGACGCCTGCTGGGGCGTTCGAGTGCCGGTACTTGCGGTACAGCGGTGAGGGGTCGAGCTTAACGTTTCAAACGAAGGCTCGGAGCTCGACGTTCTATGTCATTGGTGCGCGCATTTTTAGAGATCTTCTTCTTTATGCTGTTTGAAACGGAGAATTCGAACGCAGCCGGAACCCCTCTAGTCAATGTGTCTGTCTCCTCTACCAGCGCTCCGGCGGGCTCCAGCATCCGCTGCCGCTACGTCTCGACGTCAGCAGCTCGAACGGCGTCTGATTTTCTCGCTCTTGCGCATTTGAGCGCTTCGGGCATTGCGTCTACGAACAGCTTCCTTGCGACGTCGGCATTCTTGCCACTGGCGAGCACGTCCGGCTCGCAGGATTTTTCTTTGTCCTTCAGCACCTCTCCAGGGGTGTACGAGTGCCGATTCGTGAAGTACCAGTCAGGCCCGCCGGCCCTCTACCGGACACTCTCCCGCAGCACGGCTTTCAACATAACAGGTTCGTCCGATTTTCGTCCGAGAATATTTAATACTCGATTCCTGAAGCTTCTTCAGCGCCGGTCTACTCTTACATCGTTTCCGCCTCTACGCAAGCCTCGAGCTCGCTCAGTGTTCCCGCGGGTTCGTTGCTCTCCTGTTCCTGGGTGACGAGCCCGAACGCTTGGACTCCGGCCTTGCACGATCTGGTCGGCGTGTTCCCGGTCGGTGCGAGCGCGTCCGGGCCCGCGGCATCGCTCGCGCAATTCGAGGCTTCGGGTCCCCTTTCTCGCGCGACGGGGAGCATCGAATTCTACGTGCCATGGGAGAGCCGCGGGTGGCATGAGTGTCGATACGTGAGACGCGCTCCGGACGGCACTTATTCTTCGCTGAACCGCAGCGCTTCGTTCAACATAACGGCCCCGCTCCCCGGAACAATCAAGCCCGGCACCCCGCCTCTTCAGTTCGACGTCAGCGCTCCGACAGTCTCTCCAGCTGTTCCCGCTGTAGCCGGCCGCGCCCTTCGCTGCACATACTCCAGCAATGCTGGGTTCTACACGGGCCCAGCCGGGGAGCTGTTTATCGGCCTATTCGCGGCAGAGGTCGCGCTTTACAGCAACAGCGCCGTCGACTTTGTTTCCATTCCCTCGCCCTTGCCGACTAGACCGACCCAAATCAGCCTTCAGACGCCCTCCGGCATAGAAGGCTGGTACGAGTGCCGGGTGTTCCGGCGTTCAGCATCAGCGCATGTCTTTGCATACACTTTACTGGGCAGAGGCTCTCCAATCTCCGTCTCAGGTCAGATGTCTTGGAGCTCCAGATTTAGACCTTGCGCATGCTTCCTAATAACTTCGCTTTTCAAACGCAGTACCGAGTCCTTCGTTTTCTGTCACGTCCTCTGCAGCCTCCGCTGTCTCGGGCTCGAGTTTTACCTGCACGTATTCCTCCAGCGAGGGCGCCTGGGCCGAAGGGGACCTCGTAGGCCTCCTCCACTCTCTGTCGCCAGCGGTGCGGGGGCCGCTTGATTCGACGTACTCGTTTGTGTCGTCGGCTTCCGGCTCGGTGTCTGTTGCCGTCCCCAACGATGCGGAGGGCCCCTACGAATGCCGTTATCTTCGCAGCTCCGGATCGGGCGATATGCTTTTCAGATCTTTTGAGCTCAAAGCAAGGAGCACAATTATCACTATTACCAGTGAGCAGAAATGAATAGTTTGATTTATAGATGAGCTTGATGGTGACTTACTGAGCATATGCATCAGAGCGTGCACGTGTCGAGCAGGCGTTGAGCGTTTCCGCCAAGTCATTCTCAGTTGAAGCCGATCGCAAAGTTACTTGCGCTTATGATAATACAGGCTCTTTGAATTCAGTCCACCGTACCAAAGACTTCCTTGCACTGGCTTCATCGGATGCATCGTTGAAAATGCAAACCTTCCTCTCCGTCTCGCAATATATTCTGGAATCCACGAGCACGCGTGCAGGCGTGTTTGAGCTAACAGCGCCACTGTCGGCCTCTGGCGAGATTGAATGCCGGTATGTGAGAGAGTCAGGGAGTTATCCAGCGTACAGTTATGAGACTCTGGCCCGGAGTGCTCCGTTTTTAGTGCCGGCGCCGATCGCTACGTATACGCCGACTACGCCGAGCTCCGGATCCGTTGCAACAGCTACTGATTCGGATGGCAAAATATCGGACTCTGAGATGGCTGCAATTGCCGCCGATCTTTCCGCTCGAGTTTACGACTCATCGCTACTGCCGAATACTGTTTCTTATGGCTGTGCAACGCTTCAAAGGAAATCGACTTGGACATCCAGTAGTATCGACGCTGCGCTGTACTTGGACCAGAGCAATCGTTTCGTTTATCTGGTTTTCAAAGGTATATATTCGCACGTTTTCGCCACCGACTCTTCATTCTCGCACTGAGTTGAGAATCTTGTTAGGAACTGAAGACAGCTTTACAGAGCACATGAAGAACTTGATGGGTACTACAATTATAAGCTCAGCACAGTGTCAAATGTCTGGTCGCATGTGCGGCAAAGTTGCACGTATCTTCTGGGATTTGTACACGACGTGAGCTCCATTGTTTCGCAAATGTTTTTGATCGATCTGACTGTTAGTTGATAAATCTAAATTACGTGAGATTTGATCATGATGCTCGCAAATGTTATATGTGCTAATTCATGGTTGACTCTCAGTCACCGGGCGTCCATTTCAGCTGCCATCTGCAATTTGCGCGAATTTGAAATACAACAGCTCGTTATCACAGGTATGAGAGTCGACGTCGGTGTACTATATATTTTCGATTCGCTCTAATCGATGACGTCGTCGGATGGGCTGCTTTTTCGTGATCAGGACATTCAAGGGGTGCATCCCTCGCCACATTGGCCGCTCTCGACATTCTATGGTCATCGTCGTGTCAGCCTATCAACCAGATCGCCACTAAGATAAGAGTTTTCACCTTCGGTGCCCCGAAGCCCGGAGATTCAACTTTCGCCAACCTCTTTAGAGGATCTGGAATTCAAATCACGCAATACGTTCGATGCTCAGCAGACAATGACTATTTCGACATTGTCTCACTCCTTCCGCCGGAAAAGTTCGTGAACGAGTATGTCCACGTCTCAGGCCCTCGATATCTTCCGTGTGAACCTGGAGACACTTCTTTAGGGTGCCTGAAGATGGCAGCGAATACCTCGCTCATCGTGGAGGCGGTGGATCCCAGGCTTGTTAGAGCTTCCACTTCGGCTGTCAGCACCATTGTCGATACTGCGCACAGTACCGTCTCGGCTGTCAGCAACGCCGTTCAAACCGTGAAGCAGGTTACGGCGCCTGTCCTCTCTGCGATATCCTCTACATTATCGAAAGTCCCAGTCGTCGCAAAAGAGAAGTATCAGGCGGCCAAAAAATTCTTTTGCAGTCGGCTTGGCTGTCGGCGCCGAAAGCTTAACTTCTTACGTATACAAGACTACTTGGAAGATTCGAAACCATATCAGATGGTTGCGACCGGCTTGGAATTGCATGGTGTTCATGCATATCGCAAATCTGTCTACCGCGAGCTAAACAGAGATCAGCGGAAGCCTAGAACTACCTGTAATCTGAACGAAATCGCGCCCCGATCACGGCGAGTTTTAGAGTCGGACTCCAAACAGCAAACTTGGGACTCTTCGCAGGAGTGGCTTTTTTCAGGTCTGTTATATCGATCGTGTTTACGCATTTCGAACTTTGGACTCGACCAACACGTTTGTAACCTTTCGCAGCACCAGTTATTTTTGCTGGGCCGCGATCCATTCGATTTCGGTCAACACTGATGCAGATGCCTTTGAATGCAACAGTATTTGTGTCGAATCCAGGAAACAGTGCTGCGAATTTGACGATAGATATTTTTCCAGAAGAAGCGCGCTCCTATATCTGGCCTGCTGCTTGGGTCTCGCAAGTTCCCGCTGGAAGCCTCTTTGGAATGACTGTCTATGCGAATGCGTCAATTGTGAGGACAGCCGCCGTGACTTTGTACTTCGTATTTGAGATGGATGTTTCTGAAAATGTTTCCAGCGTGTGGTCGATTCCGAGGCGACTGGCTCATGTAGCTGCAATACAGGTACACTTGAAGGTTGCGAACGGAGGTGCAAACACGCGCCTATATTAAACTCATGATCAGCTTGGATGAATTGCAGCGATCCGTGTGCATGCGCAGATTTGTCCCCCGTACAAGCCTTAATACCGAATATTACAGCTCTTTCTGGTCAGAATACGTCCATCAAAGCTTCTTCGGCTCTGCTGGCCCTCGCATTTGACTACAAGTTTAGCGAATGGAGTGACTATAGCTCTGACGCCGAGTATCGACTCTTGAATATTCTTGCAAGATCACTTCGTGTGCGCGCAAAATTACTATTGTCAAAGTTCTCGCCTGCGTGATTGTGATATGTAAGCACCACAGATATTGCTTGAGCGTATCAAAATAATATCTAGTCGATCGGGCAGCACTATTGTCGAATTGGAGGCAAGTTTGTGGCATTGCTAATTCGTTTATAACCCCCTCCTGAATTATCAGTGATTTGGCGTGCGCAGGTATTGGAATCTCATCCTGACGAAAACAATGTGTCGGCAGAGTACATTGCGTGGAGCGTGGATGCGCAAATCAATGCTGGTCTCTTCGACCTAGGGCCTGAATTTCCTTTTCTGGCCGGATCCGTCCGAGGTGCGCAAGCGAGCTCTAGATCTGGCCTAAAATATTAATGGTGCATACTTTAGACCTGCGACTCATTGCAGTCGAGGCAGCACCGCCGGATCCCGTGCTGGCACTGCCGGGCGCACGGCCTTTCCCAAACCCGAACCCGTCGCCGAGCCCGGCGAGCAACTCGGATGCGGGGGCTACGACGTCGACTATAGCTACCGCGGGCTCGGGCTCCGGCTCCAAAGCCAGCCCAACTCCTACCCCGCCATCAGCCCCTGGGCTCTCGATTGTCAATCCGCCGTCGAAAACGATCCCCGCGGACCCTGCCGCTGCCGATCAGAGCCAGCTGCCGGCTAACGTCATCGCAATTGCTAGCGGCGTGGGCGGGGGCGCAACCCTCCTCGTCTGCGTCTGCGGCGTGCTGCTTTGCAAGATGCGTCACCGAGGCCAGCGGCAGCAGATCGCGATCGCCCACGCCGAGCTCGAGGGCAAGGCGAATCTGGAGATGCAGCGGCGCTTGCACTTGCGTGCCGAGGCGGAGCTCGAATCGTTTGAGAAGACGGTTCGAAGAGATCTCGAGGGTGCTCGGGGCCCCCACGCGCACGCCGCCCCAGTTCAGCCTCGTCCTCTGCCCCCCAGCAATTTCGGTCTGCAACCGCCAGCCGCAGCCTCAGCAGCTTTGCAATCAGATCAGTGGCCATCCGCAATCATAGCGAGTCCTAGTCCAGCCCTGGGTGCGGCTTCCAAGTCTGCGGCGATCGCGAGGCCTACTCCTGCAGTTTCGAGTGGCGCCGGCGGAGGCTCGAACTCGGGTTTCAAGCGACCCGGGCCAGGCAGTAAAATCGTTTCCAAGCCGGCCCAGCCACCAACTATCTCCGTTCCAAGCGTCGCTCGGGATCCGCGTCCATCGAAGCCAACCGCGGTGCCAGTACCCTCGCCGACCACGGCGCACCCGCCGGCTGCGCCATCTCCATCTCCATCTGCAGCGCTTAGACAAGAGCCCGCAAAGCCAGCTAAGCCTGCGCATGCAAAGAAAGTGCGTCAAGCTTTTATATATATGCGATTCGGTTTTCGGGTTTTTGAAATACCTTTCTTTGATTTGCTTGCGATCACCATCGCAGCAACGCGAATGTGGATCCGATCCGACAAACGAGCAAGTGGGTTTGCAGCCGGCAGCTGCAGGGATTGCGGGACTTCCATCGAATATAATCGCCGCCGCGGCCGGCACTCGAAGGCTGAAAGACGGACCCGGACAGCTAGAGCGCAGCATGCAGCCGAGCACGGCGGCTGGATCGAGATTGAGCGGCTTGCAATTGAGGACAGTGCGGCTGCCGCCTCTCCACTCAGCGCCAAATCGCGATCGGGCTCGCAACGATTGCTCCACGGAGGACGTCGACCATATTGGAATAGAGGAAGCCGAGCTCAGTCGCGGCAGCCCTCTGCAGCCGCAAAGCCGTCCAGTTATTCGACGGCCTAACCTTAGCGGGGATCCGAAGCCGGAGCCGGAGGACACCGCCGAGGATCTGGGCGCGCTGGCGGCGGCCCGCGCCCTTGAGGACGCGCGCCGGGCGGAGCGCGGCCTGCGCGAGGTCATGCGGCCCCCGGGGTTCGTCGCGAGCGCCAGAGCGGTCGAGCTCGAGGCGGAGGAGGCCCGGAGGCCCACCGGGGGCAAGAATCATTAGCATAGACATTTCATTTCACGTTAAGCGATTTGCGAGTAAAAGTGGTTATCATATTTTTTATTTATGTGCGCCTGCTGCAAGCTGATGTAGCTACGGTAGCATTTTACAGCATTCATGCGTCTGGAGTATTGGGTAGATTGCAATTGCAAGAGATTTGCAAGTGAACGTATATTTGCCATATTTATTGTTTTGTGCGGCGCCGCATTTTTATTTATGCGACATTTATGCGACATTTTTCGTCCCGCAATGATCATGAGCGCCAGCCTGGAAGCAGCAGTAGAACATTGATACATGTGCCGTGGTGTATCAATGCGACGTCCACTTTTGCAAAACAAAAATTATGTGGCTGGAGTCACAGCTCGCGAAAAAAAGTCGGTCCCTACAACTCGGTTTGTATGGCAGGGGGGGGGGGAAGCGAGGGAAAATCGAGGATTGCGCAAAATTGGCTCCTACAAATCCAAAACGCTTCCCCCCCCCCCCCTCCCCCTCCAGGCAGGAAGGCAGGAAGGGGGGCGAGGGGTAAGGGAGAAGGTGGGAGAAGGTGGAGAAGGGGGGGGGGGTGAAGGGGGGATGGCAGGCGGGAAGGCAGGAATCGAAGGGGGGGAGGAGGGGAGGAGGAAGGAGGAAGAGGAGAGGGGGGGGAGAGGGGGGGATGGGGGCCGGCCGTTAACGTTTCTAGATCTCCGAGGCTCCCGGTCGGGAGCAGCAGTCTCGAGCACTAGGGCTAGCTATGTATAGGGCTGGGTCCTTCAGGGGCCTTCGAGGACGGGGGGCCTTCGGGGGGGCTGAGTGGGGATCTGGAGCCCGAGGCGCGAGCTCGCGATCGAGGCGTGCTCACAGCGGCCGCCGTCCCGGTCCAGCTGCAGGCCACACGGGCCGCGGGTGCGCTGGGCCTGCAGATCCTGTCGGCCGCTCCGCCCAGGACAGCCCCGCAGCTGCGTCGGCCATGAATCTTTATTATCGACGGCTGAGAGTTCGACGGTAACTCACTGGCTGCTTTCGATTAAGAGCTGATAATGACAAATCGCATAACGCACCACTAGCCTAGTTCTCAGAATCTAGTTTGCCAAAAAGACGCTCTACTGCCTACTGTTTCAAGATGCATTTGGGATGATCAAGAAGCGCCGGCGCTCGAGGGGAGCTTGGAGGGCGGCCCGAGGATGCCCACGATTGCCTGCGGGCAAGCCCGGAATCAGAGGGCGACATTAAATTTGTAAAATACTCCGAAGTTCAGCGGCGCCTCAACCCGCGCCCGGCGGACCTCGAGGACCGAGACGCGGGCGGCGGCGGTCCACTCGAGGGTCTGCGCGCACTCGCGCAGCCCCGCGATGTCTGGCGGCATCTGCGGCCGATCCGCTCAGGCTTGGACCAGAAAATTATATGTATATGGCCGTGGCTATTGGCTATTTATGAAAGGAACTGGAAAGAGGGGGCGGGCCGGGCGTGCCTGCTCTGGGAAGACGAAGCCCCGCTTCTTCAGGACGATGATGTTCTTCCTCTCCATCAGCGCCAGCGCGATCTCCTTCCGCACCTGATCATCCGGAGGAGATCGGACCGGTAGGGGTGTCAAATTCAAAAGGAGGGGCAGGGAGCGGACCCAGTCGTAGGGGCTGCGGCAGCGGTCGAGGCAGCCCGGCGTGAGGATGCTGAGGAACGCGGGCGCGGCGTGCAGGTGGCCCAGCAGCTGCTGGTCGAAGGGGCCGTTCTCCAGCCTGCCGATCGAAGGGAGGGGTCAGATCTAGAGCTGGCATGGCCGAGGCCACGCCCCCACGGGCGAGGCCGCCGGGCCCAGCTATACATAAGGCGCATGCGCACTTCTTGACGTCGAGGAAAGCCTGGTAGCCCCGCTCGTCGAGCCTCATCTTGAGGGCTGCGAAATCTCACCGAGTCAGCGAATCGAAGGACTCTGGATCCGGAGACGCGAAATTTGAATCTCGGTTCACGCACTGGCGGCGAGCTCGGAGCCGCCGGCGCGGCGGTAGCTGATGAAGACGTGAGTGGGCCGCACGGTGTGGGAGGCGAGGTTTCGCATGTCCTCCGCGCTCAGCTGCAGGGGCGGCGTCGGGTGGAAGAACGCGGGGCCGGCCGGCGGGCCAGCTCCAGGGGCGAGAAGGGCTGGCTCCGGAGGGGCCGGCGCCTCGATCCTGATATTCTCAGGAAGCGGATAGGGCGACGGAGCCAGGGACGTGGACGCCGTGCCCAGACCAAGGCTCGCATTGCTTTGGACGCGGCGGCTGGGCGGCAGCTGCAGGCCGCCGAGCAGCTCGAGCCCCGACAGGGCGGCCGCGCCGGATGCCGGCGCATCCGCGCCGGCGCCCGCTCCGGGCCGCGCCCTGCCCTCCGCCGGGCCCTCGGCGGGGTCGGCCTCGGAGAAGACGTCGATGGCGAGGTCGGCGGGGTCGGCGGGGGCGGCGTCGGGGGCGGCCTCGACGAGGCCGTGCCGCACGAAGGCCGCCATCTTCGCCAGCACGCTCTCCTGGTGCTCGTGGCTCCAGCTGCGGCGATGGCGACAGTCAATAGGGAAAGCGAGCCCGAATTAAAGGAAGGCCGCGCCTGATGGCGTTGAGGCGGGAGAATTGGATGGCCTCGAGCTCTTCGGGGAAGCGCCAGTCGAAGTCGGCCATCACCACCGGAACGATGTTCTTCTGCAGCGCGTGCGCCCGCAGCACCTGCTCCCGCACCTGTGCGCGGCGTCGGCGGTCGCGGAAATTCGAATTTCAAGCTTCAGAGGAGGCGACGCACGGCGGGGTCCTGGACAGTGTCGTGGGAGATGACGATGACGAGGCAGTGGGCCGAGTGCAGGAACTCGAGGGCCCGTTCCGCCGCAGTCGCCGGCCGCTCCACGCTGCAGACAACGTCCAGGCCCTCCAGCAGCGACGCCGCCGTCGCCAGTGCCCGCGTCCCCAGCGTCTCTGCTGTTGCAGAGCCTTCGCGATCGCCGCCGGCCGTGGCCGCGGTGCCCTCCCCCTTATCCTCCAAATCCGCTTCCTCGAGGGCGAAATCGTCGACCATGCGGACGCACTCGCACATGCCGGAGGCTTCAAGGTGGCTGTGAATGAGGACCCCCAGGTCCGACCCGCTCCACCGCCTTCACGGCTGCTGCCCGCGCCGCCTCCAGCGCCCGCCGCCGCGCCCGCTGCCGCACGTACACCGCCGCGCCCGCCGCCGCCAGCAGCGCCGCCGCCCCGCACGCCGCCCCGATGCCCGCCTGCGCCCCGGCCGAGAGGCCCTGCCCACCCGAGGCGGAGGCTGCCGACGGGGCCGCCACCTCCACGCCGTCTGCACGAGAAGCGAGTTGGAATCAAAACTATTGCCGACCTAGAAGCGCCCTCATAGCCGCTGAGCGCACTTTGGACCATGCTCTTAACCTCGAAGTCAGAGCCGAGCGGGGCAAGGGCGTCGCGGAGTGCGCTGCTCGAGTAGGCCTGCTTCAGCGCCTCCGACAGCTCCGCCCCTGCAAAACACGGTGAGGCGTTATCAATATCGGTACATGGAACCGAGCTCGAGAGGAAATCAAAAGCGCCTGTCTTGTAAGCGGAGCTTGAAGAGCTCGTCTCTAGGCCCGCCGCTGACGAGTTCGTTTTGTCTGGCCATGGCCACGCAATGTCAGATTATTTGAGAGGGTCATGATTAAGCGATATCACGCTTCGAACCGATAGTCGACGATTGCAACGCCGCGATATCCGAGAAGAGATCCAGCTTCACGATCGTGCTCCCCCTGAAGCAAAATCAAGGGTTGGTCATGGAATTACCAGGCAGGGCGCGAAAAACACACGGGGCGACTCCGGCGACGCGAATGCGGCTCCTGTCGACGCGCAGCACCGAGTTTGCGAGCACGTCGATCAGCTGCGCCTCAGCCTTCGACGTCCAGTTCGCGAAGTTCATCTGCAGCACGATCTGGACCTGCGAAATCGGTAACCAACCCGCGAAAAAGACTGACAGCGCAGAGCTGTCATGATCATGCCTGTATGGGCGTGTCGAAGCAGACGCTGCGGTCGGGCGAGCGCCCTGCCTCGTTCTCGGTGTACACGGAACAGCAGTAGAAGAGGCCCGAGGTCAGCTTCCGCACAGTAAGCAGCGCGTACGCGTCCGCCCCGACGGCGATGCCGACGGGCCCGGCCGACACTGAGTCCGAGGTGCTCGCGCAGTCGGCGCGAACGGCTACAGCGTTGCTGCCGCCGTTGTCGGCGATTGTCACACGAAGATTCGTCGACGTGAGGCCGACCGTCGCCTCCTGGGCCTCCACAAGGACGGTCGGCCGCCCCGGCGCCTCCAAGAGCGTCCGCTGCGGAGCGGCTTCTACAGACGGGGATGGCCCGACGTCGTTCGCGAGCTGCGCGCTGCAGGCGTAGCCCGTAGCCCGGCGCAGGCCCGTGACGTTCACGAGAATGGGGTCCGAGAGGGTCGAGGGGGAGAAGCGTTTCTCGACTGTGATGGCTTGATTTACCGACGCGGCTGATACCGATGACGAGTTGTTGGAAGCAGTGGTTGCGTCTCGAGTTCTGCACGTGACGATGCAGCTAGTGATGGCCGAGCCGCCGTCGTAGCCTGGCGCGATTCTCGCCTGCAAGACCGTCGAGCTCGCCGCAACGACCTCAACCGATTGAGGCGCGGCCGGCTCCTCGGCGGGGGTTTGGACGGTGATAGCAGCCGAAGAAGGCGGGGACGCGCCGACGTCGTTCCTTACGTGGGCGCTGCAGCGGAACTCGGAGGCGGGCCACAGCCCTGACACGTTGACCAAGAGCGAGGCCGTGCCGGTCGCCGGAATGGTGGTGGCGGCGGACCGGATCTCAGGGCAGGCGGCCTCGGGGAGCCGCACGCAGGAGGCGATGACTTCGAGCAGCGCGCTGCCGCCGTCGAAGCCAAAACCAATGCTGACGGCCACAACGCGGGAGGAGGCCGCGCGAGTGGAGACGGCGGCCGGTGCCGCAGGCAGTTCGGGGGGCGTGTCAACAATTGCGGGGAAGGCGGCGGTGGAGGGCGAAGCGCCGACGGCATTGATAACGAACCCCGCACACGCGTATGGCCGCCCTGGGATCAGCTTGTCCAGCTGCCCGATGCCATCTGTCGCGCCCACGGGCACCGGTACCGTAGTCTCGGCAAACGATGCGGGATTATCGCCCGCGATAACAAGTCGACATGAGAGCGTGAAGTTGAGGATTGGACTGCCCCCGTCGGATCCGTGCCTGACAGAGAAACGCAGAGACCGCGAATTCGCGACAGCAACAGTGACGGCGGCCGGCGGGGACGGAGGCTCTGCCGCTGTCCGGAGTTGCACCGGTGAGGATCCGTCAGACTCGCCGACGCTGTTTGCAGCGGAGGCGCTGCAGTTATATTCGGTGGCAGGCACGAGACCAGAGACGTTGAGCTCGATCAGGCGGGTCCCCGGGGCCAGCAGCACGGACGAGCTCGCCACAACATCCGGTGCCTGAACGGGAGATGCACTTTAGCGGACGCAGCTCGAACGTTGACGCTTCACAAGCAGCTCGAACCTGAAGTGTTAACGTTGCAGCCGCACAGCGTCCCGTCACGGACTTGATGTCGCTGCCCCCGTTGTAGCCGAGCTCGACGAAGATCACGACGGAGCGAGAGTCGAATGCAATAATCTGAACGGCGCTTGGCGGAAACGGAGCATCCGATGGCACAGAAATAATTGTAGGGAACGCCTGCATTGTAGGAGAGAGACCGACGGCGTTCGCAACCGCCGCGGTACAGGTGTAGCGCAAAGCGGGATACACCCCGCTGACCCGCATCTCTACCCAGGGCGAAGCAGCAGTGCCCTGCAGCTCTTGGACGAGAGTAGTCGAGTAGACAGTTGCGTTCGACGGTGACATGCTGCCGCCAAACGCATCCTGTTGCGGCCCGTCTGAGGCAACGGAGCAGGTTCCGACGGCTCGCGTGATGGGCGAGCCTCCGTCAGAGCCGATGAAAACGCGAAGAACGATTGCGGCAACGGGCTTCGTTTCGAAAGAAGCGTCGACAGCGGTGGGAGCCGAAGGGAGAACAGCCGGTGTTTGGAAAACCTCAAGTTCGTAAAAGGGAGACTCTCCAACCTGCGCATTAACATTCATAATCCGCTGCGATTTTGAAGGGAATGATAGCTACGTTCGTTCACAATCACCTCGTTAGTTACGGTCGCGTTGCATCTGTACGCCGTTCCAGGGAGAAGGCTGCGAATCGACAGCTGCACCTGCAGAAGCTCCGCTGCACCGAAACTGGATGCAGTTCCGGATACTGCAGTGGAAGCCCTGGCGGCAATCGCTTCTGCAGTTGTCCCGCCAGCGCTGCCGGGGGTCCAGCAGACAATGCTCGCTTGAGATACCTTCGAAGCAACGCCCCCACGGTCGGAAGGGTTTACGACGAGCGTCACATTAGCCCAGTAAGACTCGATGGTCCGCAGGTAGACGGGCGCGCTGGATATTCTTGGCGGTTCAGCATAGGTGGTAAACGTGACGGGGGCGGGCTCGGAAGCCGCCAGCTGCACGGTGCCCCCAGAAAATTGCGGGCTAGAGTTCTGCACGAAAACGAAGCACTGATACGTCGTGGTAGGCTCTAAATTCTGAAGAAGCAGCGCGCCAATGTCATCACCGCCGACCGACACCTTCTGAAAGCCGGTAAAAGAAACGCTCCTGCCGGAAATGATTCTTCCCGATGCCGACGAGCACAAAGCTTCAGCTCCACTCAGCGGAGCGCCTCCATCGGCGCCAAATCTCACGATCGCAAAGAGACTAGCCTGTAGCAAGGCAAAGATGACAAAGCTGAGAAGAGAAGAAAACGAATTCGAACTGAATTTCGACAGGATGCACCTGCCTCGCCTGCACGTAGCGCTCAAGGCTGAAGACTGTAGGCTTCTCTGGCGGCACAGGGCGCGTTCGAACGGCCACAACGGGCGCATGGGTCGTTCCGATCTCGTTTGTGGCGGATACTCTGCACGCGTACTCGACGCCCGGTGGAAACTCGAGACTGGGTCCAGCAGGTACATCCAAGTTGATTTCCCGCACTCCTTGAGGCAACAAGGAGGATGCAAAAACAACAGAAGGACTGCAGGGTACGCCTGTTGCTGAAATGTTGCATGTGCAGATAGCAGAGACATTAATTGTGCGGCCACCGCCAGTGCCTCGAAGCAAAATGGGAGCAATAATCCGCCGAGATCGAAAACCCTGATCGGTAAAAGGAGTGGAGACAACTGGCGCTTCAGGAGCCACTGGCAACGTGCTGAATGCAATTGATGGTGACCATGCAGAATCGCCAAGTTCGTTAGTTGATGCCGAGGAGCAGTTATATTGTTCCCCAGGAAGCAGATCGCTGAATTGAACGGTCACAGAGAGAGTTATATCGTGAATGGGAACGCTCGCAGAAATGTTCATGTCGGGTTGCCAGGGCTGTCCAACCAATGAACATGAAATTATTCCGCGAGTGACATTCCGGCCCCCGTCGTCGGCCGACGGTTTCAGGGCAAGAGTGAGCGAGTGTGACTGGGCCGACTCTAGTGACAGGTGAGGAGGGGCTGGAGCTCCAGGCTGGGTGACAAGAGGCCCAGGGCTGATAGCTGAAAGAACGGAGTCATCCCCGTAAGTTACGAACACCGAGCAATTGTGTACTGCGTTGGCGCGCAATCCGTATAATCTCACTCTGAACGTCTCCGTTTGTCCTGTTCGAATTCGTGCAATCCTCTGATACGGCCAGTTTCGCAACGAAGAATACAGATGTCGTAAAGGATCAGGGGGAGAAAGATACCGGCCCAGATTCTGGGTGCTCAGGGGAAAGGTCTCGTTGTAATTCCGTTTGAAAAGCAAAGTCCTCTCTGCTTTATCTCCCGTCGAATTACACGTGCACTCGAATCGCAATCGTTTGAGGCCGTGTCCTCCATCGAATCCAAGCGTGATGTCGAACTCAGCGCTTCGGGGTCCAACCGCGACAGCGACAATATTCTCAGGGAAAAGGGGGTCAGGAGGCTCCGTTTCCGTGCGAATCAATTGCGGTGCTGGCTTCCAATCGATATACTGTACATACTTTACATAGCCCCACTGATCCCGAGTACTGTAAACACTGCAAAAATATCGCTCCCCGGGCTCAAGGCCGCGTAAAGTCCACCTCGAATTTGCCACGCCACTGTTGTCGGTAAGGTCGACCATATGCATCAAAGTCACATTGTAGCGATTTCGTTCAGCAGGCGGGATAAGCCACATGTTATCCTCGAGCATCTGAAAACTGAATTTATCGCATGTAGTGATCATAGTAGCTTCAGCTGGATTCGGAAAATAGCTTCTTAATGCATCAGGCGAAAACCGTGAGGTCGCAACAAAGTCGACAGTCCGCGAGGTGACCAAAACCGGTCGCACGCCGAGGCAAGGGCCCATGCAGTCTGAGGCAGAGTTGTCGTAGTTGGGATCTCTAGTCACAATATAAGGGAGTCCATATACTGAATTTGAAACTGCCGACAACTGCCCGTTTGCTCCGACGGTCTGGCCCTTGCACGTGTACTGTGTTGCAGGTCGTAAACCTGTTATGTTGATGTTGACGAAGGAGTCTCGCAGCTGTAGATCCAAAAAATCAAGTTGATTGCACATATAAGTTTCCGAGAAAGGGGCAGTTCCTGAGAATAATGCGCCCTCAGCCGTGTTTACGTCTGTGCACTCGACAGAGGCTGCTAGCATCCGGTAACTCCTGTCAAGCTGCGCCAGTGCTGACCAACGAGTGGCAACCTGGAAGTAAATCCACGTATCTCCAACAATAAGCGGACGAATTAGTGGTGCTGTCGCTGATGCAGAGCTGGATGGTGTAACGGTAATCGTCACTTCCGGAGCAAATCGAGAATGCCGAAAATCGCTGGCTACCGCCGCCGAGCAGAAGAATGTGGCCGCACTGAACCGACTGCCCAGTTGGAACTTGAGCTGGATGTGCGACCCAGCGGTGTAGGATGCGGGATCGAAAGCAACAGATTTGAATTCGTTGTATGTGGTGTTGTACACGTGCAGGGGTTCGTATCTGTGACTTGACCCGAGCTCGGCGTTCGCGACCAGCGTCGTGATGTCGAAGGAAAACTGCTGAACAGCAGGAGCGTAGCAATATGCAATTATTCCTGTGCAACGCCTGTTGGACACGTCCGTGCAGACTTCGGGGAGTGTCACGTTCAAAACGATAGTTTCTATTTCCGGAGTGTAGCTGAAGTAGTTGCCTGGGGATTTTTGAAATGCAGCTGTGCACGTTGCTGGCGGGCCTGGGGCTTGCCCTCGAGGTTCTGGGAGGCTAGGCGTCGTAACGAAATACACGGGCGAGTACCAATATGTGAACGTCCTCCCAAACTGGTAATAGTCCGACTCGAAAGTAATAGTAATGTCGACGGTGCACTTATAATCGCTCTCTGCAAACACAGTAGTCGTGCTGAGCAATTGCAAGACCAGTTCATCTGCCGCTTGCGGGTTGAGCAATTGCATGTAAGGACCTGCTGCAGCGACACCGGGCAAGCTCTGATAAGAATGCCCTCTGTCGAAGTTTAAAGTTGAGTCGATGAGGGAGCAGAAATCATGGGCTACAATATTGCTGATGTGAATATCTCCGGCGTTGCGGTCGGAAATCCAAGCGGTGACATTGAGATTTGCGAACATCCGAACAACAGGCAATCCAAATTCATCCAGTTCCACGGATGTCGTGTGTACAATCAAATCACTATCCGGATCGAGGGAGGGCGGCGTTGGCGGGCTTTCGATCCGCACAACTCTTGGAGAGGTCCCAATCCGTGCAGAAGACCCGACGATGTTCGATACCCATGCGAAACACTCACAAGTTGAGACAACCTTTACGTCATCAATATCAAACCAAAGCCGGACACGTCGGTTTGGAAACTGGCCATATGCACGAGAGATGGGTTCGATCTCACGGAAAGCCTCTGAAATATTTGACCCGGTGCGGTAGTTGAAGTACCAACATGAGCATTCGGCAGAAGCAGACGCGACAGGCGCGGTCTGTGAGTCGTATGCGGTCGCAATTGCAATGTCGATGCAGAAGTCGGCGTCGGATAACGCTCCGAAGACAGTAGCGACAGCCGAGGACGGAGGATCTGGTGGGCGCCGGGAATCGAATTTGTAGAGCACGATGATTTCGCCAGTGATAATCCATGCCAGCGTTAAAACGCCTTCTCCCCGTAAAGATGACGTGGATACATTAAATACTAGCACATGGTTTCCGCTCGGATAGTTCGCAAGTGTGATAACCGGTTCTTCCCTCACCGGTACCGAAAAAGAACCAGAACCGGCAATGCTCACAGCAAACGGATTGAGCCTGCATATTAATATTAATGCGCAACTTGTTTCTAGAGTCTATTGCAAATACAAAAACTGGTTACCCAATTGGAGTGCTTATTCTTTTCGGAAACAATGAGCATTCGATTATCGCTCCCAAAGGTCCATCAAAATCAGCGCCATACGGGCAGTTGAGCGCCGATGAATTGTCTGCTTTCTGTTGAAGTTGTAATCCCCACACTCGAAAGTCCCCATCGACAACAAGTGCATCATGATCGAGGACAAAATCTGCGTATCGGAGTCGCAGCAGAGTTACAATCAAGCCTAAATTGCGTGCAGCAGCATGCAATCGGTTCTCACTTTCATTTATAGCGCTGGATTTGGCAAAGACGAAGGAAAATGAGCTGGCAAACGGGATGAATGTTGACGACGGGGCCTGAACAGAAATATGCGATGCCAGATCCACAGTCCACGAACTGCATCCACAGTCAAATGCGCACAGCGGATTTCATGCTCAGCCGCTTCTGCCCTCGCCGGAGGCGAGAAGCACCTTCCGCTCACTAAATCGACAACAAAACTGTCGGACAAAGCTACGGATGTGTTTCCTGCCAGATAAGTTCCTCCGATCGCGAGCAAGTACTGAGAAGACCCAAGAGGCACCCCAGTGATAAGAAACCGGCCGGCTTGGAACACTCGAGACGAGGTTTCTTTCCACGCATTCAAAGAAAGACTGCACGATTAAGTTGTGAGGGGCGACTTCCAACGTTAACTTCCACATAAAGTTCGACTTACTCAAACGTCCGGAGTCTCATTTCGTCTAGCGCTGTTGCTGGATGCAAAACATATAAAGTTTCCTGATAACAAACGATACCATTCCACCAATTGCCTGGCCCAGGGGAATAGGCGGCGGCTTCTCCGGCCAGCTGAGAGGCGGAGTCCAGTTGTGCATCTGGATAAAAAGAAACTGTCATTGGATTCGGAGAATTCGAAAGAGATATCGATAGATTTTCATACGAACCGTACACCCAGAGCTGGTTCGTGGAAAGGCCGTTATCGAGAGTGCCGCCGCCGTAGTCTGCGATGTCATCGGCTGCGTTATCACGCGCTCCTTGCAAGACCAGACACCGGGTGGCCGTGCACGCACATACAACAGAAAGCCGCTCTCGACACGTCGTCGATTGGTGGCCGTGGACGCCTCGACTGATAATGAAGAACCGTAAATATTAATTGATCAACCACGAATGAACCAGCGACGTTTGCAAACCCGTTAAAAAGCTGCAGGCCTCCGGCCCTCGTCATGAACAGGCCCGTCGCAGTGTCGTAGTGCTGCATGCGGTTTGTCGACGTTGGGTTGGATGCCACGTGGCCCCCGTAGAGCACCCTGCGAATCCGATCGCTCAAAGTCGAACGTGTATGTATATTATACGCTCATGCAGGTTCACGGTGGCAAGGAGGGTGCACGCACAGCCTCCATGAGTTGGAGTGAAACCTGCGCGAGCAGGCCGTTACACAGGCGTCGCTTCCGGATCCTGTACATGTCGGACAGCGCCTGCTCACACTTCGCTGGTCGAAAAGCCGGACCACTCGGCCCCTGCGGACGAGAGAAAGCCCGAGGATGCCAGCCCGCGCCTGCTCCATACCCAGTCCCGCAGGTTCAGGATGCACAGCTCCTGCAAGAGAGCGGTCGGATCAAGTTGGTTCTCGAAGATATAGAAGGAAGGCCCAGCTGCAGCGTATGTGCAGATATCGATGCGCACCGGCGCTCCCGTCTTCGGAGTTCTGAGGAACAGCAGCGTCTCGTTTGCGGCGGCGTAGCCAAAGTTCACTGTTCACGCAAAGCGGTCCGATTGCATGACATTGTGGTCAGCATGAATGTGAGATCTAGAGCGGATCCGGAGCGCGCGCACGGGACTTGACCCCCGCAATGGGGCTGAACTGATCAATCGAGAGCGGCAAGGGCCGCTGGCCCGACGAGGGAATCTCGACCCACGTCGCTGCGCATGCAGCGATCGATGCAGAGGAAACCAGCAAGAGGAGCTGCGTGATGGCCATGGGTTAAAAAGGTCTTCGATAGCCGTGGTTGACGTTTGCAAACAGCCGTGCGTGCCTGGATAAGCAGGGCTAGAGTTGCAGCCCAACTTGCGCGTGGGACATGTCCAACGCTGGCGCTTCGACGACTAATACTGATCATGATCACGAACATGAGCTCACTCATAGACACGCAGCCTCGAGCGCTGCATGCGCGAAACTAGCGCTATAGTGGCGCTTGAACATGATGGAGATTTAGAAGCCGCTGAGCTCTTAAGCCGCGGCCGCACGGCCTTGAAGATACGCGCCGGCGAAGCAGGGGCTACATGTACAGTATTACTACGTATACTCCTCAGGGCCTAGCCTGCGGCTGTCCTAGCTAGCAATGGCGCTATACTAGTATGTGTGGTGAACTTGTATACCCGGTGACCGTAATAGTACCGTAGTACGCTGCTTCGAATTCGGCCCGCCGGCGGCGCGCGCCGTGTACCGTAGTACATGTACTAGTGTCCGACGGTCACAGTAGTGTGGCGTTCACCGAGTCAACGATATACTGGTACGTACCGGTACCCTAGTACTGTACCATGCGCGCGTACTACTACGGTACCATGGACCAATGTACCGCCGTACCGGTAGTAGTACCGTAGTACCAATGCGCGTGTACCAATGTACTGTAGGCGTAGTTAAATTGCCGTGGAGTTAATTTGCCGAATCCGCCCAACCTGGAATTGCCGTGGCGATAAATTGCCGAATCCAGATTTCTGCTCTATGGCGGTCTAGGAAATCCGCTACCCCAAAGCAATTGCCGTGGTGCTACGTATAAATTGCCGAATTCGGCCTCTCGGCAATTTACGGCAATTATTTACCACGGCTAAAAAACTACGCCTACAGTATACGTATACGTAGTGATCATGAGCCTCGGTCCTCGGAGAGTCGGAGTACGGTCCGAGTACCGTAGTACCCGCCTAACTTTAGTAAGGCCCGGTGTAAGGGCCCCTACTAAGGGCCCAGTAGTAAGGGGCCGCCTTACCAAGAAAAACAAAGTTAGGGGCCGCCTAAGCCCGCCTAAGGGCCGCCTTAAGCTTACTGTAGAACTAGAAATATTTAGTGGGCTGCATATTTATATATAGTACTAAAAAGTTTTGGGCGATCTACTAAATATTTCTCGCCTGCTAAAGCCGAGATTTCTTAGGGGTAGTCCCTTCTCCGCCATACAAAACCCCTGCGAAGCCCGACCTACTAAAGATTTTGCCCCTGCTAAAGTGACAGTTTTGGCGAACTACTAATTATTTTCCTGTACTAAATAAACTAGTTCTACAGTATTTTTAATTACGAGTTCAGCGGCTCGAGCTCGAGGGCCCGACGACTCGGCCCGGCGACGAGGCCCTGATCATGATCATGCGGGGCCAGTGAGGGGCCACTGAGGGCCCAGTGAGGCCCACTGTGACTCGTCTGTCACAGTGTGAGGGGTGCCGGCGGGCCGGCGGCGGCCCACTAGTACTACGGTACTGCCGGGCCACTAGTACTGCCGGCCACCGGCGGCCAGTGCCGGCCCTGCGCATTCCGGGCCGTGTCGGCTCGAGGGCCGAGGCCCCCCTCACTGAGTCAGCGGCTCGCCGACTCAGTAACTCGACGCCGAGTCGAACCCCACAATGGGCCCACATTTAAGGCACATTATAGGGCCACATATGCATTCGATGATCTAATTCACGCATACGATTGTTTTTTTTGGTCGCGCAATTGATTAGGCCCATAGGGTTGCAAACTTGCAATTGGGGGCCTAGGCTTGGGGGCCCAAGTTGGGGCCCCGCGCCGTATGTATTCTGCGAGGAGTCGAACCCTTCAGCTTCGAATTCGTTTATTCATGCAAGCGCACTTCACTCAGCCTGGCACTGCGGCATGCCGCATGCGCCGCTCGATGATGCGCAGCACTGCGGCAGCAGGCCTTGACTACCCTGGTAGTTCAACTTCGGAAATCTTCGAGATCTTCGAAGCCCGCCGGGCCGCAGTATGATGCCAGTATCTGGCGCCGGCGTCCGCCAGAGCCTTGCCCGCCGCCGGCCGAAGTCGCGGGCGGCGGGCGCCCCGCCCTGGCCGGCCGAAGCCGAAGGTCGCGCCGCCTTCGCTGCCGCCGCCGCCGGCGCCGCCGGCCGCGCCTCCGCAGAGGGCGCCGCGCCAGCGCCGACGCCCGCGCCTGCGCCAGCCGCGTCCCCGCCCGCCGCGTCGTCCTGCGCCTTGGCCGCCGCCTCCGCCGCCTTCCTGCGGCGCTTCTCCCGCCGGTACCGCAGCTGCCTCAAGAAGCCCGTCACGATCGGGATCGCCACCGGCAGCGCGATCGGAATGTAGACCGCCGCCTGGGTACGGGTGTCAGGCGGATGAGTGGGGCGAGCGGGGCGGGGCGGGGGCCGGGGGGTACCTTACGCTCGTCGGAGAAGTACATCATTCCGAGCATCGTCGGGTCGAAGAAAGCATCCCGCGAGGCCTGCGGGGGTACGCGATTAGATGGGGGTAGAAGAAAGGAGGGGTACGTCTCTCGCACCACGAGGGCGCGGCGGGCGGCGGAGAGGGCGGCGCTGAGGGCCGCCCGCGGGTCCAGAGACGCCACCGCCGCGCGGGCCTGCGGGAGGCGGTCGGGCGGGTACAGCATGGGGAGGGGGGTACGGGGCAGCGCACGTCGCGGAGCTGCTCGACTGCAAGGTCGCAGAGATTCCGAATGTGGTCCCCAACGACCTGTGGGGGTACGCGTTGGCGAAGAGCGGCGGGGGGGTAAGGGATGCGAGCGTGGTACCATGTTCTTCTGCTGGTCGACAAGGGCTGTGAGGGAGCGGAGGGAGGCGGCGGCGGCGGCGGCGGCGGCGGCGGCGCGGCCGCGGGCGAGGACGTCGATTTCCCAGTCGCAGATGGCGGCCTCGGGGCAGGTCAGGAGGCGGGCCGGCGGGGCCGGCGGGGCGTCCGAGCGGGCGCAGGGCGAGAGCGCCGGGTCGAGGGGGGGTAGGCCCAGCAGGAGCCGCAGCTGCCCCACAAAGATGGGCATCGCCGAGCGGAGGGCGGCCCGCGCCTCGGACTCGGGATCGGTCGCGTTGGGAACGTGCGCGAGGGCGAGGCCGCCCCAGCCGGGGACCAGGAAGGCCCCTTCGGCCGAGAGGCGGCCGCCGGGCAGGCGCAGGTGCAGCGGCGAGCGCGCCGCCGACGGGACGAACGCCACGAAGTGGACGGGGGGGTCCAGCGTCAGCGCCGAGTCCAGGTTCCAGCTGCGCGTACCCCAGGGGTCGCAGGGGTACGGGAGCGGGGGAACCGAGGAGTACAGCGCACGCATTGGTGTCGAGGACGAAGGGGAGGTGCTCGGCCTCGAAGACGTACCCCCCCCAGGGCCTCGTCACGCGTCGGCTCACGGGCCCAGTGCACGTGCCGCAGGACCTGAGGGCCCGGGGGGGAAGAGTCAAGGGGTACAAGGCTTCATCCTGGGGGTACACGCGCCTGGGTGTCGAGGGTAAAGGAGGCGACGAAGGCGAGGGCGTTCAGGATGCCTCCGAAGTAGGCTGTGGGGGTGCGGAGGCGTGGGCGGGGTACACGGTCGGGGCGCGCGGGGCCGCCGCACCGTCCGCGAGGGGACCGACGGCGGAGAGGGCGCGGGAGTGGGCGGGGGTACGCGAGGATGGGTCCTCGTCGAGAACGGACACTGACGCGCGGTAAGAGTCCGCGAGGCGGATCGACCGGTCGCGCCCCGCGGGGCTCTGGGGCGGAGGGGGTACGGGTCAGGCCCGCTCGGGGGTACAGGCGGCCCGCGAAGGGCGTACCTTGGTGTCTGGGGCGCCGACGAGCGGGATGAGGCGCTCCCAGGCGAAGCGCGCGCAGGCCTGGAGCGCGGCGTCGACGTTCTTGTACCCTGCTCAGCCGTGAGCGGCCAGGCGCCGGCGGCTCGCGAGTCGAGGGGCGCACCGTCCGCGAAGACCCAGCCGTGGCGCTGCCGCCCGGCGCGGAGCAGGCGCCACGGCGCGCTGGGATCCGGGTCGGGCCGCTCGAGGAGGAAGAACGTGAACGAGTACTGCGGGCGGACCAGCGGCCCGAGCGCCGTGTCCACCGCTGCGGGCGGGCGGGCGCGCGGGCGGGCGTGCGGCGTGAGAGACGGTGACGGGAGCTCGCAGGAGCGGCGGCCGCACCGTCGTCCGGTCGCAGATATATAGCAAAAATAAGGGCGGCCAAGGGAGGAGAAAATAGGAGAATGACGATGGGCAGTTGGGGGAGGGGTGCGATGGGGGAGATAACGATGGGGCTGCGGGGAGCGATGCGACGCAGGAGGGAAGGGAAGGGGCAGGGGTGGGGGGGGGCCGGGGGGGGGGGGGGGGGGGGTGCGGCGAAGGAAGGGGCGGAAGCCGGCGTAAAGGCGTAGCCGGAAGGCGCCCCGCCGGCGCCTGGGGGGAGAGGCGTAAAGGAGAGCCGGGGAGGGGAGGGGGAGGAGGTGGGGGTGGGGTGAGGGGGGGTGGAGGGGGGGGGTGGGAGGGGCGGGCGGCTGCCCGCTGAGAGCCGCGAGGCTAGGGCGGGACGACGTCACACAGCCACCGCCGGGGGCGGGGGCGGGAGGGGGGGGGGGGGGGGGGAAGGGGGAGGGCGGGGCGCCAGGCTCGGGGGGGACGGCGTCACCACCGCCAGCACCAGCGCCCTTCTCCTCTGAGAGATCAAATGTGATTAATAGAATTTGATCTCGAGAACTAAGCCCAAGTGAATAGCAAGATCTTTGCAAGCCATCACTGATACATTGAGCTCGAGAGAAGTTTCTTAAGAAACAGCCGAAGCGCAGCGCGCGGCGGGGGGCGGGGCGCCAGGCTCGGGCGGGATATCGATGGCGTCACCAGCGCCAGCCCCAGCGCCCTTCTCCTCTGAACATCTCGCGGACGGCCTCGAGCTCGCGGACGCCCATCCCCTCGGGGCTCTCGTTGGAGCCCAGTCGGTGGCCCGAGCTCGCGTTCACGCATGCCCGGACGTTGGGGTGGAGCCCCAGGAGGATCTGGCGGGGCGGGGTACAGGCGTGCGCCGATATTAGACGATCGCTCGATTGGAAGATGTGAAACAAACAAACTTCGCTTGATCTTTAAGGATTATGTGAACGCGTCGCATAGTTTTTAATTACGAGCGATGAAAAATGTAATTACAAGCGAAGCAGGCACCTCGTAGGGCCGGAGGGAGTCGGTCTGCTCGGGCTCGAGCTCGTACTCGAGTTGGAGGCGCTCGAGGGCCCCCAGGGCCACCACCGCCTCCGCCTCGGCCTCCGTCATCTTGTAATTACAATAATTAGCTTACAGCTAGCTTAGATTAGCTTAGAATTAGCTTATAACTAGCATCCGTCACCTTGTGCGCGGCGTGCAGCAGGAGGAACACGAGGCTCCGCTGCACGCCGGCGCTCCCCAGAAGGGCGGCGACGGCCCCCGGGCCCAGGGCCGCGCGGGCCCTTTCGAACTGGTCGCGATCTTCCTCCGTGTGGTAGAAGTCGACGTACCCGCGAACTGCACGACATGCGAACGAAGTCAGGTGAAGCGATCTACTAGATCTACTTTCGGCGCACGCTCGAGCTTGAGGGTGAGCCGCTCCACGCTCGGCGCCTCGGAGAGGGCTTGCCCGAGGGCTCCCAACAGGCCGGCCAGCGCCGCGGCCCGGCCCGCCGGGTCGTCGCTGTACCCCACCGGCTCCCGAACCACGACGCTGGCCTCCCGGAGGCCGGGTACGCGCCCGAGGGCGAGGACGGCCTTCGGGGTCACGTGGTCCGGGTTGAGCTGGGTAGGGGTCGGCGGGGCGCGGGGGCGGGGGCGGGGCCGCGGGGCAAGTCAGGGCCGGCTAGCTAGCCAGCTCACAAATAAGCCGCTTAGCTTAGCTTAGTTTATAATTAGCTTATAACTGGCTTAGATTAGCTTAGCCTAGCTTAGTTTAGCTTATAAACAGTTTAGATTAGCTTAGTTTCGCTTAGGTTAGGTTAGCTTAGAAAGCGCACCTGGAGCGGCTCGAGGTACTCGAGGAGGGGCATGCCCCCCAGGGCGGCGAGGGCCCCGCCCGAGAGCTCGACGTCCGCGAGGCGGAGCCACGTGTACGGGTCCCAAGACTCGTCCAAGTCCCTAATGGAAAGAGATCATAGAACGTATAGATCATATCATAGAACGTAAAACACTGGCCACGCACCGGTAGCCGTAGATCGAAGTGTGGAAGGCCAGTCCCCTAAGGCTCTGCCCCGCCGGGCCGGTCGCGAGCGCCACGACGCCGCCGTCCAGGACCTTAGAAGACCATAGAAGACATTAGATAAAAAGGCTCAGACGTGTATAAGCTTAAGAGACGCTCAAGGACCTTGGCTTCGTCGTGGCCGCCGTCCCATGGCCAGGACGAGGCCGAGGGCCAGTGGACGATCAGGTGGGCGAGGTGGGCGAGGCGGGACAGGGACGCCAGGACGCCGTCCGGGGCCTTGTCCTCGAAGGAGGGGCAGAGGCAGACGTGCTCCAGCAGCGGGCAAGCTTCGGCGATGGCGGCGGCCGCCTGCGGGCTGACGCCCAGGCAGGACTGGTCGAAGACGAGGGTGAGCGAGAGCAGCTTGCCGAAGGGGGCGAGCGCGGCCCGCAGCTCGGCGGCCGGCGGCCACGTGGGGCAGCGTAAGGAGCCCGGGTCGTCCAGCTGCACCCCGTTTAAGCCGACGCTGAGGATCTGGAGGGCGCTGGGGGCGCCCCCCGGGGGCGCCAGGGCCCCCAGAACGCCGAGGAGGTAGGAGTTGAGGAAACGAGGGTCGGAGAGGTCGCCGGGGCCCACTCCGTCCAGCCCGACGAAGACGTCGAGAAGCTCCGCTGGGCCGGAGTGGCTGCGGGCGATCGCCGCGAGGAGGCTGCACGCCGCGCCGACGGTGCGCCGGTTCGCGCCCTTCTCCGCCGTCCACTTCGTCTTGGTCCGCGGCGGCGGCGGCGGCAAGCCCACCGCCTCCCAGTCTTCGTTGTCCTCCGGCTCGGGCTGAGTTCTATCGAACGGGAGCCGCGCCCGCAGGGCGACGCCCTTTGCGAGCCTGAGCTTCCTGTTCTCGAAGACGGAGAGAGCCGATCGGAAGCGGCGCGTCTGCTCGCCGTCCCGGTCCTCCCCCGAGCTGCCCCAGATCGTCAGCTCGACGCCCGCCCACTCCGTCTCCTCGACCACCCGCCGCCACCGCCTGCGATCCGCTTCGTCGTTAGCTACACGTAAGAGTAATCCGAGAACGGGCGTTCGCGGCCCCTGCAGCTGCGGTGGGGCCGGGCCGGGCCGGGCCGGGGCGCGCGCGACACGGACCTGCAGACGCGGCGAAGGGGCCAGGAGTTTTGGTACCCGAGCGCCTTGAATACATCGCTCACCACCGCGTCGGGCAGGGCGTCGAACGGGTCCGGCAGTGGCGCCTGCAGAGGATCCGGGGCGGTCGCGGTTTCCGCCGCCCCGTCCACGCGGGCCCGCTTCCCCGCGCGCTCTGGGGACATTTGATCTGCGCCATACGATTGATATCAGCGGGCGCGACGTCGCGCGGGCCGCGCGCGCCGCGCCGCGCCGGGACTCACGTTTTGAAAAGCTGCGGCAGCCGCGGCAGTTGCGGCTGTTGCTGCTCCTGTAGCTCCAACACGAACTAAGGAGCAGAGATATGCCGGCTAGCTGGCCGGGGCGCAGCGGGCGGCTGAATCGATGCGCTTTCGCCGCAGTCGCCGGGTACAGCCCCAGAGCCTCATCAGAGATGGTTCGTGCGAAGCTGGCGCCCCGACGCGCCTCATGCGAGCCTAGCTAGCCATTTGAGATCGCCCGCATCCCCTGGAGACCTCCGATCGGGAAGCCCGCGCGAGCCTTCTGACGAAGCTGACGCCCCGGCCCGGTGCGCAGGCGGCGGCGCAGTGGAAGGAGCGCGGGAACGAGTTCTTCAAGCGCGGCGAGCTCGACAAGGCGGCGGAGTGCTACGGGAAAGCGATCGAGCTGAGCGGGGGCCAGGCGGACGAGGCCACCTTCCGAAACAACCGCGCCGCGTGCTACGTGAAGCAGGTCCGCTCGCAAACCGCCTCACGATTCCGCGCCGCGCTCCCGGCCCGGCCCGGTCGCCCACTCACTCGCGAGCCGGCGCTGCGCAGGGCAAGTTCGAAGAGGCCCTCGCCGACTGCGAGGAGGTTCTGAAGCGCGAGCCGAGGAATTTGAAAGCGCTCCTGAGGCACGCCTGCGCCCTCGAGAACACGGGCCAGCCCGACCGCGCCCTCGCCGGTCCGGATGCGATCCGCGCCGCCGCCGCAGCGCGCCCGGGCGTCCGAGCGCCGCGCGCAGGGTACCTGCGCGTGACGGAGAGCGAGCGCTGCAAGCGGGGTACGGACGCGTTCGCCGGGTACTTCCGGACGCTCGGCCTCCGGAGCGACAAGGCGCGCCCCGGCCGCCTCCCCACGCGTCCACGAAGCCAAAGCTGAGCTCTCTTGCAGGCGCGGGGGCACGTCAAAGCGGCCGAGGCGACGGGTATGGAGCTGGACCACGAGCGCCGGTTCGCGGAGGCGGCGGGGCGGCCCGACGCGAGCGACTCGTTGCTGCAGCCCATCCTGTCGGCCGCCGTCGCCGGCGGCTGGGCCGCGCTCCGCGGCGGGGCGGCCCTGCCCTCCTTCTGTACCCCCCTGCTCTCCCGCGCGGCTCTGGACGGCTGCGGCTTCCTCAGGGACGAGCACGTCGTACCCTTCCTGGAGGGGTGCCCCTCTCTAACGGTACCCCACCCCGTTCGCCCCCGGCCCGGCCGCCAGCGTACCCCCCTCCGCTTAGCTTCGTTCGCCCAGGCGCTTAGCCTCCGCGACTGTGTCCTACTGACAGACGAGACGCTCCGCGCGGCCGGCCGCCACCTCCGGGGGTACGGCGCCCCGCTCCCGGGGGGGGTACAACGCGCCGCTTCGCCGCCCGATTTTCGCCGCAGGCTCCGCTCGCTCGACGCCACCAACTGCCTGAAGATGGGGGACGACGGTGCGGCCGCCCCGTACCCCCCCGGCCGCCCTCTCCGGTACCCCCCGAGCGGCCCCGCAGGCCTTCGCGCGCTCGCGGAGGGCTGCCCCGACCTTCGGGAGGTCGTTCTGAACCGAAAATTCGCGGGGCGCGACGCCCCAATCAAGGTGTACCCCCCTGCGCTCCCGGACGATCCCGCCCGGTCCGAACCGAAGGCAGGTGACGGGGGCTGGCCTGGGCGCCCTGGCCCGCTCCTGCAAGCTCGAGCGGCTCGAGCTGGAGTGGTGCACCGACGTCACCGACGGATGCATGGCCGAGGCGCGGACCGCGGCTCCGGGCCGGGCCGAGGGGGGTACGGCGCTGATCTATCGGCCCCGCAGGTCTTTTCTTCCTGCGGGGAGTCGATCCGGGTGCTCGCGCTCGGGGAATGCTCGCGCATCACGTCCTCGTGCGCCCCGTACCCCCCCTTTCGTGCGCTCCACGCCTGAATGTAACCTGTACCCCCGAAGGACGCTGGCGGCGGCGGGGGCCTACTGCCCGAACCTCTCCGCCCTTCGGTCGTGCCCCGAGAAATTCTGCGGCGCCTCGCCCATCGTCTGGCGCGCCTTCTCGCAGGCGAGCGCAACGTATCCCCCTCCGCCAGCTTCCCCCCTCCCCAACCTAACGCGTACCCCCCGCCCTCCTCGCAGAACTGCGCGGGACTCGCGGAGCTGAGGCTCTCGTCCCTCTCCATGCGGCCCGACGCGATTCACCCGATGCTCGAGGTCCGCAGCTGTACCCCTCAGCGAATCAACCCCCCAATCGAACCCGTACCCCCCTTCAGGCCTGCGCGGGCGTCACGCGCCTCGATCTCTCGTACTGCCGCAACGTCGACGACAACGCGCTCGCGGTACCCCCTCTTTGACGCCGTACCCCCACTCGAAGCGCGCCCTCTTGACGCCGTACCCCCCGCAGATCATCGGCGCCACGTGCAAGGGCCTGGTGGAGCTGGGTCTGAGGGACTGTACCCGGGTCACGACGGAGGGAGTGGCCGCGCTGGCCTCGGCGGCGCCGCCGGCCCTCGAATCCGCGGACCTGGGGGGGCTACCCCGCGTCAGCGACGGCGCTCTCGTCGCCCTCGCCGCGGTGCCCCCCCCCACCCCTCCTCCGCGTCCATACCCCCCCTAACTCCCCCCCCCCCTCTCAGGTGTGCCCGAAGCTGAGGCGGCTGGGCGCGCGGGCGACGGGCGTGGCGGGCGGCTCGCGGGTGCGGGGGAAGGGCCCCGCCGACGTCGTCGCGGCCCTCCTCGCGGCATCCCAGGTACCCCCCTCCCCTGTCCGCCTCCGCCGAACGCGCGTCAGGGGTAGAGCCAAGGATCGATCGGCTCAAACCTAAACTAGACCTCAAAGCAATCAACTCCCGCAACCCCCGCCCCCCGCCTCCTGACCCCGCCCCCCTCTTCCCCTCCCTTCGAGCCTTCCTTAGAGCCTTCCTTCGACGCATCTCCCGCCCCCCGCCTGCTGACACCCCCCTCCCCCCCCTCCCCCCCCCCAGAGCCTGGAGGAGCTGGACGTGACGTCGCGGGAGGACGTGGCCGACGCCTCGTTCGCGCCTTTAGGAGAGGAGCTCGCCCAGCTCCGCTGCCTCACCCTCGAGCACTGCGCCATGGTGCGGCTCTTATTATCAGAGCTTGCTAGACCGGCTTCCAAGAGGTTTATTAGAGAGAGCGGTTGTTAGAGAGGCTTCTAAAAGATTTATTTGAGCGGACTAAGGTTGTTGAATTTGATTGGTCAGTTAGAGTTGATTAGGTTGTTAAGCTCATAAGAGCTCCGCCCCCTCGCCGTCGAGATTGGCCGCTAGATCGGTTCAGATCGCCCCCTCGCCCTTGCCCTTGCTTCCGCGCCGCGCCGACCCTCTCCGCAGGTGGGGGAGCCGGCGGTGCTGCGGCTCGCGGCCTTCTGCCCCGCCCTCCGCTCTCTCAACCTCCTCTGCGCCGCCTCCCGCTCCGGTGCGCGCCCTTTGCATAGTTTAGAGGTTCTAGTTTAGAAAACGTGTCTAGTTTCACGCTCGATAGTTTTTTGATAAGACATATCCAGTTCCTAGTTTGTGGCCCAGTTTCCATCTAGATTTCCTTCTAGCATCTCCTCTGCGCCGCCTCCCGCTGCGGTGCGCCCATCATCCTCGAGAGGCGATGCTGACCGGCTAGACCCCTAGAAGCTTCCTCTCTCCCCTCTCTCCTCTCACTTCCTTCCCTCTCTTGCCCCTCACTTCCTCCTGCTTCTTTCACCCTTCCAGGCGGAATCCCGCCCCCCCCCCCCCCCCCCCCCCCCCCCCCCCCCCCCATCCCTCCCGGTCCTCCTCCTCCCCCTCCCTGACTTGCGGCTCGCTGCAGGCGGGATCGGGGACGCGGCGCTGGAGGCGCTGGCCCTCGGCTGCCCCGCCCTCGAGGAGCTCTCCCTGGGGGACGCCGGCGCCGAGGCCGACGACGAGGAAGAGGAGGACGAGGAGAAGGTGAGCTTCTAGCTTCTAGCTCCTAGCTCCTAGCTTCTAGCTTTCTAGCTTCTAGCTTCTAGCTTCTAGCTTCTAGCTTCTAGCTTCTTGCCCGGGGATTATCCTCTTGTAGATGCCCGGGAATTTCTAGATTGCTAGAACCGTCCTGGCCTGCCCCGCCCTCGAGGGGCTCTCCGCGGGCGACGCCGGCGCCGAGGCCGACGAGGACGAGGGGGAGGGGGAGGGGGACGGGAAGGTGCACAGCCCCAGCCTTCGTTCTTTCTAGGGCGAGGAGGAGGGGGACGGGAGGGTGCCCATATCTCATCTTTTTAGGGCCGCGATTCTAGCCCCTAGCTTCTAGCGTCTAGCTCTTTATTGGGAGGAGGAGGAGGGGGACGGGAGAATGCAGAGCCTTTTTACCCCCTGTCTCTTTTACCCGAGCCCTTGACTCACGAGGTCCGGGTGCAGGGTACGGCGAGCGCCCGCTTCACGGACGCGGGGGTGCGTCCTACCCCCCCTCCCCCCTCCTCGCCCCCTCTCTTGACTCTACTCGACTGCTGCAGGTGATCGCGGTGGCGGGGCGCTGCGGGGCGCTCCGGTCGCTGGCGCTCGTGGGGGCCCCCGGCGTGACCGACGCGGCGCTGGCTGCGGTGGGCCGGGGCCTGCCTCTCCTTGCCCGCCTCGACGTCTCCGGCTGCAGGCGCGCGCGCCCATCTGAGCGAGTTATAAATAGATCTAAGGACTAGAACTAGACTAGAACTAGAGCCCCGCCTCGACGTCTCCGGCTGCAGGCGCGCGCCCCCCGCGCCCCGCTATAGATATAGAGTCCCTCTATGAGAACGATCTCGCTCGCCCTTCCTTCCTTGCGGCTGAGGCGAGTCTAAGCGAGTCTAAGCGAGAGTCTAAGCGGGCGCGCCCCCGCGCGCCCATCTGGGCGATAGCAGCGTACCCCCCACGCCCCGCTATAGAGATCTAGATCACGTAGATCTAGATCTAGATCACGCCCCGTTAGGAGAACGACCTCGCTCGCCCTTGCCTTCCTTGCGGCTGAGGCGGCGGGGCGCTGGGGCAGGCGGGTGACGTCCGCGGGGGCGGCGGGGGCGGCGCGCGGCTGCCGGCGCCTGCGCGAGCTCCTCTGCGCCGACCTCCCGGAGGTGCCCCCGCGCCCGCCTCCGCCCCGCCCCTAGACTTAGAGAGACTTGAGATAGATTCATAGGCTTAGACTTCGCAAATTTACTCAAGTTAGCTCATGCCCCCCTACCCGCCCCCGCCCCCTACCAGCCCCCCATCCCCCCTTCCCGCTCGGTCTGCCCCACCACACTGCCGCGCCCGCCGCGCCCGCCCGCCGCCGCCTCCGCCCCGCCCCACCCGCCGCCCGCCCGCTTCAGTGCCCATAGAACTGAAATGTATACTACTGACTGATATGATTTAGCGGATGAACGACTGCCCGCCCGCCCCCGATCCGCCTCCCTAAATGCCCGCCTGGCCCCTAAATGAGCCCCGCCCCCCTTCCCAGGTCGACGACGGCCTCATCGACGCCCTGGAGGAGGAGGAGGATGGCGGGGCCGGCGGAGCCTGCCCCGCCGCGCGCCTGGCGACGCTGCTGCTCAGCGGGTGCCGCGGCGTGAGCGGCGCGCGCGTCGACGGGCTGCGCAATCGCTTCCCGCACGTGAGCGTCGAGCACTACTGCCTTGACGACTTCGACGACTTGGACTTTGACGAGGACGAGGACGACGAGGACGAGGACGAGGATGAGGATGAGGATGACGAGTAGAGCGGCAGGGTGAATCTCTCTCGTAGCTCGCTAGACTGATTGATTGACTGATAGATCCGGTGTGGTAATCGAATTCGGATATGCACTACGTACGAGCGACCTACGGTTCGATGGGGCGGGGGGGCGGAGAGGGAAAGGGGCGAAAGCGGGGCGGGATGGGGCGGGCGGGCGGGCCGAGGGGCACGAAAGAGAGGGGGGGTGGGGGGGGAGGGGGAGGGGGACTAGATCGAGGGGGCTACGAGAAGAGATCGGCGAGGGGGTTCGGCTTGGCCGCCTGCGGCGCCGCGGCCGCGGCCGCCGCCGGCTGCTGCGGCTGCTGCATCTGCGAGCGAGGTCGGACGGAGACAGAGAGAGCGTGGCGGGGAAACGGGGCGCCGTGCGGACCATGCCCATCTGCGGGTGCATGCCCTGCATGCCGCCCATAGCCATTTGCCGCTGCATCATCTGCTGCTGCATCATTTGCTGCTGCATCATCTGCTGCTGCATCATATGCTGCTGCATCATCTGCTGCTGCTGCATGAGCATCTTCTGCTGTTCCATCGGATTCGTGCCGGGCTGCATCCCCATCATCATCTGCGGGTGCATTCCCATCATCTGCTGCTGCTGAGGCATGCCTCCCATCATCCCATCTGCTGCGGCTGCTGCTGATGCTGCTGCGGCTGCTGCATCCCGCCGAAGGATCCATCATGCCGCCCATCTGCATCGCGCGCTGCTGCTGCTGCTGCTGTTGCTGCGCCTGCGCCTGCGCCTGAGCCTGAGCCTGCTGCGCCTGCACGTGCTGGGCCTGGGCCTGGGCCTGGGCCTGCTGCTGCGGCTGGGCAACCATCGGGTTCATGCCCTGCATGCCCATCGCCTGCGGCTGCATACCCATGCCCATGCCCATCGCCTGAGCCTGCGGCTGCTGCGGCTGTGCCGGTTTGGGGCCCGTCGACATCCCCGAGAAGCTCGCGAACACTGCGGCGGGGCGGGGCGCGTCAGCGTCAGCGTCAGCCGGCCGGTCGGAGCGGGGGAGAGGGGGCGGGGCGCACTATCCTCGAGGTGCGCGTTGTGCGCCGCCTGCTGCTGCTGGGGGGTGCTGGTGGGGAGCGCTGACATGGGGATCATCTGCCGCACGCCGGCCGGGGCCGACGCGGGCGCCGCCGGCGCCGCGGGCTGCGCCGGGCCGCCGAACAGGAGATCGGCGGCAGATGACTGCTGCGCCGGGGCCGGAGCTGGCGCCGCGGCCTGAGAGGGGGCGAACGGGTTGGAACTGGCGGCGGGCTGGTGGGCGGCAGGGGCGGAGGCGGGGGGCTGGGCGGCGGGGGCCCCGCCGAACGGGTTCCAGTCGGCTGAGGCGGCGGGAGCGGAGGCGGCGGGCGGGAGGGCGGGCTGGGCGGGGGCGAAAGGGTTAGCGGCCGCGGGGGCGGGCGCGAAGCCGCCGGAGCTGTAGTGAGACTGCGGGGCCACCATCGCCTGCTGCTGGGGGTACCCCTGCTGGGGCATGCCGTAGTACCCCTGCGGCTGCTGCTGCTGCTGCTGCTGCTGCGCGAACGGGTTGTTCGGCTGCGACTGCTGCGCGAAGATGTCTGCGAGCGCGTTCGCCGCCGACTGCTGCGCCGGGGCCGGGCCGGCGCTGCGCGGCCGATTCAGCGCGCGGCGCGCGCAGCAGAGGCTCCGCGGAAGAAAGCGCACCCGGCGTCGAAACGGTGAAGAAATCGTCGTCGAGCAGGTTTGCGGACTGCGGGCGGGACGTCAGCTCTTCGCCCGCCCGCCCTCCCGCCCGCCCGCCCGATATAAACCAAAGAGGACCCTACCTTCGCAGCAGCCGGGGCGCGCTCTGGCCGACGACAAGCTTGGGCGGGTTCTCCCCCAGAATGTTCGACACTGGCTGAACGGGGGCGCCTTTGCGGCGGGCGCCGACGAGGAAGCTTTGGCGGCCTGCGCTGCCTCCTTCTCCTTCGCCTTTTCCTTCTCGCGCTCGGCGTTGTACGTGCGGTAGTACCGCTGCGCGACGCAGTCAGCACGGGCGGTTCGGCGAAGCGCGTCGGGGGCCGCGTTCACCTTCTCGACGAACACTGCCGTGTACAAGAGAAGGAAAAGAAACGGAGGAGCGCACTACGTCAGCACGCGCCAAAAGACCGCTATGACGTTCATGTGCGCACCGGACTTGATGAACTCACGCAGCTTCTTCGGGTCGCTTGCGTCGGGGCGCCCCGGTCGCGGTCTTCGTACTTCGCGAGCCAGCTCTTTGCCGCGACCTCGTTCCCTCCGTCCTGCGGCCGCGAAACGCTCTGTGTCGCAACGGGATTTGATCTTCGAGAAGCCGGCGGACCTCGATTGCCTGGGCCTCGTCAGCGGAGAAAGTACTCATGCTGATGCCTTTCACGCGGTGCGAGAACTCGCGGCTGCGGGCAGGCGTCAGAATGAGAGCGCAAACCGGTTCTAGGAGGCCTGGTGCGCACTGGATCCCGCTGCATCCTGTGCAGATGAACGTGTGGAAGTTCGAGCAGATGTACTGCGGTCCTGGCGGCGCGGAAACCGAGCGGTCGGAGGCGACGGCGTTGAGGCGCTCATCCGCGGCGGCGCACCCTTCTCGCCGCACACGAAGCAGGTCTTGTTAGCAGGGTGCTTCTGCGCCGCTCGGACACGAGACAGTTGCTGCCGGACGCCGGAACGATTCAAAAACGAAGGCGCTGCGGTCCGCGGCGCGTCGCTGCGTACCTTGTCCTCCACCACTTTCTTTCCCGTGCTCATTGTAAAGCCGGGCCTGGGCTTGGCAGCTTCCGCGAGCTTCTCGTTGGGGGGGGTACAGACGGCTGGGGGGTACGTTGAGACGCGACCAGGCTCGCCGCTCGCTGGCCCCCCCCTCTCCGTTCGCCTGGTCTGCGGGGCCCGACAGCTGTTCTAGCCACCGTCGATCTATACAGCAGCTACCTCAAGATGGGTTCGTGGCATCGCACTCCCGCTGCGCTCGCCGCGGGAGCGCTGAAGCGGTCGGGGCGCGCAGGCAAGCGGTCCACCATAGCTTGCATTTACATGGGCGCCCTGCTCGTGTCCGTCGTCGTCTGGTGGCACACGACGAAGATCCACCGCGCCCCGCTGCCGAACGCTGCGATCGACGAGCTGAGCCGCATGGTGAGCCGCCGCTTCCGCTCGCTCGCAGACGCGCGAGCCCCCGACCGCGCGCTCGCAGGCCCCGATGACCGTCCCGCTCTCAATCGAAATCGTGCGGCTACGGGGAGGCGGCGGCGGGCCGCCGGGCGCGTTCAAGGACGATGAGCACTTCGTGCAAGTGCTCCGGGAGTCGCGGCCGCCGGGCGTGCAGCCGGCGTTGGAGCTCGACGTCAACGTCGACGAGCGGGTTGCAGACGAGCCGCCCGGCTTCGCGCACGATGACACGGACGACGGTGCGGCCGCTCCCACGCGCTTCCGCCGCCGCCCGTCACGCCCGCCGACCGCCCGCGCGCCCGCAGCGGTGGACGCGGCGCTGGGGCCGCTGGTCCGCCCGCAGTACTCGTTCACGTTCTTCCTCCTCGAGCGGCCCGACCCGGACCCCAGCGCGCCGTGGCGCCTGCTCCGCGCCGGGCGGCAGCTCCACGGCTGGGTCTTCGCGGACGGTGCGCCCCTCGACTCGCGAGCCGCCGGCGCCTGGCCGCTCACGACTTAGCAGGGTACAAGAACGTCGACGCCGCGCTCCAGGCCTGCGCGCGCTTCGCATGGGAGCGCCTTATCCCGCTCGTCGGCGCCCCGGACACCAAGGTACGGCCCGCGCGGGCTGTCTGTACCCCCCAAGCGGCCCTGACGCGTACCCCCCTCCGCCCCAGAGCCCCGCGGGGCGCGACCGGTCGATTCGCCTCGCGGACTCGTACCGCGTGTCAGTGTCCGTTCTCGACGAAGACCCATCCTCGCGTACCCCCGCCCACTCCCGCGCCCTCTCCGCCATTGGTCCCCTCGCGGACGGTGCGGCGGCTCCGCGCGCCCCGACCGTGTACCACGCCCACGCCTCCGTACCCTCACAGCCTACTTCGGAGGCATCCTGAACGCCCTCGCCCCGTTGCCTCCTTCACCCTCGACACCCAGGCGGGTGTACCCCCAGGATGAAGCCTTGTACCCCCTAACTCTTCCCCCCCGGGCCCTCAGGTCCTGCGGCACGTGCACTGGGCCCGCGAGCCGACGCGTGACGAGGCCCTCGGGGGGTACGTCTTCGAGGCCGAGCACCTCCCCTTCGTCCTCGACGCCAACGCGTGCGCCGTCCCCCTCGCTTCCCTTGCCCCCGTACCCCTGCGATCCCTGGGGTGTGCGCAGCTGGAACCTCGACTCGGCGCTGACGCTGGACCCCCCGGTCCACTTCGTGGCGTTCGTCCCGTCGGCGGCGCGCTCGCCGCTGCACCTGCGCCTGCCCGGCGGCCGCCTCTCGGCCGAGGGGGCCTTTCTGGTCCCCGGCTGGGGCGGCCTCGCCCTCGCGCACGTTCCGAACGGGACCGATCCCGAGTCCGAGGCGCGGGCCGCCCTCCGCTCGGCCATGCCCATCTTCGTCGGGCAGCTGCGGCTCCTGCTGGGCCTTCCCCCGCTCGACCCGGCGCTCTCGCCCTATGCCCGCTCGGACGCCCCGCCGCCGGCCCCGCCGGCCCGGCTTCTGACCTGCCCCGAGACCGCCATCTGCGACTGGGAAATCGACGTCCTCGCCCGCGGCCGCGCCGCCGCCGCCGCCGCCGCCGCCGCCGCCTCCCTCCGCTCCCTCACAGCCCTCGTCGACCAGCAGAAGAACATGGTACCCCGCTCGCATCCCGTACCCCCCCGCCCGTCTCTTACGCGTACCCCCCAGGTCGTTGGGGACCACATTCGGAACCTCTGCGACCTCGCAGTCGAGCAGCTCCGCGACGTGCGCTGCCCCTACCCCCCTCCGATGCCGTACCCGCCCGACCGCCTCCCGCAGGCCCGCGCGGCGGTGGCGTCTCTGGACCCGCGGGCGGCCCTCAGCGCCGCCCTCTCCGCCGCCCGCCGCGCCCTCGTGGTGCGATAGCCGTACCCCTCCTTTCTTCTGCCCCCATCTAATCGCGTACCCCCGCAGGCCTCGCGGGATGCTTTCTTCGACCCGACGATGCTCGGAATGATGTACTTCCCCGACGAGCACAAGGTACCCCCCGGTCCTCGCCCCGCCCCCCTCTCCCCGCTCATCGAATTCGGATATGCACTACGAATCGATATGCACTACGAATCGAATTCGGATATGCACTACGAATCGAATCACATTCGGAATTCGGAAACTGATAGATCCGGTGTGGTAATCGAATTCGGATATGCACTACGTACGAGCGACCTACGGTTCGATGGGGCGGGGGGGCGGAGAGGGAAAGGGGCGAAAGCGGGGCGGGATGGGGCGGGCGGGCGGGCCGAGGGGCACGAAAGAGAGGGGGGTGGGGGGGAGGGGAGGGGGACTAGATCGAGGGGGCTACGAGAAGAGATCGGCGAGGGGGTTCGGCTTGGCCGCCTGCGGCGCCGCGGCCGCGGCCGCCGCCGGCTGCTGCGGCTGCTGCATCTGCGAGCGAGGTCGGACGGAGACAGAGAGAGCGTGGCGGGGAAACGGGGCGCCGTGCGGACCATGCCCATCTGCGGGTGCATGCCCTGCATGCCGCCCATAGCCATTTGCCGCTGCATCATCTGCTGCTGCATCATTTGCTGCTGCATCATCTGCTGCTGCATCATATGCTGCTGCATCATCTGCTGCTGCTGCATGAGCATCTTCTGCTGTTCCATCGGATTCGTGCCGGGCTGCATCCCCATCATCATCTGCGGGTGCATTCCCATCATCTGCTGCTGCTGAGGCATGCCTCCCATCATCCCCATCTGCTGCGGCTGCTGCTGATGCTGCTGCGGCTGCTGCATCCCGCCGAAGGATCCCATCATGCCGCCCATCTGCATCGCGCGCTGCTGCTGCTGCTGCTGTTGCTGCGCCTGCGCCTGCGCCTGAGCCTGAGCCTGCTGCGCCTGCACGTGCTGGGCCTGGGCCTGGGCCTGGGCCTGCTGCTGCGGCTGGGCAACCATCGGGTTCATGCCCTGCATGCCCATCGCCTGCGGCTGCATACCCATGCCCATGCCCATCGCCTGAGCCTGCGGCTGCTGCGGCTGTGCCGGTTTGGGGCCCGTCGACATCCCCGAGAAGCTCGCGAACACTGCGGCGGGGCGGGGCGCGTCAGCGTCAGCGTCAGCCGGCCGGTCGGAGCGGGGGAGAGGGGCGGGGCGCACTATCCTCGAGGTGCGCGTTGTGCGCCGCCTGCTGCTGCTGGGGGGTGCTGGTGGGGGGCGCTGACATGGGGATCATCTGCCGCACGCCGGCCGGGGCCGACGCGGGCGCCGCCGGCGCCGCGGGCTGCGCCGGGCCGCCGAACAGGAGATCGGCGGCAGATGACTGCTGCGCCGGGGCCGGAGCTGGCGCCGCGGCCTGAGAGGGGGCGAACGGGTTGGAACTGGCGGCGGGCTGGTGGGCGGCAGGGGCGGAGGCGGGGGGCTGGGCGGCGGGGGCCCCGCCGAACGGGTTCCAGTCGGCTGAGGCGGCGGGAGCGGAGGCGGCGGGCGGGAGGGCGGGCTGGGCGGGGGCGAAAGGGTTAGCGGCCGCGGGGGCGGGCGCGAAGCCGCCGGAGCTGTAGTGAGACTGCGGGGCCACCATCGCCTGCTGCTGGGGGTACCCCTGCTGGGGCATGCCGTAGTACCCCTGCGGCTGCTGCTGCTGCTGCTGCTGCTGCGCGAACGGGTTGTTCGGCTGCGACTGCTGCGCGAAGATGTCTGCGAGCGCGTTCGCCGCCGACTGCTGCGCCGGGGGCCGGGCCGGCGCTGCGCGGCCGATTCAGCCGCGCGGCGCGCGCAGCAGAGGCTCCGCGGAAGAAAGCGCACCCGGCGTCGAAACGGTGAAGAAATCGTCGTCGAGCAGGTTTGCGGACTGCGGGCGGGACGTCAGCTCTTCGCCCGCCCGCCCTCCCGCCCGCCCGCCCGATATAAACCAAAGAGGACCCTACCTTCGCAGCAGCCGGGGGCGCGCTCTGGCCGACGACAAGCTTGGGCGGGTTCTCCCCCAGAATGTTCGACACTGGCTGAACGGGGGGCGCCTTTGCGGCGGGCGCCGACGAGGAAGCTTTGGCGGCCTGCGCTGCCTCCTTCTCCTTCGCCTTTTCCTTCTCGCGCTCGGCGTTGTACGTGCGGTAGTACCGCTGCGCGACGCAGTCAGCACGGGCGGTTCGGCGAAGCGCGTCGGGGGCCGCGTTCACCTTCTCGACGAACACTGCCGTGTACAAGAGAAGGAAAAGAAACGGAGGAGCGCACTACGTCAGCACGCGCCAAAAGACCGCTATGACGTTCATGTGCGCACCGGACTTGATGAACTCACGCAGCTTCTTCGGGTCGCTTGCGTCGGGGCGCCCCCGGTCGCGGTCTTCGTACTTCGCGAGCCAGCTCTTTGCCGCGACCTCGTTCCCTCCGTCCTGCGGCCGCGAAACGCTCTGTGTCGCAACGGGATTTGATCTTCGAGAAGCCGGCGGACCTCGATTGCCTGGGCCTCGTCAGCGGAGAAAGTACTCATGCTGATGCCTTTCACGCGGTGCGAGAACTCGCGGCTGCGGGCAGGCGTCAGAATGAGAGCGCAAACCGGTTCTAGGAGGCCTGGTGCGCACTGGATCCCGCTGCATCCTGTGCAGATGAACGTGTGGAAGTTCGAGCAGATGTACTGCGGTCCTGGCGGCGCGGAAACCGAGCGGTCGGAGGCGACGGCGTTGAGGCGCTCATCCGCGGCGGCGCACCCTTCTCGCCGCACACGAAGCAGGTCTTGTTAGCAGGGTGCTTCTGCGCCGCTCGGACACGAGACAGTTGCTGCCGGACGCCGGAACGATTCAAAAACGAAGGCGCTGCGGTCCGCGGCGCGTCGCTGCGTACCTTGTCCTCCACCACTTTCTTTCCCGTGCTCATTGTAAAGCCGGGCCTGGGCTTGGCAGCTTCCGCGAGCTTCTCGTTGGGGGGGGTACAGACGGCTGGGGGTACGTTGAGACGCGACCAGGCTCGCCGCTCGCTGGCCCCCCCTCTCCGTTCGCCTGGTCTGCGGGCCCGACAGCTGTTCTAGCCACCGTCGATCTATACAGCAGCTACCTCAAGATGGGTTCGTGGCATCGCACTCCCGCTGCGCTCGCCGCGGGAGCGCTGAAGCGGTCGGGGCGCGCAGGCAAGCGGTCCACCATAGCTTGCATTTACATGGGCGCCCTGCTCGTGTCCGTCGTCGTCTGGTGGCACACGACGAAGATCCACCGCGCCCCGCTGCCGAACGCTGCGATCGACGAGCTGAGCCGCATGGTGAGCCGCCGCTTCCGCTCGCTCGCAGACGCGCGAGCCCCCGACCGCGCGCTCGCAGGCCCCGATGACCGTCCCGCTCTCAATCGAAATCGTGCGGCTACGGGGAGGCGGCGGCGGGCCGCCGGGCGCGTTCAAGGACGATGAGCACTTCGTGCAAGTGCTCCGGGAGTCGCGGCCGCCGGGCGTGCAGCCGGCGTTGGAGCTCGACGTCAACGTCGACGAGCGGGTTGCAGACGAGCCGCCCGGCTTCGCGCACGATGACACGGACGACGGTGCGGCCGCTCCCACGCGCTTCCGCCGCCGCCCGTCACGCCCGCCGACCGCCCGCGCGCCCGCAGCGGTGGACGCGGCGCTGGGGCCGCTGGTCCGCCCGCAGTACTCGTTCACGTTCTTCCTCCTCGAGCGGCCCGACCCGGACCCCAGCGCGCCGTGGCGCCTGCTCCGCGCCGGGCGGCAGCTCCACGGCTGGGTCTTCGCGGACGGTGCGCCCCTCGACTCGCGAGCCGCCGGCGCCTGGCCGCTCACGACTTAGCAGGGTACAAGAACGTCGACGCCGCGCTCCAGGCCTGCGCGCGCTTCGCATGGGAGCGCCTTATCCCGCTCGTCGGCGCCCCGGACACCAAGGTACGGCCCGCGCGGGCTGTCTGTACCCCCCAAGCGGCCCTGACGCGTACCCCCCTCCGCCCCAGAGCCCCGCGGGGCGCGACCGGTCGATTCGCCTCGCGGACTCGTACCGCGTGTCAGTGTCCGTTCTCGACGAAGACCCATCCTCGCGTACCCCCGCCCACTCCCGCGCCCTCTCCGCCATTGGTCCCCTCGCGGACGGTGCGGCGGCTCCGCGCGCCCCGACCGTGTACCACGCCCACGCCTCCGTACCCTCACAGCCTACTTCGGAGGCATCCTGAACGCCCTCGCCCCCGTTGCCTCCTTCACCCTCGACACCCAGGCGGGTGTACCCCCAGGATGAAGCCTTGTACCCCCTAACTCTTCCCCCCCGGGCCCTCAGGTCCTGCGGCACGTGCACTGGGCCCGCGAGCCGACGCGTGACGAGGCCCTCGGGGGGTACGTCTTCGAGGCCGAGCACCTCCCCTTCGTCCTCGACGCCAACGCGTGCGCCGTCCCCCTCGCTTCCCTTGCCCCCGTACCCCTGCGATCCCTGGGGTGTGCGCAGCTGGAACCTCGACTCGGCGCTGACGCTGGACCCCCCGGTCCACTTCGTGGCGTTCGTCCCGTCGGCGGCGCGCTCGCCGCTGCACCTGCGCCTGCCCGGCGGCCGCCTCTCGGCCGAGGGGGCCTTTCTGGTCCCCGGCTGGGGCGGCCTCGCCCTCGCGCACGTTCCGAACGGGACCGATCCCGAGTCCGAGGCGCGGGCCGCCCTCCGCTCGGCCATGCCCATCTTCGTCGGGCAGCTGCGGCTCCTGCTGGGCCTTCCCCCGCTCGACCCGGCGCTCTCGCCCTATGCCCGCTCGGACGCCCCGCCGCCGGCCCCGCCGGCCCGGCTTCTGACCTGCCCCGAGACCGCCATCTGCGACTGGGAAATCGACGTCCTCGCCCGCGGCCGCGCCGCCGCCGCCGCCGCCGCCGCCGCCGCCTCCCTCCGCTCCCTCACAGCCCTCGTCGACCAGCAGAAGAACATGGTACCCCGCTCGCATCCCGTACCCCCCCGCCCGTCTCTTACGCGTACCCCCCCAGGTCGTTGGGGACCACATTCGGAACCTCTGCGACCTCGCAGTCGAGCAGCTCCGCGACGTGCGCTGCCCCCTACCCCCCTCCCGATGCCGTACCCGCCCGACCGCCTCCCGCAGGCCCGCGCGGCGGTGGCGTCTCTGGACCCGCGGGCGGCCCTCAGCGCCGCCCTCTCCGCCGCCCGCCGCGCCCTCGTGGTGCGATAGCCGTACCCCTCCTTTCTTCTGCCCCCATCTAATCGCGTACCCCCGCAGGCCTCGCGGGATGCTTTCTTCGACCCGACGATGCTCGGAATGATGTACTTCCCCGACGAGCACAAGGTACCCCCCGGTCCTCGCCCCGCCCCCCTCTCCCCGCTCATCCGCCTGACACCCGTACCCCAGGCGGCGGTCTACATTCCGATCGCGCTGCCGGTGGCGATTCCGATTGTGACGGGCTTCGTGAGGCAGCTGCGGTACCGGCGGGAGAAGCGCCGGAGGAAGGCGGCGGAGGCGGCGGCCAAGGCGCAGGCCGACGCGGCGGGCGCGGGCGGGACGCGGCTGGCGCGGGCGCCGGCGCCGGTGCGGACGTCGGGGCGGCGCCCTCCGCGGAGGCTCGGCCGGCGGCGGAGGCGGCGGCGGCGGCAAAAGCGGCGGGCAAGGGCGAGGCGGCGCGGCGCGCGGGGGCGCCCTCGGCGGGGGCCGGGGCGGGGCTCTCGCGGCGAGCGGCGGGCAAGGCGCCGGCGGGCGCCGGGTAGCTGCGGGCTTTTGCGCAGTTGCCCTCTCCTTCGGTATTTGCATGCTCTCATCTGTAACTGCTGATTGAATTTATCATGATTACTGACTCACAGAGCCACGTGCACGTGCACGCATATTCATAGTAGGTCTAGACCGATCTAGAGCGGTCTAGACAGAAGGAAGGGGGGCAGGGAAAGGGAGGGGAGGGGGGGGGAGGCACGGGTGGGCGGGGGGACTCTGGCCTATCCGGATCCATCCGTTGGCTGCCGCAGGGCGCTCTAGATCTCTAGATCTATCCACACCATCCCTTTCATTCCCCTTTCCGTCCCCGCCCCTCTAGATCTTATCCGCTGTCATGATCATTTCTGCCGTCGGGATCCGCATCAATACTGTCGACGGTGATCATGATCATTTGGCCTTCGTATTGACTTCACCAATCCCTTGCGGTCCCTCTCCCCGCAGTAATAGTCCAATCAAAAGCAAAGCACGTCTAGATCTCTCACGTGGACGTGTAAATCCTCGCCCCGCACCATCCTCTTTTCTGGAGAGGCGATAGCCGCTGAGCAGTCGCGAGTGCGCGCACGAATGTGTATATGACGCGTCGACGTCAATTGCAATGTATACGTACAAGTGCAACTGACTAGAAAACAGCCCTATCCTAGAAACAAATTCAGAAGGCGCCGCCGATCCGCAGCATATATATGCCGCGCGCAGTTCCTTTCAAGTTTCTCTACGCGTCCAGTGCAGCACATGTCTGCAGCCACCCATCCCACGTAAACCCAGTCAGATGCAAATCAGCTATTTAATTATAAAAGCACAGGGACCGCACCTCGGCCTCGTGGTCGTGAGCTGAAGGCGAGCTGAAGGCATCGCATTCGAAGTCGTCATCAAAATCGCAGTCCATCTCCGAATCCTGCGCGCGCGTTCCATTTATTTCGATCTTAGATACAGGATCTTATATATATAATTACATATAATTAGATATAGTAAATTCTTTCGATCTAGCTCGATTATTTCGATATAGCACGATCTTAGATATAGGTATGTGACACAACCTCTCGATCCGAGGGTCTCAGAGTCTCCCCCTCCTTTATATACGGGGCTATATATGAGGGGTCTAGCTCTAGCTTTCTCTAGCTTTGGGAAGGGGTGGAAGGGTGGGTGTGTGTGTGTGGGGGGGGGGTAGGGGGGAGGGGTGGGGTGGGGGGGGGGGGGGGGCGGTGGGGACGAAAGCGCCGCACACCTCGAGCGCTCTGTCCTCTTCAACGACGGCGACATTGGCGTCCAGGCGGTTCGGGAACGTCTGCGCGCACGCGCTCGACACTTGAGCTTAAGCTCTCTCCGAGGCACAGATAGCCAAAATATCGAGGACACGCACGAAGTTTTGACACTCTTCATTTTGGAATTCCATATAACTTTGCATACCCTTGGAGCACACGACAAATTTGTTCGGGAGAATTTTGCCTTGGGATTGGGATCCAGGCAGCATCCGTTTGAGCTCTTAAATAAAAGATGAAGCAAGAAAATTAAAACCACCTTGCTTCCACATGGACATAACATACGCAGCGCTGCAATATTGTTAGGATCGTTACAGCGATGACGAAATCGTTCACGTAATTGTAATCTTCGAGCACCTGGAAGTCCCATAGAGTGGTCCGCCTTCGCAATTGGCCTGCATTTCGAATTTCGAACGGTACCGGCCAATGTAACGCAGCCGAAACCGGCGAATATATTCGAAAAAAACACCCACCTGTAAATAGCATCTGGGGGCGACCCGTTGGCAGGGACCGTACTCCGTCTGCCCGAAGAGAGGGCCGGCCTTCGCTGCGACGCCGCCGACTGGTTCTTCTTTTATGTATGCCACGCCATCGATATCACGCTCGTTCATATGACTGCACGTAAACCTGCCAAGTACGAATAGAGGAGAGCCGCGGTTAGTGGAGCCGTTCAGTCGAGCCAACGCGCGCAAACGTAAAGCAAAGTTCACTGACGTGTCCACGTGTCTTGTTTCTCCGTAAACGGGGGGCTTCGTCGGTCCATCAAGGGTTCCGTACAGATATGTAGGTCGGCTGCATCGGAAATCATCAATCGCAAGGAGCAACCCGTACGCGTACGGCGATCGAGAAGTTCTCGAACATGTTTTAATTTCAAGCTCACCAATATTCGTTCTGGAAGCACATCGCCCTATTCTCGCACCCGAACGCTGTGCCTTGTTCATGGTAAATCTTGTGCGATGCCGTAGTACCTACGTATATATACGATACCGATTCAAATACGTTCGACGAGGAGGCGAGGCGCGGCGGATGCGTGTGTGCAAGTGCAAACCCTTCGGACAAGGAACCGACTTAAAATACTTGTCGACGCCTTGTTTGAACGTCAATACTCCAGTCCCTTCGCAGTTCGGCTTCGTGTAACTGCGATCGGAGAAGGCCCATTCATTGTGGAAGTGGAGGCGGGGGGGGGGGGGGGGGGGGGAGGGAGGGAGGGAGGGAGGGAGGGGAGGAGGAGTGGGAATTTTCGAAGGGGGGTGGAGTGCCCCGTGGAAGATCCGGAGAAATTTTGAGCTATACCTAGCTACATACGAGAACGCACCACTCGGCGAGAGCACTCGGCAAACGCAAGTTATCGCCGCGAGAGAAGCAGGTCGGGGACAGGACCGGGAGCACAGACTGGGTCGTGTCGAAGGGGCACTTCTCGCTGCGCAAGAAAAACGTGAATACATTTAGCAATAGAAGATCTATAAGAAAGCGCAAGCGATTTCAGTTAATCTAATTTGTCGAATAATAAATATACATGCGAATGCACGTGGGCCCCGGCCCCGGGGACGCCAGCACGCGTACGAGAACGTGGAACGGCACGCACATCGAAACCTGCCACGCCCCGCCCGTCTTGCACTCGGCGTCCGACTGCAAAGGTTGAAGCGATGATCATGAGTCGAAGGCTGAAGCAATGCGTGGCAGCGCATGCGCATGCGCATATGCATGTGCTCACGAAGCATTGAACGCCCATGTGCACGCCGCTGGTCTTGCACTGACTGGTGGGCGTGCCGCCTTCCTTGACGGACTGCGTCCCCATAGGGCAACGCCGCATGGCCTCGTCGTCGCTGACGCTGATTGTCTTTGGCGGATAGCTATAAGTGCTGTAGTCCACATACGGGGCTGGTTGGCTGTTCAGGAGTTCAGCATGTGGCTTTGCTTTCGTAACCAACAGGCGCAAACGTGCGCACTATTTGTCGTAGCTGGTGAAAGTGGCTTCTCCCGAGCAATCTTTGCCGGAGAAGCTATTTCGATATTGGTAGATCAACATTGAGCTTGAATTTAAATATGAAAATAACTTATGCTTTATATTAATTAGCTACCAGGTGAGCTTGTATGTGGTGCAGACCCCGCTGTCGTCTTTCGTATACGGCTGCAGCATTCGATACGTAAATGGCGCGATCGATTGACGCGCTATTCGCGTGAAGCAAAGTCGGCGCACCCGTGTCGCTACAGTGCCTGTCGGACATTTTGTTTTGTCGAAAACGATTGTAGGGGTCGTGGAGCATTGCAAATCCGAGTAGCTGCACGCGAGTCCGTTGTTTGGTACAGTCTAGAAATACATGTGCATATGCAGCTACAATTGAGAGAGCATATGCATAACACGTCCACATACCATTCAGTTACATTGCCCAGATAAGTGTTCGATAACTTCGTGCACAATTGCGAGTCCTCGTTCCCGTTCTTCACAGACAGTGTGGAGAGCTGGAATGATATTTTACACGTACGCGTGTATGTGAGCATGCGTCATTTCTGGGAATTCGGACAATGTTTCCGCAATGTAGAGCAACTTACGGGGCAGCGCTTCCACGCCTCTTCAGCCGAGATGGGGTATTCGTGACTATGAGACCTTGGTCAGATATGTATATAACCTTCGCTGTATACTTATAGCTGTAAAACCAAAAGGCGGCAATCTAAATTTCAGGGCGCCGTCCGTCCCTCCATGGTTCATGATTTATAGTGATCATGAAAAGAGCGTAAAGCGCACTAGCGTTCGTAGTTGGTTGTCGTGACGGAACCCGAGCAGTCTGCGTTCGAGAAGCTATACATATTCCGGTTCAGACGAGGCGCGAAATTTTGAAGCGGGCCAGGCTGGGGTGCCGGCGCAATCGGAATCAATATTGCAGCTACCAGTTGAGCTTGGCTGTGGTGCATTGGTACTGGCCGCTATATAAGAGCTTCTGCGAGATAGGATTCTTAACCGCTGATCGATTTTCCAGAGGAGCTGACTTTCACGCACGCCATAGGCCAGTGTGTTTGCAGGACACTGTGACTTGTCGAAGACGTACGTGGGGGTAGACGTGCAGTTCAAGTCGGAATAGCTGCGCGCGGGCGCGAGTACGGACAAGGTTGACAATGCGCATGCAATTATCTTCCTCTGTATTTATGTGGCTAGCGATTCTCTTAATAAACCAATCACCAGGGTGTGCCCCAGTGGATATAATGTGTTGGGTAGGTTCGGCACTGCACGTAGTCGTTGGGGATCTGAATCGCTTTTGTTCCAGGCTGAAAAAAATACATGTATCGTGAGCACAATTACAAGCTTAAGTGCCAATTCGATGATCATGAATGAGCCTTTTTATTCAAATAATTTCGCACCGGACAGCGTGCCCAGGCTTGCTCGTTCGTGACCCCAGCCGGTTGGCTGCACAAGTGTTGGTAACAAAGTCGAATTCAAAATGCAGTTGCAATGCAGGGCGTCAACGCACTAGTCATCGTATTCGGTGATTGTTCCGGAGTCCGAGCAATCCTTGTTCATGTAGCTGCCACGTCGAATCAGTTTCGAAATTCGCAGTGATACCGGTATTTTGCACTGTCTTGCCTACCAGGCGAGCTTGGCTATCGAGCACCGTCCTTGGATTCCCCCAGCGTGTCTTGAAGCTGTCTGTAGTTATGGTCAGGATTGTCGAGTTCGCGATCGAATCTTTCAAACAATTAAGAGCATGCGAGATGCAAGTGTCAAGTTTCACACAACCGCACAGCGACAGTGCCTGCCGGGCACTTCGATGATTTGGCGCACGCGTACGCACAGCTACAGTGCCAGCCGGGCACTTCGATTTGTCGAAGACGATGGTGGGAGTGGAGCCGCACTTCAGGTCCGAGTAGCTGCGCGCAGGCATATGCATACATGAATATTATGGCTACAATTGCAATTTGCAAGCTGAAGTTCTCGATATCGAAAGCTTGAATTAACGAATACCAGGCAACTCCATACTGGAGGTTGTAGTTCTTGCATCCGAACGAATTCGCTTCCTTGAACGCTTGGGTGCCGATCTAGAGATGTGGGATCAGTATCCATCGCGGAGGCGAGAAAAGCTATACCAGGTCTAGGAATTCGAAGTCGAGCGCACCGGACAGCGCTCCCACGCTTGCTCGTTTGTGACACCAGCTGGCTGGCTGTACATGTACACGTCAGATTTCCGTGAACGCAACGTTCTAATTATATTATAAGATTATATGCGCGAATATAATAATCAGTGCTTCAATTTTGATTGGAAGGCGCGGGCTCACTACTGGTCGTAGCTGGTAACTGTTCCGGCATCCGAGCAATCGGAAGTCGTAAAGCTGCTCCAGATTAGTTGAATATTAATTTTTGATATGAAATATATAGTCTAGCCTACCAGGCGAGCTTTGCTGGCAAGCAACCATTGAAGTTGGCTTCCATTGGACTCCTTGGACTGGTCTGAAGATTTGCAAAAGGGTTATATCATTAGAGTGGTAGCCGACGAGGAAAGGGGTCGAGGACTTTTGCACGCACAGCTGCAGTGCCAGCCGGGCACTTCGATTTGTCGAAGACAATGGTGGGAGTGGAGCGACAATTTGGGTCTGAGTAGCTGCAAGCGGGCATGTATCTCGATATCAATTGGTATTGTCAACAAGGTTTGTTACCAGGAATAGCCCAGGTCCAGAGTGGAGCTGTAGCGGCACTCGGTAGAATTCGCTTCTTTGATCGCCCGGGTGCCGATCTAGAAATGTGGGATCAGTATCACGTAGAGTCCATAAAACCGGGTCTAGGCATTCGTTCGCACCGGACAGCGCTCCCACGCTTGCTCGTTTGAAACTCCAGCTGGCTGGCTGTGATGAGGTCGTAAGATGACATCAAATACAACACGAACCCTTCCGGCCATGAACGGAATGCGTATGCGCGGGCTCACTACTGATCGTAGCTCGTAATTGTTCCGGCATCCGAGCAGTTGTTGCTCGAATAGCTGCTCCGGATCAGTACGGAGCCCCTTGGATGTGAAGTCAATGGCCTACCAGACGAGCTTTTGCGGCATACAAACACCGTAATTGGGATCCCTTTCATTCTTTGCAACGACCTGAAAGATTTGTAAAAGGGTACGGTTAACGTTAGAGATGCCGACAGCAAAACTCAGCGTAGAATTCGTGTGTGCACAGCTACATGACATTATACAGCTAGCTCATTACGTTGTGTGTTTGCGCACGGCCAGAGTGTCAGCCGGACACTTGGACTTGTCGAAGACGTAAGTGGGAGTGGAGCCACACTTCAGGTCTGAGTAACTGCGCGCAGGTGCGATCGATGTGATCAGAGTGCAGGCAGCGACATTAAAGCGATAACAATATTCACCAGGCAGTCCCTTTGTGAATGTCGGCTTTGCACGAAGAATTGGTTTCCTTGACCGCTTGGGTGCCAGGCTGAGCAGGAAATGTGCAGCGTACGCGAATGTAATTACAAACAATGCTTTCTCAAGAGCAATGCACTGCACATATGTAGCATGCATGTGCAAGAGCGCACCGGGCAGCGTCCCCAGGCCTCCTCGTTTGTGACTCCGGCTGGCTGGCTAGCATCTCGCGCGTCAGAGCCGGCAACGGCAACAAGGGACGAGTTCGAAGAGACCGCGGGTAGATAACGCGAGCTCGAGCACTTTAGACTGAGTATACCACAAACGCAAATTAAATGCGCACTACAGCTCAACGGCGTTCCCGAGAGCGTCCTTTGCAGATGTCGGCGAAGAGTTGCACTTCCTGTCACGGATTCAGAAGCAGTCTCTTTGACAGACGGCAATAAGGAAACCGAGAATCTGCGCACGTGTCGCTATAGCAAAGCAGGTTCGCTGCCTTGCACTCCGAACTGCCATCTTGCTTGAATGAGTTCGCCGAAGCCGGGCACCTCGTGCTGAGATCGATCACATGCGCATGGGCTGGTTACGAATACCACTTCGGATCTCGATAGGGCCGTCTTATGCATGGCTTACACGTCGTACGCGCGGGTGACGTCAGCCCCCGTTGGATCCGTGGAGGTGCAATCAAGACTCTGGACGAGCAAAAGGCGTGTCAGGTCTGGATATCATGCACGTGCACGTGGTGCAAGGATGCGTCGTCCATTAATATTCGGGAACCATGAAACTGTAAATATGCATATGCATGTAGTTATATATATATAATGATCCTAAAGCATCCAGCGCTGATAATGATTACCTGGTAGCAATTCCCGCCTATCTTGACTCTGTAATTGCAATAAGGCGACGACGCATCTTTGAACGCTTGCGTCCTGCCGATATCGATGTGAACTCTCGAGAATCATAAGCCCCAATACAGCCAACGCGGTTTCACGCGTTCCCTTCATTGGGTTGGTTCGCACCCGTCCGGGCAACGGAGCCACGCGTCGTAGTCCGAGAGACCCGTCGGCTGGCTGCAAGACAGGTGCAGTTAATCTTTGCAATCGGAAACCGCTGCCCCAGCTGCTGGCTTTTGCAACGGAGTGCGAGCTAAACGTTCAGCGCGCCCAAGAAACCTCGCAAGCGCACTACAGAGGGTAGAGATTGCCGGCCGCGTCTCGGGGGACCGTCGGAGTACTCGTGCATTGGCTATCGGAGAAGCACACGAGGGCCCGGGGGTTGCAGTTCCCGTTCCCGTTGAGGCTCCAGCTCGCAGTAACTGCAGGGCACTTGGCGCTGCAAACGACGGGAGAGTAAAGTGAGAATTCGAAGTGCGCAATCGGTCGTGGCCGTGGCCGGCGTCGCGGGCACAAATCAGTGAATCAAACGATGGCGCACGGGTCCTCTCCCAGTACATGAGTGACGTCGCTTCCGGTACTCTTGCAGTTCCAGTCCTTGTGACATGCAATAAATTTTTGGGCGAGGCGGCATGTGTTGTCGTTTCCGTTCTTGTACGACAGCGCTGCAGGGCAACGGGCGAATGCATCGGCGTCGGATGTTCCCGTAGGCTGGCTGCGTACGCGCAATTCGTAATTCTAAGCTTGAGCGACACTGGAGTATACTACCTCTGGAAGGCCACGGAATCGGCCAAGCGCGCGCGCACTAATGAGTGACCAGATTGCCGGATGCCGGATCTTTTCCAAGAGTGGGAACGCCGCCGCACAAAGCGTCCGCAAAGCTGCGCGCTTGAACTTAAGTTCGGGTATACGTATCGCCTACATTTCTTTAGAAAATTGTTTTAAGGTCACCAGACGAGCTTGCTTGCAGTGCATCTTCCACTGTTAATATCGTTCGATATTATCTGTAGCATATATTTGCGCAGCATCAGGAATGCAGACAAACACGAGCTCAGCGGCGCGAGGCGCAGATGGCATATGCATTGTAGTTACGCACGGCCAGAGTGTCAGCCGGACACTTGGACTTGTCGAAGACGTAAGTGGGAGTGGAGCCACACTTCAGGTCTGAGTAGCTGCGCGCAGGTGCAATGGATGAGAACCGAGTAGCTGTAGATAGCGCTAACTGCACACGGAGAGCGTTGAGAACATCGCTGCAGCTGAATACTGATGAATTCGAAGGACGAGCGCTGGATACTACTTTGATATGTAATAAGTTTAACTCGTACGTCTTCTGGCTAAACATCACAAGCATATAGTTGACTTTATAAGTGGGGAAAATAAAGTCGTAAAAGCAAACAAATGCATATTGTATAAGCTCAAGTACCAGGCAGTCCCTTTTATGGCAGCTTTGCACCAAGTAGAATCCATTTCCATGAACGTATGGGTGCCAGGCTGAGCAGAACCGTTTCAACGACTTTCAAGAAGAGTTGTGTGATGGAAAACATTTAGTTCTAGAGCGCTAGCTGTAGCACACCGGACAACGCCCCCAGGCCTCCTCGTCTGTGACCCCGGCAGGCTGGCTGGAAGCGTGCCGGTCAGAGACGAGTACAAGTCCTATAATTCGCGGCGATCGCTGATACTTGATAGAAATATTAATCACGTGCGATCTAGAGTTCGAAGATGCGCACTACAGCTCAACGTTGTTCCCGATGGCGTCCTTTCCAGCTGTCGGCGAAGTCTTGCACGCCCTGTCGTCGATCGATCGCGGCTGTCATCTTCGACGCTGTCGAATGGACGCCGAACAAATAGCGCACGTATCGCTAAAGCAATGCAGGCTCGCCGCTTTGCATACCCAAGTTCCGTCCTTTTTGAACGAGTTCGCTGAATCCGGGCACTTTGAACTAATGACGATCGCACGCGCAGTTGCAAAGTCAGCCACGTGCACGGATCCGGACTGGTCAGAGATAGCATTCCGAGAAGGCATGTTATATGCAATGCATGGCATACGCGTCGTAAGCGCGGGTGACGTCAGAGCCCGTCGGATCCACTGATGAGCAATTGAAACTCTGTACGTATACATGCGTTCGCGCGCGTGTGTCAGACACCACGTGTGTCGGGTGCGAGGACGCATTATATATAATTAATATTGCCATCGCATTCAATTGTGAGGTGTGTCGGGGCGCCGGGCGCTGCCCAGTTCATATATAAGCAAGCATCAATCTTTATTCACCTGGTAGCAATTTCCGCCTTTCTTTACTCCAGAGTTGCATCGGAGCGACGTCGCATCTTTAAACGCTTGCGTCCTGCCGATCGCGATATCGATGTGACCTCTCGAGAAGCACAAAACCAGGCAATACGTGCGCATTTGAAGTGTTCCCTTCATTATATGTATATGTTTTTTCGCACCCGTCCGGGCAACGGAGCCACGCGTCGTAGTCCGAGAGACCCGTCGGCTGGCTGCAAGACAGGTGCAGTTAATCTTTGCAATCGGAAACCGCTGCCCCAGCTGCTGGCTTTTGCAACGGAGTGCGAGCTAAACGTTCAGCGCGCCCAAGAAACCTCGCAATTCCAAGCGCACTACAGAGGGTAGAGATTGCCGGCCGCGTCTCGGGGGACCGTCGGAGTACTCGTGCATTGGCTATCGGAGAAGCACATGAGGGCCCGGGGGTTGCAGTTCCCGTTCCCGTTGAGGCTCCAGCTCGCAGTAACTGCAGGGCACTTGGCGCTGCAAACGACGGGAGAGTAAAGTGAGAATTCGAAGTGCGCAATCGGTCGTGGCCGTGGCCGGCGTCGCGGGCACAAATCAGAGAATCAAACGATGGCGCACGGGTCCTCTCCCAGTACATGAGTGACGTCGCTTCCGGTACTCTTGCAGTTCCAGTCCTTGTGACATGCAATAAAGTTTTGGGCAGGGCGGCATGTGTTGTCGTTTCCGTTCTTGTACGACAGCGCTGCAGGGCAACGGGCGAATGCATCGGCGTCGGACGTTCCCGTAGGCTGGCTGCGTACGCGCAATTCGTAATTATAAGCTTGAGCGACACTGGAGTATACTACCTCTGGAAGGCCACGGAATCGGCCAAGCGCGCGCGCACTAATGAGTGACCAGATTGCCGGATGCCGGATCTTTTCCAAGTGTGAACGCTCCAGAGCAATCGCTGTGAACAAGGGCGAATGTCGGCAAGAGCAATTGCGCATGCTCGAAGCCGAATCGATCGCGATCACCTGGAGGCGTAGCAGAGCAGTTTGGCAGGCACGCAGGATGCGCTTCCTCGCTGATAGCCAGAGATGTGCGAGGGGTCCGAGCAGAGGGAAATCACGTTCGCGTTACTGCGTGCGCGGTGCGGAACGCAAGGAGTGAACAGACACACACGTACAAGTGTACTTCTTCATAATATATCGTGCTATGTACTTACGTGTCCGTGCGCGAGATACGTATTGATCCTTTACAGTCCTCGGCATCGTAGCACCTCGCCGGCGAAGGTTTGATGAACTTTGAAAGATCGGCTCCCATGTTCGACGGGAGTTACCAGGCCTAGGTAACCTGCGCGGGCCGGGGTTCAACGAAGGGGTTCAAATTAAAGGACCCTAATCTAGATCTATTGGCTAATACGTATACATGTACGTATATATACGTGTACATGTGTGTGTTACCAGTGGGTCTATGTGCAGTTTTGCCGCTCGCGCTCAACTTCGGAACTTGGAAAGGCCGCGGAGAGGCGCGGCGTACTCTACTACCGGTACTCGACCGCTCGCCGCTGATCATGCATGACTCAGTGATGAGCTCCAGCCTACCGTAGTACTGTTACGTACCGTACGTCCCGTGTGCGTACTACGGTACTACACTGCGTAGGCAGCGTATACGTAGTAGAACTTCGAATTCGAATTCGGAACCGCACTAGTACTGCGGCTGCAGTGCGGCACTGTCAGTGTCTGTCACGGTACTCACGGTACAGCCTGGCAGCAGTGCCGCAGCAGCGGCAGCACTAGTATAGCTAGTACTGCCGCACTGCCAGGCCCTGAGGCTGCGCATGCCGGCGGGCGGCGGCGGCGGTGCCTCCCGGCCCGGGCCCGGGAGTCCCGACCCGGCGGAGTCCCGCCGACCGTGACTGTCCCGGCCGCGGCCCGTCGACGTCACGTCCCGGACTCCCGGACTCCCGGAGTCCCGGCCCCCGGGCCGTCACGGTCCGGTTCCGGCAAGTTCGGCGGCAACTTCCGAGTTCCGGGACTCCCGGGCCCCGGCCCGACTCCCGGAGTCCCGGGCTCCCGGCCCCCCGGGATGCCGGGATTCATGGCATAATATACCAGTACCCGTGAGTCGGCCGTGACCGGGAAAGAGCCTTCGAGCGTTTAATTTTTTCGAAAATCAAACGAGTACTAGGTATCCTAGCTAGACTTCGCATACATATATGTACTACGACCGTGTAAGACTTATATACCGCGCTGACTTAACTACCGGGCAGCCCCCGCAGTGCTGGTGTCTAGAGACTGTGGCCGGTAATTCACCAAAAAAAATACCGCGCTGCCAAATTACCGCGCTCAAAATTTTTAGAACGCAGTAATTTGGTAGCGCAGTATTACCCCCTTTGCTAACAAATAATACATTTTCGAAGACGATGGAACGCGGTAATTTGGTAGCGCGGTAAAGCGCAAATCGGGCCCAAATTTTTGGAACGCGCTAATTTGTGACGCGGTATTTAAGTCTTACACGGTAGTGCTGTAAAACTTGAAAGTTTTACACAATATTTTAATGTTCACGTGCACATGTGGTAAACTTCAAATTCAAGGCTTGAAACTTGAAAACTGCAGTCTTTAAACGAAGCTACTGTACAGTCTGTACAGACTGTACTAGGCAGCCGCTGACTCGGCGCTGAGCCTAGGCTACTACCGTAGTACTAGTAGCTATATACTTAGTTGGCCCTGATCATGAGGGTTACCGTAGTCGGCATTGACTCGGCAATGACTCGGCAATGAGTCGGCTGCCGGCATGCGCAGCTGCATGCAGAGCTCGAGTCGGCGCCAGTTGTTTGAATTTTTTCGAAGTGTCCAGACGGACCAGTTGTTTACTGTAGGATTGCTTAAATTGCGATAAATGCCGTGGCGATAAATTGCCGAGTCCAGAGTCCAGACGTCCGCTCTATGGCGGCCAAAGAAATCACCTACCCCCAGCTACATTGCCGTGATGCTAAATTGCAGATTTCGGCCTCTCGGCAATTTACGGCAATTTAAAACTACAGCTAATTTAGCTATAAAAAAGCCGTCCTACAGTAGTACTAGTACGGAATCTACTAAGGATCCGCGCCGGATCTTAGTTACTAAGTTAGGATCTTAGATATATACATGCAGCTAGGACGGAAAGCATATGCCTTACTGGCATAAGTTTGCGATCGACTGATCTAGCTGAGCGACTGTCGACGTCAGTGTGTGTAGCTGGCGGTCGTATAAATTTGCGATGGGCACAACTGGGTCGAAAGTCAGCGGGTGGAAGAGCGCCGATTGCTCCGGGACAGCGGAAATCACTCGTTCGATCAAAAACTATGCCACAGAGCAAGACAAAATCGCGGTGCGTATCTGCACGCGTATACGCGTATACATATATACGCGTGAACTCTCGAACTCTCGCCCGGCGTGCAGGTGTGCTCAACGCTGGGCGTCTCCAACTACAATTCCGTAAAAGACGCGGGCGACACTTATGGGACGAAATGGGCTTGCTCGCCATGGTGTGCATCATGCATATGATCATCAGCAGCGCCAGCACCGCATGCACACGTACATGCGTTCTGATCATGGCTTCGCCCGGCCCGCAGCCCGGCGCTGTCTACTATTGAAACTTACCCGGCAACAGGCTGCAGCGGGACTCCGCTTCTAACAAAGACGATTACTGGACAGCTCACGAACGAAACCCTCGCCGACGCGTGCGGCAGATCGGGCACGGAAGGGGCCGCCTACTACTTGTCGAAGGGAAATTTTGGAGGCACGACCGCCGCCTGCACCCCCTGGTGCGCCCTCAGGCTGCTATATATGTTGGATCTAAATCTGTCCAAGACTTGCAATTGTTGGACAGCCCGCCGGTGACGGCAGTCTACCCGTACCACTGTACTTTCGACTACGATTACGGACCTGGCGTGATAGGCTGCGGAAAACCTGAACCCATGGGAGACGAGTATAGCTATTCCGCAGCTCCCAATTGCGGGACATGGTCGAGTACGACAGCTTTGCCGCCGCGTTACATCTACGGAGCCCTGCAGGCAGGCACGCCCGAGCTCGTCACCACCGCCTGCGCCCATCCCAGGGCCTACTCGTACATCGCCAAGCTTCTTCAAGGAGGCACAGCTACCCAAATCGCAGATTGCGAGCCATGGTGCCCTACTTCCCGAGTCCTTTGACAGGGCTCCGAGGCTCCGCGTGCGCACTCCAGTCCCTGATCTGCCGCTCGGCCAGCCACGCTGTCAACACCCTGCGCGTGTTCGCCTCGGACACATGCGCGGCTAACACGGCGGCGGAGCTCGCGCGGACCGAAAAGGAGGCCAAGATCGCAACGCTCATCAACAAGGGGGCGGGGATGATGGCGCTCGAGGATGTGGTCTCGATGCAAAAGGCGCAGCACACCATGGCGGAGGTCACGAAGAACCTCGGGGATGCGGCGGCTCAGCAGAACGAGAAGTTCATTGCGGCGGTACCCGCGCGCTCGCCAAAAGCATAGAACAATAGATCACATGGCCAGCGGTAAACATGGCCACGCGCTGTCCGAATTCGTAGAGCCTTATAATCAATCATAGCTATAGAAGATATAGAATTATTGATGCGAAGCTATGATTCAAATATATATATATATATATGATATATAGACTATATTATTGAACGATAGCCTATAGCTAGTAGACCATGATGTATATCGATCGATATAACTATCGATGCTATGTTCCCACTTCAATTGAACGCGTGCACCGGCGTGGGCAAGCGCAGAAATCGAAATGGGAGACCGAGAAGGCGGATGGCAACCTGACGGAGGAGGAGGCGAAGGAGCTCGTGAGTCTGGTGGTGGACATCGCTGACGAGTCAAGCGGGGGCGTCCTACAAGTTAGCCACATCCTACGTGAATCACCAGCCCCTGTCCCGTGGGACAAAATCGAGGCGGCCTGCATGCGCTCAGCCACCACGATTACGGATCCCTACTTATACAAATTCGACGAATGGGAGAGTACATATGACTGGGGAAACCTCGCCAAAGCCAAGTTCAAGCTGCAATTCCCTAGCTTCACACTCGAGACAAAAAGTTTCGGCGCACCAGACGACATTCCCTGCACACCCTGGTGTGGCACTGCTCGGCGCCCGCGGCCACGTGCACGGCCGCCCGCTAGCGCTGCGGCCGATCTTGATGCGATGTGGCTCCGACCCCGTGCACTGCAGCGTGGAGGAGCGGTTCCATTTTGATTGCTACCACGACCTTTGGTGCGAAGACCATAAATTTACGGTGGGAGATCCGGCCCAGTTCGTTCCCCGTCGCCCGCGGCCTTTGGTCATGAGCAAATCCAGACTCCCTCACCGTTCCTCCCGCTTGCACGCAGGTGCGGGGGCCCAGGGAACAAGTACATACTAGTACGTATATATGCCGCTCAACTACTTTCGTAGTATTATAATCTGCGGTGGCCCTGCGGTGTCCGGCAGAGGGTGGAGCAATGTCCCGCTTGGGGGGGACCATGCAAGGAGACGTTTCGCTCTGGCTGCATCGAATACCAAGACTATCACCTAGACTCCGAAACCCAGGTGCAAACTTGCAATTGCGAGTCTACCGATTCGTGCGAAAGTAAAGCACGACCCCTGTAAGCGACCAATATAGTAAGCGTGTACATGAGTCGTGCAGGAAGCCGCGGAGCCGGACATGGATGCGAACGAGTACGATGTTCTGGAGGAGGAGGACTGGGCCACCGACCTGCACATCTCCACCTCCTACCTCCGGGTTCGCCGCACCACTCCGGCTGCAGCCCAATCCATGTATGTGCATGGCGAGCCTAAATATAACATCGTGTCCTGTCTGCGCAGGATGTGGAGTCAATTTCGTCCGAAGATTTCGTCCCGCAATAATGTAAATATTACGAACGCCAGCCCGGCATTGGCAAATTCGGAATTCGCTCCCCGCCCCGGCTGCGGCCCCCCTCATTTATACCATTAATCAAATCAACATCAAAAATGGGTAAACCTATACCGTATACCTCTCGAGGAGAGTACGGAATGAGCACGGCCACTGCTGCTTCCGGACCGTCGGACTAGATCTGCGACGCCTGTGCAGAACGGGGGGTGCCGCTTCTAGATCTGGTCACGCAGGTCGGACGCGGGTACAAGCTGCGCTTGCGTGAAGCAGGAAAGCTGGCGCCTGGAAGGAAGGCCTTGGGGCGCGGGGGAGAAAGCGAAGAGGGGGACCGGGGAGGGCCAGAAGGGGTGGGGGGGGGGGGGGGGGGGGGCGTGGGCGTGGGCGGTGAATCAACGCGCCGGGGCGGGGGAAAGGGGAGGGAAGGACGACGTCGACGGATCGGAAGAGGTCGACGACGTCGACGGATCGGAAGAGGTGGGGCCAGGGTGGCGCTGGATATCGATAAGGTGGCCAAATGCATGGAAAGGGGGTGCAGGTGGCCCAGAAGAGCGTATACGGGGATGCGCGGCGGGCAGAGGGTATATATACGTAGAGCGCAGCAAAGCGGGCACCCGATCGGCCGCATCCGGATCCGCACCATGGCCGGAACCCCCCGCCCCCTTCCCCCGCACTCCCCCACCTTCCCTCTGTCTAGACTGCTCTAGATCTGCCGCGCCTAGATCCTGATTTTAAATTTGCGAGCACGTTGCGTAATCGATCATATATCATAGTATATGCATGATCACTTTAATCACGATCAGCATGCGCAGTTACAGATGAAAGCAGATGCATGTGCATATGCATGCGCATGTGCAATTATAATTATCGAAGGAGAGGGCACCTAAGCAAGAGCTCTATACCAAGTCCTAAGCCAGGGCTCTATACCAGGGTCCGCGGCTACCCGGCGCCCACCGGCGCCTTGCCCGCCGCTCGCCGCGAGAGCCCCGCTCCGGCCCCCGCCGGGGGCGCCCCCGCGCGCCGCGCAGCCTCGCCCCTGTTAAGCATCAAGTACTAGTCCCCTTACTCAAGTACTAGTCCCCTTATAATGCATTGTCTAGGGGTATGCAGACTGAGACCCAACAGAGGTTTATCTGACCTGCAGTGCAGTGTGCTCGGTCCCGTGACAGCTCTAGATCTTAGGCAAGTAGCGGCTCGAGTAGCTTGCAGGTATAGTCCGTATATTTGATCCGACAGAGTTTCGCCCTACGTAAGCAGACTCCCAGAATGTATGGCAGTCCTACTTTTTATACAGGGTCCTACACATGTACACGGCTAGAGTCCACAAGAAGCTTATGACGCTCCTTGGAGGCCTATCATAAGACGCCGTACGAACTATATACGACATATATGAAGAATGACGTCGGCGACGTAGGGGGGGAATAAGAGAAGGGGAATGAAGGGAAACAAAGGCCCGCCGCTCCTGGGCCGTTGCAAATTGGTTTATCGCCCAGAGGGCCCTCCAGGGGAGCCCTAGCTAAGTGGGGTATAGCTATATATGTATGCTGAGGCCGTCGCTCGCCCTCCGGATCAATGTCCAGCTCCGGAGTCGAGCCCGCGCGCCTCTAGCGGCGCAGTTTTCGCCCGCGACACCCCTGCCCGCCGCTTTCGCTGCCGCCGCCGCCGGCGCCGCCGGCCGCGCCTCCGCAGAGGGCGCCGCGCCAGCGCCGACGCCCGCGCCCGCGCCAGCCGCGTCCCCGCCCGCCGCGTCGGCCTGTGCCTTGGCCGCCGCCTCCGCCGCCTTCCTGCGGAGCTTCTCCCGCCGGTACCGCAGCTGCCTCACGAAGCCCGTCACAATCGGGATCGCCACGGGCAGCGCGATTGGAATGTAGACCGCCGCCTGGGGTACGGATTTCAAATGGAACGGGGGGAGGAGGGGGGCGGGGCGGGGGCCGGGGGGTACCTTGTGCTCGTCGGGGAAGTACATCATTCCGAGCATCGTCGGGTCGAAGAACGCCTCCCGCGAGGCCTGCGGGGGTACGCGATTAGATGGGGGCAGAAGAAAGGAGGGGTACGGCTATCGCACCACGAGGGCGCGGCGGGCGGCGGAGAGGGCGACGCCGAGGGCCGTCCGCGGGTCCAGAGACGCCACCGCCGCGCGGGCCTGCGGGACGGGAGAAGGGGAGCGGTCGGGCGGGTACAGCATCGGGAGGGGTTACGGGGCAGCGCACGTCGCGGAGCTGCTGGATTGCGAGGTCGCAGACGTTCCGAATGTGGTCCCCGACGACCTGGGGGGGTACGCCTTAGAGAAGTGCGGCGGGGGGTACGGGATGCGAGCGGGGTACCATGTTCTTCTGCTGGTCAAAGAGGGCTGTGAGGGAGCGGAGGGAGGCGGCGGCGGCGGCGGCGGCGGCGGCGGCGCGGCCGCGGGCGAGGACGTTGACCTCCCAGTCGCAGATGGCGGTCTCGGGGCAGGTCAGGAGCCGGGCCGGCGGGGCCGGCGGGGCGTCCGAGCGGGCGTAGGGCGAGAGCGCCGGGTCGAGCGGGGGGAGGCCCAGCAGGAGCCGCAGCTGCCCCACGAAGATGGGCATCGCCGAGCGCAGGGCGGTCAGGGCGGAGACGCGAGGGCCCGGCCCCGCCCGGCCCGGCCCTCGTGATCAGCGCTAGCGCGCCCGGGCTCCGCAGGGCGGCCGCCACCTCCTCGCTGCGCCAGAAATGACCTGCACGCCAAAACTGAGAAGAGGCGGGCGCAGAGGGGGGCCCGGGCGGAGCAGGGGGGGGGGGGGGGGGGGGGGGGGGGGGAAGGGGGGGATGCAGGTACCCCCCCGGGTCCAGGGCGAGCCGTTCCAGGCGGGGGGGGCTTGAGAGCTCTTGGCCCGGGGCGGCCAGCTGCAGGCCTACGGGCTCGGGAATCTCCCGCAGACGGCGGTGCGGCCGAAGGCCGCGGCCGGGACCTCTGACGAATGAAAGAAGGGGGAAACGGCGAATGCTCTGGTGTCGACGGCCGCGGCCGCGGCCAGCGCCGGCGCCGGCTCTCACCTGACGACGATCTAGCCGCCCCCGTAAGGAATCGGAGGGTGGCACAGAAAAGGAAAGGGGGAGGGGGAGGGTACCTTGGAGGCGCGCAGATCGGAGAGACGCCGGCCGCGTGCAGGCTGGGACGGGGGTACAGGGCCAGTTCGGAACGTTGCAGCGCCGGCCGGCGCCCCGCGGCCGAGTCGAGGGCCGAATCCGGGGATGAGGGTACGGGGAAGAAGGCGTCTGGGGTACGCTCTAGCTATAGTAGGCGGCGCGGGGGTACACGGGGCCGCTCCGTTAGGGGACCGGCAGCGGCCCAGAGAGGGCGCGGGGACGAGGGGGGGGTACGCCGTAACGGGCTCGGCGGTCGCGCCTCGAGGGCGCCGCGAGGCGGTCCTCAAAGGAGCGAGGCGGGGCGCTCAGCCCCGGGCCTGGCGGGCGGGCGGGCGGGCGGGCGGGCGGGCGGGCGGGAGGGCGGGCTGGCTGGCTGGAGGGAGGGAAGGCGAGGGGACCGGTGGCGGAGAAGGAGCGCGCGGGGGGTACGCCGTCAGGGGCTCAGCGGGAGCCCCTGACGGCGGCTCGGCTCGGGAACTGGAGCCTCGAACGGAGGTCGACTCGGGTGGGGGCGGGGGGGGGGGGGGGGGGGGGGGGGCGAGGGGGAGGGAGGGATGGCGGGGGGGGGGAGGAGGAGGGGGGTAGGCCGAAGGGGCGGCGCACGCGGCGGGGTCGAGCCCGGTGGCCATGGAGAGCCGGAGGCGCTCGAGGGACGGGGGCACCGGCACCGCCCCCGCACCCGCCGCCTGCGGCTCAGCCTCAACCTTCGTTGTACCCCGGGCCCCAGGGAAAGCTCACGCGGGGCCCGGCGCAGGGCTCACGCGTCCGTCGAGTCGAGGGGCCACTTGCAAGGCCCTTGAGGCGGAGAAGGGGAGGCGGGGCCGACGCTCTGGAGGGCGGCCGCCGGGCCGGCGCCGGCAGGAGGACGGTGGAGCCACCGGCGAGAACCTTAGGCCTTCGCGGGGAGCGCCCGCGGACCCCGCCTTAGGCCTAAGGAGAAAGTGTGAGCAAGGCAAGCCAGAGGAGGGGGGAGGGAGGGGCGCGCCGGAGGAGCCTCGACGCTCAGCTGCGCCGCCGGGGCGCCGAGCCCATCGAGGGGCGCGGGGCGAGGCGGGCGGGCGGACACGTCCGCGGAGCGAGCTAGCCAGAGCGGAGCGCGGAGCGCGGTCACAAGCGCTCGAAGCTGACATTGACTCATCATATGCATGAACTGAAATGCATTTGAAACAAAGAATCCAGAATCTAGATCGGCTCCAGATCTAGATCCGGATCCGCGTCTTCCTCGACGTCGACGTAGACGCGGGCGAAGAGGACAAGCCGCCGGAGAGCCCGGAGGGCCCCGGCTTGCTGGGGGGAGTAGCCCGGGATGCAGACCTGCCCGCGGTCAGCGGTCAGCGGCGGCAGGGCAGGGCCTGGCAGGGCCTGGCAGGGCCTGGCAGGGCCTGGCAGGGCCTGGCAGGCGGGGCGGACCTGCAGGCGTGCCCCGAGGGCGGAGAGGGCGTCGTACCCCTCCGGCGGGTCCTCCCCGATCGCGAGCTCGAGGGGGTGGGAGAGGCGCGCCGACGCGAGCTGGGTGGGGCCCGCAGGCGGCGAGGGCCGCCAGCCCGCCCCGCGCGGGCGGGTCCTTCGCTGTGAGGCGGAAGCTTAAGGCGCGGAGGACGGCGCCGGCGCCCTCGAGCAGCGACGGGAGGAAGCTCCGGTCCCGCGCGGAGCCTGCCGGCCCATCGGCCGGCTCAGCGAGATGCGAGGACGGGCGCGGGAAAGTGGAACGCACGGGAGTCGACCTGGAGATCGAGGGCGGAGAGGGCGGAGCCGCGGAGGGCCTCCCCGAGCCGGGAAGGGAACCCGGCCCTGGGGTACCGCCGGGCGTCCAGGAGCAATTTGATCTCCCGCAGCGCCGTGCGCCGCGCGAGGCCCTCCAGGAATGTGCCCTCCGCCTCCGACCTGGCGGGGTACGCGCTGAGCACGGCAGCGGGGGCGGGTACGGGGATAACGGACGGACAGGACGACGAGCGCCGTCGGGAAGAGGCGCTGGAGGCGGGGAAACGAAAAGAAGGCGGCCGCCGCGTCGCGGCCCAGGCAGAGCCGGTCCCTGCACGAATTCAGAGGGGGGCAAGGCGAAGCCGGCGGGGCGGCGGGCCCGGGCCCGGGGGTGCCTCACCCGAGCTGGAGGGAGCGAATCGAGAGGCCAGCGGACGTCCCGGCGAGGGCGCGAAGGCTCCAGGCGTACTTGGGCGAGTCGCGCGGGCAGGCGGCGGCCAGCTCCGCCAGCGGGAGGCCCGAGAGCTGGCCCAGGACGCCCCCGGGGAGCCCGTAGCACAGCTTTGAGAGGCTGAAGCTGAGCCGCCGGAGCCGGCCGCAGGGGCAGCGCGCGGCGGTCTCGGCCGCCGCCTTGTCGTAGATCTGAAGTGCGCCCGGGAGGTGCAGGCCGGTCAGGCGCTCGAGCTCGAGCCCCGGCATCTGAACTCGAAGCGCCTCGCGCAGCGCTTGCGGAACCCGAAGCGGGTCGCCGCCCAGAACCTTGCCCTCGAGCGCCAGCGCTGCTTCGAAGCTCTCCGCCCTGCCCGCGCGCCACCTCCGCGGCCGCGCGCGGCGCACGCCTCGACCAGCGCCGCCGCCGCTCCGAACACCCGCAGCCGCTCGCCTCGAGCTCCTGGCTTCAAGGTGATGTGCACAGCGCCCGCCCGCACAGCTCGAGCGCGGCCGGTTCGTCCGCCGCCGTACGCAGCTCGCCCCACGGCACGCCGCGCTCCAGCGGCGGCACGCCCGCCGCGCGCGCCACGCGCCCGCGAGGTCCGGGATCCACGAGCTGCAAGATGTACCAAAGAACCTCGTCGGGCAGGTCCAGCAGCTGCAGCGATGGGACCGCCGACGGGCCCTGCTTCATGCCGCCCAATCCAGCGCTGCGTGCTGGTGCGGCAGTCTGCGCCCGACCTGGGCGATCAACCTTTCCGGGTACGCTCGCACTCAACGGCGGGTACGTCGACCCGAAAGCTCGGGGTGCGAAGTTCACGCCGAGCGCGTTCAGCGATGTCGGGGCACAAATCGAAATCGCATGCGTCGAAGCGGGCCCGCGTCGAACAGCCGGCCGCGCCACCTGCACCCGCGCCGGTACCTCTGCAAGGAGCGGGTCAGGAGGCGTTCGACGCGCTGCCCGATGCTGTAGTCAGCGATGTCTTCAAGGCGCTCGGGCTGCGAGAGAGCTGGCACCTGCGCGGCGTGTGCAGGTTCGTGTGCCCTAGCCTCCCGCGCGCTTCTCGTGGTAGCTAAGCACGCGGCGGATCGCAGGCGGTGGCGGCGAGTGGTCGAGGAGACGGAGTGGGCGAGCGTCGAGCTGCGGATCGAGGGCGGGGATGCCACGGACTGGACGGGCGGCAAGTCAGGCAAGCGGCGCAAGGCGGCAGGGGGCGAGGGCGCCGGCGGCCCGGGTGGCGAGCGCGTTTACAGCCTTCTGACGGAACTCTTTGAGGCGAGGAAGCTGCGGCTCGGCGGGAGCGCCGGCTGCAGCGTGGCGCTTCGGGCCGAGTTCCCCCGGCCGCCGACCCTGCGCCTCGGGAAGAGCGGCGACGTCGCCGCTGTAGAGAAGAGCCACCAGCTCGCAGCGAGCGCCGCGTGCGGGCTCCTCGCAACCATCGCCGGCCGCGTCTGCGGCCCTGCGCAGCTGCGGGAGGCGACCGTCGAGCTGATCAACGCCTCCAGAATCCGCCGCGCCACACGGAAGCTCCTGCGCGACGTTCTACTCGGCGTGCTGCGGGCGCTGGCGCCGCAGGACGGCGCCGCCAGCGCCCTGGAGTGCCTCAGCGTCGGATTCACGGGCGGCCCCGGCAGCGACGACTCCGAATCCGATCGGTTCATGCCGTGGCCCGAGCCCGACGAGCTGCGGACCGCCCTCGCCCCCTTCGGCAAGCTCCGCTCGCTCACCCTGTTCTTCAACGAGCTCGACGAGGGCGCCGCGCTGGAGGCGGCGGCCGCCATCGCCGAAGCCTGCCCCCTCCTCCGCTCCCTCGCCCTCGGCCCGGGCGAGGACGCGGCGCTCGCCGCGCTGGCGCCCCTCGCGCACCTCGAGGAGCTGGTCGTCGAGTGGCCGCCGCCGACCCGCGACTCGAACGAGCCGCGCGCGCTCGCGGCGCTCGCCGACAAACCCGCCGGCCGCAGCCTCAGGCGCATCGCTCTCTTCCGCTCGACGGGCCTGTACCGGTGCGGCCGCTCGCCCCTAGGCCTTCCGAACTTAGACGATCCAATCCTAAGCCGACGAACCAAGTACAGCTAAGCGCTCACTACGTATACTGAGTCTGCTGAGTACAGCATTAGTCTGAAGAGCCGCGCCACGCGTAAGACCCTAAGCTAAGCTAGCTCCGCCAATCCAATCTTTAGCTAATCAATGAAGCCCAGTTAAGTACTCACTACTAGGAAGTACACCAGCCTGAGCTAATGTATTTGCGCTATCCAAAGTCTGCTGAGCCGCGCCACTCGTTCCGAAGTTCGTGCGCCCTTCGCTGACCGACGTGCTAGGGAAGGGGCGTTCCCGGCCCGGTCAGAGTGGGCCCGGCGGGCCCAGGCGGATGCCGATCTGGCGGGGAACGACCTGGCCCTGCTCGCCGCCCTGGCCCGCATGCCCAGCCTCGAGTCGTACGAGCCGCTCGAGGTCCGGAAGGGGGGGGCCCACCCCCTTCCTTTCCGTACCCCTCTTACTCCGTCGCAGCTTCGGGACTCGCAGGTGGATGCGGCGTTCGTGGAGGCCCTGGGGCGCCTCACCGGCCTGCGCGAGCTCGCCGTCCGCTACCACGGCGGGGTCCCTTTCGACCGCGCCCACGTCTCCGCCGCCGCCCGCGCCTTCGCCGATGCCCTCTCCGTCCTGCCCCGCCTCGAACGGCTCTCTCTGGAGCTCGACGGTCAGCTGAGCTCCCCCCCCCCCCCCCCCCCCCCCCCCCCCCGCTCAGCCGCTGCAGTGTACCGGTTGGAGGTGGGCGACATCGTAGCCATCTTGGCGTGCTCCGGGGCCCGGCGCGCCCTGGTCGACCTCTACGTCTCTCTCGACCGGCCGCTCACGCTGGCCGAGGCGGAGGGGGTACTGGAGCTCTCGGCCCTCGAGCGCCTGGACGTCGCGTGCTGGCTCAACGCCAAACCCTCCCTCCGCCCCTTCCAGGCGCAGCCGTCCCCCCCCCCCCCCCCCCCCGCGCAGCCTGTACCCCCGTCTAACGTGCGCGCGCCTGTACCCCGGCAGATTCTCCAGGGCCTGGGGCCCCAGGTCGCCGTGAGCATGCAGGTGTACCCCGACGAGATCGACGATCGTGCGTTCGCGAGGGCGGAGCGCGCAATCGAGCGCATGTTTGCGGGGCGCCGGCCCGCGCGGAAGCGCGAGATTTTCGAGATCGAGGTGGTCGACTCGGTTGCAGCTGGACTCGATTGAGGGGCCCCTCCCTCCCCTCGCTTCCCCCCGCCCGCCCACCCCGTCGACGCCCACCCGCCCGCCCCGTCGCAGCTGCCCCTGATGCCCTGATGCCCCTCTTTCCGGTGCTGTAATTATAATGCTTTCCGCGGACCTGATTTAGATTCTAGATTATGTTCAGCTATGCTGTAGCATTCTAGCTATGCCAGCTATATATATGCTATTATGACCTTTCAGCTTTTGACATGGGTCCCGGGTCGGAGCCGATTTAGAGGGCTGGTGCGAACTAGAACGAGACCCGAGAACAGCAATCTATCCATCTGAGAGTCTCCGCTCCGATCCTCCGCCACGCCTAGAAAGAGCGGGATGGAAGATGGAATCCCGGGATGGAAGAGCGGGGAGGAGGGGGGGGGGTTACGAGTGTACGAGGCGGGTCTCGGCCTGCACGTGGGAAGGAATCGGAGGGGGTACTACAGGAAGAGGAAAAGGGAAGGGGCTGGCCATGGGTACCTTGGAGAGTCTGTGAAGGCCGGGATCCCGCTCGCCAGGTTGGAGGTACGGGGTCAAGCCCCCCCACCCCTCCCCCCCCCCCCCCCCCCCATCCCCCACCCCCACCCCCCACCACACTCCCTCCCTCCCTGAGCAACTCGGCGGCGAGGGGGTCGGGGGCTGAAACAGGGGAGGAGAGTCTGGGGGCGAAGGAGTCCGGGGTGCCCCCCCCCCCCCCGGAAGAAGGCGTGAGCGGGGTACGAGGCCGGAGAGGGCGCGTGGGGCGTGTGAGCGGGCAGGGGCGGGAGGCTCCAGGGCCCCGCCGGGCCGGGCGGGGCGGGCGCGGACGGCGGCGCTCGCCTCGTCGAACCAGGGGCCGTCTTCGCCTGACGACTCGAGGGCCTGACGGACGGGCGGGCGGGCGAGGCGGGACGCTCGACCCCGGTCCTGGCGGGCGGGCGGGCGGGCGGGCGGGCGGCGGGCGGTCAGAGGGGCGGTTGGGGCGGGCCAGGCCGAGGGGACGGCGCACGTGCGTGCGCCTCGCAGGTGCGGGAGCCCGGCGGAGCCCGGCGGAGAGCCGGAGGCGCGGATCCCGAGGCGCCGCCGCCGCCGCCGACGTCAACCGCGACCCACGCTCCGCAGAACGATTCGGAGCGGGGCGCGGGCGAGCGGTGACGCCGACGGAGCGGAGGGGCGGGCGGGCGGGCAGCGGCCTGCGGGCCGGAAGCTGAAGAGCGTGGAGCGGGGACAGCAGGCAGCCGCTCGGCGACGGGCGGCGACGGCGGGCACGGACTGCCATGCAGGAGCTGGGGCCGAGCTCGATCGCGAGCTGGCGGGCTCGGCGCTGCGTTTGCCTCTGCCGGCGCCGGCCGCGGTTACGCCGCAGCCGACGCGTTAGCGAGGGCCCTGCAGGCCCGGCTTCAGCCGCTCCTCCCGGCGGCGCCAGCGCCCGCGGCACTCTGGTCTCGATCGATCATGATTCCGCTGCGGCTGATCGCTGACCGCCTCTACTGGTCAACTGCACGACCGGCCCACGACGCTCGCTTCGATTCGGCCCATGACGCTCGAAGCTGGCCCACTCGCTGCCACCGCCCATCATATGCCGCATGCTTAGCTTGTAGCTACGCGCGGCTGAGATCGATAGGCCAATTGGCGATGCGGACCTCCACGCGCGGCGCACAGGCCAGCTCACCCGCAAGCCGAGCAAGTTGTTCATCGCAGCACGTCGAGCCCTCCCGTCGCTTCGCAGCTCGCAGTCGAACGCGCGGCTGCTGCTGTCTACCCCCCCTCGGGGGCGACTGCCTAGCCCCCCTTCGCTCGTCGTGAGGTCCGCCAGAGCACTAAGGGATCGAGATCCTTCGCTTTGATCGCACCAACGCGTTAGCTACGGTCCAACTGTATCCGGGCCGCCCCGCCCGCTGGTCTGCCTGCTGTGTTCCCCCGCGCGGCCCTTGGCCTACGCCCGCTGACTTCAAACGCTGCAGAGCAGTCGGGAGAGACGAGCGATGTTGAGCCCTGCGTCCGGAGAGCGTGCGGAGGATCCCGAGCGCGTGGACCCGCGGCCGGCGAAAGCCGCGCCGGCGCCCTCGCAAACGGCGGCAGCTGCATCTATCGACACGCTGCCCGATGATGTAGTCAGCAACGTCTTCAAGGCGCTCGGGCTGCGAGAGAGCTGGCCCCTGCGCATCGTGTGCAGGTCCGTCGCTCGGTCCTCAATTGCGCATGCCCCCCGCGCGCGCTTCTCGTCTTAGCTAAGCATACGGCGGATCGCAGGCGGTGGCGGCGAGTTGTCGAGGAGACGGAGTGGGCGGACTTTGACCTGTGGTATGCGTACGAAGCGGGGTCGACGTCGACGCCGGCGTGCAGCTCGCACTGCGATTGTGCGTACTGCATGGCCTCGGATCTGTTCGAAAAGGGGAAGCTGCGGCTCAGCGAGCGCTTCAGCGTGACCCTCCGCCCGTGGCTCTACGAGTTCGTCGCCCAAGCGGCAGGCAACAAGCGGACAGTCGCGGCGGCCTGCAACCTCCTCGCGGCGATGATGCTCAGATCGGCGCAGCCGCGCGAAGCGAGCGTGATGTTCCTAAACGATCACGATGAAACCGGGCTAGTGCTCGGTGACAGCAGCACGCGGGAAATCGATCCCGATCTGTTCAGCTCTTACCTGCTGGACGTGCTACGGGCGCTGCAGCCTCGGGAGGGGGCGCCCAGCGCTCTCGAGAGCCTCAGCGTCGGCTTTAGCGGCGGGAGCTGCGTCGACGCCGCAGATCATGACAACGACGGTTACGACGACTACATCCACTCAGTCATGGACGAGATGCCGGCCGGCTGTGTGCCGTGGCCGCCGGCAGCCGAGCTGCACGCCGCCCTCATCCCCTTTCGCGGCCTGCGCTCCCTGACCCTTCTCTTCGACGATTTCCGCATGGCTGTCAGCTCGGAGGCCGCGACGGTCATCGCCGCCACCTGCCCCCTCCTCCGCTCCGTCGCGGTCAGCCTCCGCCCGTTCCGCGAGTCGTCGGACGCGGTGCTGGCGGCGCTCGCCCGCCTCGCGCACCTCGAGGAGCTGGCGCTGGTCGTCGTGTCGTGCACGCGGTCGGCGGCGCTGTCCGATCCCGCCTACTCCGTATACCTGCGCCACGGCCTGCTGGAGCTCGCGGAAGGGCCGGCGGGCCAGAGCCTACGCAAGATCGTTTTCGCCGGGAAGAACCGCTTGCTGGGGTGCGCACTAGAACTTCCGCGGGCGGCCCTTTCCCAGTCTTTCTTTCTACCTTTCTGCGATTTTAACTTCCTGATTTTTGCAGGGACGGAGTCTTTCCGAGGGGATTCACAGCCGCGGAGCTGGCGCCGGCGCAGATCAGCGACGGCGCCACACTTGCCGCGCTGGGGCGCATGCCGAAGCTCGAGGTGATCGCACCCCTGGAGGTGAGCCGCCAGAGCTCGATCCGAGCCGTTGTCTCTGCCTGCGCCGATCTTCCTGCTCGCGATCGCAGATCCACGTCTACGACACCCACATAGACCCCTCCTCGATTCTAGCGTTCGGCTGCGCCGAGAACCTGCGGTCAACGCGCCTGAGCGTCGTGTTCAACTACCACCCCGGCGTCAGCCCCGAGCGGGCGCGGGCCGGCCTGGACGCCCTCTGCGCCGCGCTCTCCGGCCTGCCCCGCCTCGAGAACCTCGCTCTCGATCTCCAGTACAACTTCTCAGGTGAGCCGGCGCCGCGCGCGTATGTCTACGTACCCGGCTCACGGAGCGAGGGTCCCCCCGGCCCTAGGCCTTCGGCTGTTAACGTTCCGTGCCTGCAGGCTGCACTTTTGCTTCTGCGAGCTCGAGCGCCGCCGCCAACGACATCCTCGTCACGCTCCTGACGAGCGCCGGCGTGCGGCGGGCACTCACGGATCTGAAGCTCGACGGGCTCTTCCGGGCGCCGGGCGACAGCCGCGCCCTGGCCAACGCAATCGCCGCCCTGCCCCGACTGGCCAGGCTCGCCCTGCGGGAGATGAAGTGTGAGCCCGGCCGGACCCGGCGCCCGCCCGCCCGCCCGCCCCGCCCCGCTCATCCCGGGGGGCGCAGGGGGTTACACCGGTTCCTCCGACGACTTCGCCGCGTTCCTGGGGAGCGAGGGCGTCCGGCGGGTCCTCACCGACTTCGCATGCGGCTGGCCGCTATCGGAAGCGGGGGCGGGGGCCCTCTTCGCCCTGCCGGCCCTCCAGCGCCTCCGCCTCTCCGCCGGGCTCGACCCCGCCGCGCCCCTCCCCCTTCGCACCTTCGAGGTCCGCGCTCCCCCCCCCCCCCCCCCCCCCCTTCGCTACCATCCCGAGTCCGCCTCACTGGCTTCGTCCGATACTTACGCGTACCCCCCAGGACCTGAACCGCCGGCTCGGGCCCGAGGTCGCCGTCCAGCTCGCCCTGACGCCGCGCAACGCGCTGTACCCCTGGGGGAGCCCGGAGCTCGAGGATCTGCGGGAGGCGGTCGAGGGCGTTTTCGATGGGCGCCCTCCCTTCTGACCCGGCCGCGGCGACGGGCCAGGCCCGCCCCCGCCCGCCCGCCCGCCCGCCCGCCCGCTTTGAACTCCTACCCCCCTCCCCCATGCCCCTCCCCCGCCCCTTCTGACCCGGCGATGGGCCAGGCCCGCGGGCGCCCCCGCCCGCCCGCCCGCCCGCCCGCCCGCCCGCCCGCTTTGAACTCCTACCCCCCTTCCCCATGCCAGGCCCGGCGACGGGGGGGCCGCGGGCGCCCTCGCCCGCGCGGCGACGGGCCAGGCCCGCCCCCGCCGCGCGCCCGCCCGCCCGCTTTGAACTCCTACCCCCTCCCCCATGCCCTCCCCCGCCCCTTCTGACCCGGCGATGGGCCAGGCCCGCGGGCGCCCCCGCCCGCCCGCCCGCCCGCGGCCCGCCTGTCCAACCAACCCATCGATCCGGCCCCGTCCTCCCTCTTTCGTTTTTTAACGCCGACCCAGACGTACCTCCCGCTTCCTATACCCGTCTTTGAACCCCTACCCCCCTCTCCGCCCTCCCCCTCCCCCGCCCTTTCCGCCCCAACTTTTCTCCCAGCGTCCCGCCACGGCAGAGCGGCCGCCGCATCGACGGCCGAGCTCTTTACCGTTGTACCCTCTCCTTTTTTCTTACCCTCCCACTTTTTTCCCGGCGGCCCAAATCCGGAGGTAGGTACCCCTTTCGCGCCCCCCCCCCCCACCCCCGCATTTCGTCCCCTTATCATCCCCTGAGAGCTCTGGGCCCTGCAGGGCCTCGCCGGGAGGGAACCGGCACCGCCTCAAGCTCAGAACGCCCCGGCTTTCGGAAACCACCGGGGGGGCGGCGGCGGCCGCAGCAGGTCGCCCAGGCCTCTGCTGCGGATCCGGCGCGGCCGCCCACTGTCTTCCATCTCTCGTTGAGCGCCCATATATTTAATGAAGCCCCCGAGTTCCGCTTCCAGGCCCCCCTCTGCCTCCCCTCTCTTAAGCTTAAGAGCTTTCGATACTCCTCTTTTTGCAGTGGACGGTAATACTGGGCGAAGCTAAAGGATCATAGCTAGGATAGCTAGCTGGATACATTCATTCTTAATTGATTTCCTTCCTCTCCCACGTTTCCCTGCCTCGTCGACGTCTTGCGAATTGGCTAGCGCTCCCCCGGCCGCAGGGGCCGGGTCAGGCTTTCTTCCGGGCTTGTCTGCTTCAATTCTCAGAGTCTGGAGCCGGCTCCCCGGGTCATGATTAGACTTTTCGGCGGCGTGCCGGGCCCGCCGCTCCGTTTTCCTCGTGGTCGCGCCCGTCGTCGCCTTAACGCTTGCTGGGCCTTCGTCTCCTTCTGTTTCACTCCCTACCGGCCGCGGGCGGCCCGGGCCTCCGGCCCCCGTCCTTGGTGCCGGGGTCCTCGCTTCGTCTTATGCTTTGCCGGCTTGTACTACGGTAGTTCGCGATCAGTTCGGCCAGTTTCAAGTTTTGTGGCCAGTTTTTACGATATCGATCCCGTTGACTGCCCTTCAGGCTTCATATCAATTGCAAGGTTTTTGCGTTTTTGCCTGCTCTTTCGCATCGTCCGCCTTCGCCTCCGTCCCCTCTTACTCTCTTACTTGTCGTTCCTCCTGTTGTTCCTCTTACCTGTCTGCTTTAAGGCGTCCTGTGATTTAATTTATCTTTCTCGCTTCTAGCTTTGTCCTCTTTCGACGGTAGCGGTCTCGTCATGATCATCGCATGCTGTGGTCCCCTTGGATGTTGGGGTTAGCTCAATTTTTTTGTGTCTGTCGTCCTAAACTTGAAAGATTTTCTCGGTCTCGCGACCGGTGTTTAATATCTCGTATACGTACGTCGTCGACGTCTCTTCTCGGTCTATGTCTATTTTTTTTTGTTGTCGCTTTCGGCTCTTCGTCTTGTCGTTCTTAGTGCTCTTGTCCTATATATAGCCAGTTATTTTGCTTCGGCCGGGCCCCTAGGCAGCCCCCGCAGTGCTGGTGTCTAGAGACTGCAGCGCTAGATGTACATGTGGGCCCGGCCTGTACATGTGGCCGGTCATCTTGCAGCTCCATACCCCTTCTTACCTCTTCCCCTTGCTCCTCCACTTCCGCCCCTGCGAGGCCCTCTTTCTGACGTCCTCCTGGTTCAGCCCCCTCTTCAGCCCATCCTTCTTGCCCCCGCTTCTGCAACTGTGACGCTGGGCGGCACTATCTTTTTGCATGCCCCTCCCGCCTCTACGTCCCCGGTCTCTTTGCATCTGCATCCACTTTCCCGGATCCGCTTGCAGGCCCCCTCGCCTCCAGAGCTCGCCATCACTTCGGCCTCCCTCGCCTCCGCTCTCGATTCTCCATACCCTTCGAATAGCCGCCTTCTCTCTCCTCCTCCGCCCTCCCTCCCCCCTCGAGCTCCGGGTCCTCGGCCTCTGCCCCGCTTCCGAGTGTTGGCGAGACTGTCCTCTTTTCGGTCTCCCCGTCATTCCGGCTCCCTGCTCCCCTTCGGCGCCTCGGGTCCCATATGCGGGTCCTATCCCGCTTCCTGGCGCTCGTGAGATTCGCCGCCGGCGCCCTCGTCGGGCCCTTGCGCCCTCGAGCTCGTCTCTCTCTGCGCCGCCCATGGCCATGACCTCCGTGTCATCTGATCCGGCGCCACCCGACCTTTCTCCAGCTTCGCTGCCCTCTCTTCGGCGCCGGCAGCGATCCCCGTCACCTGCTCGCGGCCCTTCCCCTGCCTCCGACCCTTCCTCGGCCCCCTCCTCGCCTAGGCCTCTTCCGTCTCGTCGGCCCCCGCCGCATTCCCGTCGGCGGATCTCTCGATCGACCCTGGACTCTCCGCCTGCCACTGTCTGCGGGGTACCTCCGCCGCCGTGTTCGGCGCCGGCTGTCAGTACTTTGCTCGGTAGCTCCCCCGTCGTGGCTCCTCGGGGCCTCTTCGTCGTCGTCGTTCGCTGGGTTCCGGCTCCGGGTCAGATTTCTCGCCGGGCTTACCTTCTCCTGGCTCTGCTCCTGGGCCCTCAGCTCCGGGACCGGCTTCCCCGATCTCCTCCCGGACTCGTGGTCGTACCCGTCGCCGGCTTGCCGAGCCTGCGGCTCCTTCTACTTCCCCCGGCGGTTTGCCGGGCCGGACCCTCCGGCCTTTGTTCTTGATACCGGACTGCCGCCTTTGCCTTCGTCTTCTGCTTCGCTGGTCGCGATCGTATCCCGCCGGCGCCGGCGTACTTCTTCGTCTTCTAGTTTAGTTCGGTCTGGTTCGGATTCTGATCGTAGTGTTGATGCTAGAGTTAGTTTCAATACTAGCTATAGTCCTCGTGCTCGACCTGTTGTTCGCCGTCGTTTGCAGTTCGATTGCCCGCCTCGACCCTGGCCGGCTTTAGTGATTCCTTTGACTGTCCTTTTGCCTGCTCTTGATCCGCCTGCTCCGCCTCCTGTGTCCTCCTCGACCTCGTGCCGTAGCTCTGCCCTTTCGCATCGTCCTGCTTCGCCTCCGCCTCCATGTCGTCTTGTTGTTCCTCTTACTTGTCTTCTTCCTGTTATTTATCTTTCTCAATTTTGTCCCCGCTTCTTAGTGATGTAATTCCTTCTGATATTGATGGTATCTCTAGCTCTGGCTCTTCTTCGTGTCAGTTATCCTCTGTCCCTAGATCTGCTCGATTTATCGTCTCTTCTCGCTATCGATCTGTCTCGAGCTCTGTGTCTTTCCTTTTTTATTGTCGATTTTGGCTCTTTGTCTTATCTTTCTTCGTGCTCTTGTCTTAGTTATTTTGCTTTTTTGTCTTTATGCCCCCTGGGCAGCCCCCGCAGTGCTGGTGTCTAGAGACTGTGGCCGGTAATTCACCAAAAAAAAAAATACATGTGGCCGGTAATTATATAAATCAGGCGAAGCCTCTTTCAGGCGAAGCCTCTTTCTCAAACCCAAAAACCGACGATCTAAATTCCTTTTTTAACCTTTTTTTCCACTCGAGATCCCCCCTGCTAAATAATTTCCGTGTCGCACTCCCTCGAGGCAGAATTATTAATTTTGCCTCGACACAGACGCGATTGCTGCTAGTCACACAGCCACCCGAACCCCCACAGACCTCTCTAGAGCCAATTTTAGCGTCCTGGCTCCCCTAAGACGACCGCTCTCCCGTGGGCGTCGCGCGAATATCGAATATTCCTCTGGATCAATTCCGGTTCTTAACCTCCGACAAATCCAGTCCGAGTCAGAAGGTGGGACCCGGTCCCGCCCGGTCCCGCGACAAAATCGCGCCAGGAACGCCCCAGAACGATACAGAATGACGCGCGAGGGCGAGCGCATCGCCGCAAACCCGATTTCGCGCGCCGTCGACGCTCCAGTGCGAAGAGTCGGCCGAAAATTTGATCCGGCCGGTTCCGGCCGGTCCCGCGACGCGCGCAATCGATGCGTACGGGCGCGCATAGACATAGCAGCGCCTGCGCACCCCGAAATCCGCTTTTCGGAGCCGGAAGAGCGCAGGAAGGTACCCGACGGCAAAAATTCGATCCTAGACAGGCCCGGAGATCTTTCCGCGCGCCCGCGCCGCGGCGCATGCGCGGAACGATAGCATAAGCATTTGAGATGTAGAAGAAGCCTTCCGCACGGTCTCTAAATGCGCCGGGCCGCGAGGACCCAGCCGACCCCGGAAATTCGATCCTGGACGGACCTGCACAACTTTCCGCGCGCCCTCGCATCCTCACGCGAGCGCATCGCTACAATTTTCAGTTGACTCCTTTTTAAAGCTTTTCGCAAGCTCTGCAGGCGCGACAGGGCACGAGAACCCAGCCGACGCAAAAATTCGATCCTGGACATACCCGACGGCAAGAATTCGATCCTAGACAGGCCCGGAGATCTTTCCGCGCGCCCACGCCGCGGCGCATGCGCGGAACGATAGCATATGCATTTTAGATGTAGAAGAAGACTTCCGCACGGTCTCTAAATGCACCAGGCCGCGAGGACCCAGCCGACCCCGAAAATTCGATCCTGTACGGACCTGAACATCTTTCCGCACGCCCTCGCATTCTCGCGCATGCGCATCGCTACAATATTCATTTGAGATTTTATCAAAGCCTTCCACAAGCTTCGAAGACGCGAAAGAGCACGAGAACCCAGCCGACGGCAAAAATTCGATCCTGCACGGACCCGGACATCTTTCCGCGCGCCCACGCCGCGGCGCATGCGCGGAACAATAGCATAAGCATTTGAGATGTAGGCAAAGACTTCCGCACGCTTTGCGTATGCGCCGAGCCGCGAGGACCCAGCCGACCCCGAAAATTCGATCCTGTACGTATACGGACCTGCACAGCTTTCCGCGCGCCCTCGCATCCTCGCGCGTGCGCATCGCTACAATAGTAATTTGAGATCTTTGTTAAGCTTTTCGCGAGCTCCGAGGACGCGACAGGGCGCGAGAATCCAGCCGACCCCGAAAATTCGATCCTGCATGGACCTGCACGTCTTTCCGCGCGCCCTCGCCTCCGCAGCCCCGCACATCGATGCTATATACATTCGATCGCGAGATTCTGTTTAAGCGATTCGCAAGCTCTGTGCATGCGCCTGGCCGCGAGAACCTCGCCCCTCCCGGGCCTCCTTCCCAACAATATTATAATTAATCTCTTCTCAATCTGCTCCACCCTTTAGTTCCTCAGTAAATTAATATTCCTCTAGCCGGCCAGCGCTAGCTGGACTGGCCGTCAGCCAGCCAGCTTCCAGCCAGCTGCAGAAAGCTGTTCGCGATCGGCCAGGCCGCTGGCCAGTCGCTGAGTGCCCTATATATATAGGCCTACTGTAACAGCGGCGAGGGCGTCCGCGAGGCTTCGCCGTACTTAGTGCTCCGCAGGAGCACGGATCTTGTCTCAAACCCAAAAACCGACGATCTAAATTCCTTTTTTAACCTTTTTTTCCACTCGAGATCCCCCCTGCTAAATAATTTCCGTGTCGCACTCCCTCGAGCCAGAATTATTAATTCTGCCTCGACACGGACGCGATTGCCGCTAGTCACACACCCACCCGAACCCCCACAGACCTCTCTAGATCCATTTTTAGCGTCCTGGCTCCCCTAAGACGACCGCTCCCCGTGGGCGTCCCGCGAAAATCGAATTTCCCTCTGGATCAATTCCGGTACTTAACCTCCGACAAATGCAGTCCGAGTCAGAAGGTGGGACCCGGTCCCGCCCGGTCCCGCGACGAAATCGCGCCAGGGACGCCCCAGAGCGATACAGAATGACGCGCGAGGGCGAGCGCATCGCCGCAAGCTCGATTTCGGGCGCCCTCGACGCTCCAGTGCGAACAGTCGCCCGAAAATTTGATCCGGCCGGTTCCGGCCGGTCCCGCGAAGCGCACAAACGATGCGTACGAGCGCGCATAGAAATAGCAGGGCCTGCGCACCCCGAAATCCGCTTTTCAGAGGCCGAACAGCGCAGGAAGGTACCCGACAGCAAAAATTCGATCCTGCACAGGCCCGGACATCTTTCCGCGCGCCCGCGCCGCGGCGCACGCGCGGAACGATAGCATAAGCATTTAAGATGTACAAGAAGACTTCCGCACGCTTTATAAATGCACCAGGCCGCGAGGACCTAGCCGACCCCGAAAATTCGATCCTCTACAGACCTGCAGACCTTTCCGCGGTCCCGCGACGAAACCGCGCCAGGGACGCCCCAGACCGATACAGAATGACGCGCGAGGGCGAGCGCATCGCCGCAAGCTCGATTTCGGGCGCCGTCGACGCTCCAGTGCGAAGAGTCGGCCGAAAATTTGATCCGGCCGGTCCCACCCGGTCCCGCGACGCGCGCAATCGATGCGCACTGGCGCGCATAGACATAGCAGGGCCTGCGCACCCACGAAATCCGCTTTTCGGATGCCGAACAGCGCACGAAGGTACCCGACGGCAAAAATTTGATCCTGCACCGGCCTGGACATCTTTCCGCGCACTCATGCCGCGGCGCATGCGCGGAACAATAGCATAAGCATTTGAGATGTAGAAGAAGCCTTCCGCACGCTTTATAGCTGCGCCGGGCCGCGAGGACCCAGCCCACCCCGAAAATTCGATCCTCTACAGACCTGCAGACCTTTCCGCGCGCCCTCGCATCCTCGCGCGTGCGCATCGCTACAATAGTAATTTGACATCTTCGTTAAGCTTTTTGCGACCCCCGACAACGCGACAGGGCGCGAGAATCCAGCCGACCCTGAAAATTCGATCCTGCATGGACCTGCACGTCTTTCCTCGCGCCCTCGCCTCCGCAACCCTGCACATTGGTACTATATGCATGCGAGATTCTTTTTAAGCGATTGGCAAGCTCTGCGCATGCGCCTGGCTGCAAGAACCTCGCCCCTCCGGATCCTCGGGCTCCCACCCCCCCCACGTGCACAAGCCAATACATAAAATCTCCTCTCAATATGCTCCACCAGTTAAAAGCAAGCCAGTACGTCCAACTCCTCCCCTAATTATAAATTCCCTCTAGCTCCTCGATCATTACATTCCTCTCTGGCCAGCCAGGTTCGTCCCCCAGCCCTCTGGCTATATATATAGCTAGCGAGCCAGCATGCATATATATGGCCCGGCCGCCAGCTTCGAATTCCAGCCAGCCATTTGGCCGGGCAGCGCGCTGGCCAGTGCGCTAGGCCTAGGCTGCCAAGGCCTACTGTGACAGCCGCGAGAGCGTCCGCGAGGCTTCGCCGTACTTAGTGCTCCGCAGGAGCACGGATCTTGTTATATAAATTGGGCGGCAATTCACCAAAAACAAAACTTTCTTTGATTTGTCCCTGCTGTGCGGCTGTGCCCCATGGCCCATGGGCCCCTGGGCCCTGGGCAGCCGGGCCGCATGCCTTCAGCCCCCGAAAAAGAGAGCTTGAAAAAAAACAAAAAACTTGAAAAGAAATTCAAGTTACTTGAAAAACAAAAACGGCCCGTACGTAGTAGGTCGATGTCCCGTACCCCGGGCGGCCCGGCCCGGCCACTAATAATAAAGAGCTTTTTTCGGTCGCATTTGTATTGGCAGGGATAGACTGTTCTGTGATTGGCTGGTCCGACTCGGGTCACGAGTCGGGTGTACCCAGCGGGTTATTCAGGAAGCTCCTCCTTCCAGCCTTCCATGGCCTGGGCGGCGGGCGCGCGCAGGCGGCGCAGCAGCTGCGCGCTGCGCATGCCTTCAGCTGCGGCGCCTGCGCAGTGCGCACATGCCATGATGCCCGGCCGCAGTGCGCAAGCTCATCGATATCAGCCTGGATGCGCTAGCTATAGCCTATAGGCTATACCGGTAGCCTTTTGGCACGGCCGGCAGCATGCGCATCTGCAGCCGCTGAGGGCTCGCAACCGGAGCCGGCGCCGGCGGCCTCGCGCAGATCGCAGCTGCAGAGCACGAGAGACCGTCGGACTCCGAGACCCGAGCAGCCGCGCGCGGCGCAGTGGCGCAGCTGCAGGACCCCTGGCCCGCCGGCGCGCCTACGGCGCACACGCTGGCTAGCGCTCCGGCGCGCGCGGCGGCACACGCGCGGTTCGCGCGGGAAATGCGGCAGTGCTCTCCGCAGCTGCAGCTGCAGGCGCCGCTTGATCCCCGCAACGTAACTGACCGCCGGGCCGACCGTAGCTGATCATGAATTCGGACGTCGGCGCGGAGCCTCGGAGCACATCCAGAGAGATGCCGCGTGCATACACAGCCCGCAGCCGACTTCAGCTGCAGCATCCACCGCGGCCGGCGCGAGCGCAGCTGCAGTTAACGTTGCAGTTGCGCATGCAGGTGCACGTGCACGCGTACGTGCAGCTGCGGCGGCGTCGCTTGGCCTCCTCCCTGCAGCCGCCGCCGCTTGCAGCCGCCGCCTTAGGCTTAAGCTTCGCGATCGTCCTCCTCGTGCTGGCGCCTGCTCCCTGCTCCGCGGCGGACTCCATTGCAATCGTGAAGAACCCGCCGGTGTCGAACCCCGCCATGGCGCCGTCTCCGCGAGAAACGAGGGTGCGCCGGCCGGGCGCCTTCTGCTAAACGAGTGTTGATAATTGAATTTGTACCTTATATCTCAAGTACAGCTTGCCCGCTTTTAAGATTCAGCTTGTCCGCCATTAAGAACAAGCTCCAGAATCCTGATCTTCAATCTTGCAGGGTACGGTTGCGACGGTGGCTGGAGTGACGAGCCTTTTCATGCTGGGGTCGACTTGCAACGGGACATCGGCGGCGCAAGAGGGGCGAGCCTGCCCGCAGCCGTACTACCGCCTGAAACTAACAAGTGCGGTGCCGGACCCATCGATAAACATTCGGATCCTTGCATATTCAATCGATATCTACGATTATATCTAAACTAGCTTAACGCGGTACGCAGGCCCTCTGACGTGGGAGGTCTTGAGCTTCCCGACCAATATCGAGATTGCCGCGATGGTACGTACGCGGCTTAATCGCGCCCAGAGCTGGCGCTTCTTTAATTTTCCGCGGGCCGACTAAATATTAATATTCCACGGGTACGTCGACGTCAGACGCGAAGCTACGCGCTGTTCGATGCCGTCACCAACGTGTACACTTTCGGCGGTGCGGCGTTCCATAATTGTGTTCATGCGAAATAATTGATGCGCACGACAAGATTTAGCTATAGAGATCTGGTTTCAAAATGGATTACATTGATTGGTGCAAGCTTTTGAGTGACCGGTTTCGTTCTACGATAGGCTTTCAACCGGGAGCCGGCGGTCTGGCCGCGTATGGAGGGACTGGCCAGGCCTTCGGAGGCTCCGTGACAAAGTTCGGTGCGCATTGATATAATAGTTTAGCTCTCTGTCGCGTCTTCAAGGCTTCGAGCTCGAGCATGCGCATTGCAATTGTTCATGTTCTTTGCATGCACAGATCTAGCGAACCTCGAGACAGGAGGAGCCACTGCAACCGTCATCGGTGCTTACGATGTAAACCGCCGACGGTTTGGTCATTGCATGGTGAGCGCGCCGGCGGCGCGTGGCCGTGGCTCTTTATAATTAGCATGCGTATGGCATATAAAATAACGACTCATGCATATTTATCGCCCAAGGTGCACTATGCGAACGCCCTCTACCTTTTAGGCGGGTCCTTCAACAACGCTACCTCGGGCACGTCTTCTGTGCTGAACGGTGCGCCCCGGCCCACAACGCGCACAGCTGCAACGAACGGAACACGAATATCAATACGAAGCGCCTCGAATTCGTGTTTGTACATATCTAAGTCTGCGCATGCTGATGAATAGTGCTCGCAAACATGTACAGATCTCCAGAGATTCGACCTGTCCACGAACACGTGGACGACCCTTCTTGTGAACGCCCCAGCCGCCTCTATGGCTCCTCGTGCCTACTTTGCGTGCAGCCTCCTTGGCTCCCGCGTGTGAGCGCCCCTGCAGTTTTATTAATGTTGATGTGAACTCGCATGCTAAGAGGTTTGATTTCATATATTTATATTGATGTGGCCGGCAGCTACACGTTTGGCGGCAGCTCGGCTAATGTCAACCTCGACCCGACAAAGACGGCTTTCGGGTATTTCGCGATCGACACCTCGCCACTCTAAACGCATCAGAATCACTTCGCATTTTCAACTTCCGCGGGCAGATATCTGGATCTTGCCGTCACTCCATACACGTGGACATTCCTAGGCGCTGGGTTGAAGTCATGCCAGCTTCCTTCGCAACGCGTCGGGCCTTGGTAACCATGAGCTCGAGCCGCTGCCATTTACTGCATGCTCACAATCGCGCGGCCCGGTCCAACATTGGCGCAGGCACTTTGCGCCTACAGTCAATGGAAAGCCAACGCTCATCATCGTCGGAGGTCTGCTGGGCACGAATATTTCGCTCGTGGCCGACGATGCGTGGGTCTACAAGCCGCACTGTGCCTCGATCTGCCCCAACTCCTCACCGAACGGCACCTACATCGGATGGGAGAAGGTTGCTCTGACCGGCAGCGCGCCGGATGCGATTCGTGAGTGCTGGTACCGGTACCGTTCCAGGGCATCTTATATATCACTAGCTTAAGTCTCTTTTCTTTGCACCGACAACATCTCTACTAAAGCGAAACCGTTTGAGAATTAATATTCCACGCTCATCGCGCTCTACAACCCGAACTGTACATCTAAATTCGTGCAGCGCTGAAGCCCGAAGCTTTTCCGCAGTCGGGGCGCAAGGGATGAACGTTATAACGAACAAAGCGTACATGTTTGGCGGAGTTACCCTCCCGTCGGCGCTCCTCTCGAGCGCCGCCCGCCGGAACGATTTGTACGAGGCCTCAGTCAGCAGTGCGACCAATTCATATTAATATTGCAAATAAATACCTCTTGTGCCGTGCTCGGTTGTGCAGAGAATGTGACGCGGGAGCGCAGTCTCCGACGCTTGTAGCTGCACGACCGAGTGTCCTACCCCGACCCCAAGCCCCAGTCCGACTCCAAGCCCCAGCCCGAGCCCTAGCCCGAGCCCGAGCCCGTCCGCAACGCCTTCGCCGAACCCGACCGCCAGCGCTAGCCCCTCCCCTACGGCCATTCCCTCTTCGACGCCCACCCCCACTTCCCCTCCCACATTGACGTGCGTCAATAATATTGAACTAGAGCTTGCCCGGAGCCAATCTTAACGTTTGAGCCGCCGGGCCCTCTTGAATGCGCAGCGCATCTGTACGTATTGTCTCCGGCGTCGTTGCAGCCGTGGAAACGAACGTTGACGGCACGGCCCCGGGCGCCGGCCGGTCGGCTAACCGCGCCGTACTTCCCTCCTCCGGCGTCGTGCTTGCCTACGGCGGCCCGCCCCTCCCCGCCGGCGCCCTGTTCTCGTGGAGCCTGGCCGCCGGCCCCGCCCTCCGGCGAACCGCCCTTCCTTCTCCTCTCTCCGCCGACTCTGCCCTTACGATCGTCGGCGAGGACCTGAACGAGCGGCCCGCCAACTACACCCTCGCCCTCTCCGTGTCGTTCGGGGGCGCCTCCAGCTCCACCTTGTTCGCCTTCGAAACGCTCTACCTGCCCAGTGCGCATGCGCGCGCCCCCGCCGAGGCCGCGCGCTCGATACTAAACATCAAATGTGTTTGCCCGCACATAGTATAATTTTTCAATCGCAGTTCTGAAGACGACCGTGCGATGCGATGCGGACTATGTGCGCGACATCGCCCTGCAGAGCTTAAACTCGCTTTAACCCCTCTGATTATATTGCGATTCGTTTCTGTGTACAGGACGCCTTCGTTCAGCGCTGGCTCTCGTCGCTCGCGTTCCGCTCAAACTTGACCGACGCGATGTCCGCCGCCTTCGGCGTGCCCGCACGGCGCATCGGCGGCGTCGCCTTGGGCCGCGGGAGCGTTATTCTGAGTGCGACCCTGCACGCACGCCGGCGCCCTTCGATTCGAATTCGAGAGATCTTATTGTACGAAATCAGATGTGAACGTGACTGCGTCGGACCTGACCGAAGCAGACGCGCTTCCCTCCGTCGCCATGTCTTTCTCTCCGGCTCCGCTCTCCGCCGCCCTGACTGGAACGCCGGTTTCTCTCTCCGCCTGGCTTCTCACTCAGCGGCAGCAAAACCGGCCGCCCGTTGCCGCGATTCTGCCCGTCGCGCCTTTCGGACTCTCCGACGACGGATCGGGTATCGTTTTTCGCGGCTCCTCGGGGATTCTGGACGGTCGTTCGCTATCCGCCGACGTCGACGGCGCGGTGCAAGCGTACATTTGGGCCGTCCGTCCTCTCTCCGGCTCGCCGGCCGCGTGCCAGGCTTCACCCGCCGGTTCCGAGTCGCCCACGTTCACCGTTTCCATCGGCGGCGAGGGCTCATGTGTTGTTTCCCTCATCGTCATGGACAACGAGGCGATTAATTCTCTATTAATTCTATCTGCAGCTAGCTCTCTCTAAAAATTAAGATTCGCAGGGGCTCGCCTCGACAACCGCGGCGGAGCTGAGGGTGGCGACGGTACCGGTGCCCGCTGCGACAGTTGCGTCGGGGCCGACGTCAGCTGCGGCCGGTCCGCCTGTCATCGACGTCGCGTCGACGGTACTGTCCGTCGCGTCGCGGCTCACGGAGTCGAGCCACGTACTTTCCGCCAAAGTCACAGACCCCGCAGGGTGCGCGGAAGACTTCATTAAACCTTGAATTTGATCATGAAGCTTTCGTATATAAAACCCGTGATTTAATGCTGACCATTCTCGAAGGTTCGCCTCGTCCTTTACGTGGCGGCAGACGGCGGGCGTGCCCGTGCGCTCCCTCCGAGCCTGGATGGCGGGATCCAGCGTGGCGGCCGCCGTGAACGTGACGGGCTTCGGGAAATTCAAGTTCGAGGTGACGGTCGTCAACGATCGGGGACAGTCTGCGACGGCGGAGACCGTTCTGCAAGTCGAAGCGCCCAGAGACGGCGCAGCGGCAACGACGACAACAGCTGCAGCGACCTTTTACAAGGGGAAAGACGGCGTCTCGACGGAGACGGCCAAGAACGCCGCGTCGGCCGTGACGGCGATCGGAGCGACGCTCATGGCGCTGTCGGTTGCGGGCGCGGTGGCGGGCGGGGTCCTCGCGGCCCTCAGCAAGGCCGCAGGCATCTCGATGCCCGCCTCTGCCTCCTCGCCGTCGCTGTCGGCGCCCAGCAAGGTGCCGATCCGAAAGAAACCCGCCACTTAATCCGTGCTACGCGGGCTCTAATAGATTTATATTTTGCGCGCAGATTCTGATGAAGCAGCTCCAGAGCGCTGCGGTGCTTGGGATGTACGCGAGCACAAAGGCGAGCAATCCTTCCGATTGAGCGCTGTGCCTCTAGATCTTTCGTTCGCGTCGACGTCGACGTCCCCCTTGACGTTAACGATCCGTGCAGATTCCGCCGAGCTACAGGACGTACGCCACTGGCCTTGGCATCTTTATGCTGCGCTTTAAAGGCCCCGGTGCGCGTGCTTATAAGCTTATATAAGCTTATATAAGCTTATAAGGTTATAATCACTTATAAGATGTTCTGACACGACATTCGGCGGGGGTTCAGGTTTCGACACGACTGGGGTCTGGACGCCACCGTCGGCCGCTCAGCAGCCGCAGCCCTCCGAGCTGTGGATGACAGGCCCCGGCCCCGGGGGATCGTATACGTACCCCTCCGCCGCCGGCTCTGTTGAAGCTTCGTACCTCGCGGGCCTCCCGTCGGCGCCGCGCGCCGGTCCCACGTCGACGTCGACGTCCGCGGCCACAGCTGCTTTGGCCGCGGCCGCTCGCCGTTTTCTGCTTCAGGACGAGTCTGCGGGGGGCGATTCCGACGCCGCCTCGTCCCTCGACGTTTCTCCTGAGGCGCTCATGGCTTTGCTCGGTGTCGAGGGCGCCGGCAGCGGCACCGACCCCGTGGCAAACTTCCAGGTCGGTCTTAATGCTTGTCATCGTGCAATATGCATCGCGAATTGGCTGTTTCCGGCCGCGTACCATTTATTGACACGCGCGTCTGCAGTCGGCTGCCTTTTATTTCTGGGTGTTCATCGGAGCGGCGGCCGTCTTTCACGTCGTCGCGTACCTGTGCGCGTTTTTCGCGCCGCGAATCTGTAGCACGGATCGTGACCGTACCTTGCGCTTCGCCAGCATCGCGGTGGTCAAGCTGCGAAAGTACAGATACCTGCCGGGAGGCCTTGCAATACCGCGTGCGCCAGCGCCCTCGGTTTTTGATGCTCTATCTATAGCGGCTGAACATTTCAAATTTAAAATTGCAATCGCGCAGATCTCGAGTTGGCGATGTTCGACTGGTTCTTTGTGCGCTATAGCTAGCGCTGTGGATGCAATTAACCACAATATGCTACCTAATGTATCTGATCTAACGCGCGATCGTGCAGTTGGCGCTTGTCATGTCGAGCGGCCGCGTGTGCCGATTCGCCCCGACAACTTGGAGGTTCGATTGCTCAAACCCCCTCCCGCTTTAATTTGCGAATCATATGCATGAGTAGCCCTTCTGCTCATCATCATTCTCCGTCTAGGGCGCTGGCCATTGCAAGCTTGGTTGTTTCCGGTCTTTTGGCAATCGCCATCATGTATCAGCTCCTGTCGCACATCCGTTGGAAATCCTCTGTGAGGTAATATTACAATTACGAGCTCGAGATCTGCTGAGCCGGCTTTAAACCTTGTATACACCTGTGCGCAGATTCAAGGGCAAGAAAGACCGAGGCCATGACCAGGAGTTCGACCTTGCGATCGATGACGACGACAAAAAGTTGGAGTCTGAATTGAAGTGCGCTCTAGAAAATTCTGCCGGCGCCTCATTCGCGACCGGCATGTTCGCCGACTGCTGGCAGGACAAGGGAGCCCCACGCTGGAAGCAAGAAACGGCGGGGCTGCGTCGCGCGCATCGGCGCAGCTGTTGAATGGGTGCGTGCCTAGGCCTCATTTGATGGAACAATAACAGCGTTTCGTTCTATTATAATTCTTATATATCTCACCGTGTTCACGTTCTTTTGCAGGTTAAAGAGGTCTGCATCCAGGGCAGCTGGGGCCCAGAGAAGCACAAGGGCGACTCCGCCATGGCATTTGCAGCGGGCTACAGGGACGCCTACAACGTCCGTATAATTATATCTATACGATGATTTGCATCGTGCATTGATATCTCTGATTGCGAATTCTAATCAGGATTACACAAACACGTTCTTGATGTTCACGCTGGGGACCCTCGAGATGGTCAAGGCGATCGTTCCCGCCGTCCTGCTCGGGGTGCGACCAGCATGACTCCAAAATCTCCTGCGCCAGCGTCGAAGGATTTTGATGCGCGGCCAGGTCTATGCTCCCGATCCGGATGCTACCTTCTACGACGAGGGTGCCTACAGAAGAAACGCGCTCATTCAGCTCTGCGTCGCCGCCGCCCTCGACTGCATTTCCATCATGTGCGACATCTACGTATAAGCCCGCCGAGAAAATCTAGTTTCGCGTCATTTCGCACTGCTGACCGCGTCTCGTTTCGATCGCGAGAACAGCGTCTACGTTGTTGCAATCCCGTACGTCTCCTACTGGGTCAACTTCGTGGCCACCGTCACTGTCGGCCAGTGCATCGCCTCCTTCTTTATCGTAATCTACGCCGAGGTCAATGTGCGCGAAAGATTTTTATTGAATGAAAAGCGAACTCGATTTGAACCGCGAAATCTGCAGCCTGATACGGGCCTGGACGTCGGGACGGCGCTCCTCGTGACGACGCTTGTCGCGTCGTGCGTCCTGTTCCTGGATCAAATCGTCAACTACATCGAGAAGCTCGAGGTGCGATCGACGCCGCGCGGCGAGATGCGCCTCCCATTTAATTCGCATCGATAAATCAACTTCGAGATTTATTACAACGCAATGCAACACACGTTGACGCGTTGCGATGTGCATGTGCTCGTAAAGCACAGTAAATTGATCATGGATCGCGCTGCACGCAGATCGTTGCGCACCACATCGTGCACCTTCCCGCCTACACGCGTCTCCTCGGGTCCAAGATCGCTGCCTGGTGGCGCGGCGGCTCCCGATCCCGATCCCGATCACATGTACAGCCGGGCGCGAAAGGAGGGGTCTTCTACGAGGCGACGTCGACGCCGACGCCGCCGGCGCCAGCGCACTGGAACCACAAGAATTCTAATTCGAAGCAAGCCAGCGTGAGCGTTGGTGGCGCGATCGACGTTGCGAAGCGGCGTCCCATGGCGAGCAGCGCGAATTCGAACGCCCGAGCCGTCGTGATCGACCTCGAATCGGGACCGGGGCTCGAGCTCGCGCCGAGAGAGGGCGATCCGCTGGTGACGATCTTCGTCAGCAGGGACGGGCTCGCCCCACGGTGCGTCAATATGGATGCACGATGCCGTAAGTGTTCGTTATAATTTACAAGCGACTATCCTGCTTCAGGGCATTGCCGGCGCAATTGCAAGCGAAAGCGCAGGAGGAGGCGCTCGATGCGCTTGATTCCGGCAGCATCGAACTCGCGGTGGTACACGAGCTGCACCGCGTCGGGGGGGCGGCGCAGGAGCGGCCGCCGGAGGCCCGTGCCTGCAGGGTCTACCGCTACCGCCCCACGGCCGGAATGACGCCCCGCCTCACTGACCGGTCCGTCAACGTGAATTATTCTAGACCCCTAGGTCTATATCTAGATGCTCTAGGTCTATATCTAGATGCTCTGTCTTGGTTTTTAAGAAACGCTTTGCCATCTGCGTTGAGTGTTCATTCTCGAAATCGGGCAGGCTCGAGTGGACTCGGGACGTCTGCCTGCAATCCGTCCTATCGGCGCTGCGGCACCTCGCGCCGGCTCCGGAGGGCGACCGGCGTCAGCACCGGCCGTGCTGGGTCGAGCTTCGGCCGCCCCCGGCGCCGAATTCGAGGGGGGCCGGGCCTGCACTGCCCTCCGATGTGCGAGCGGGGCTGCAGTCCGCCGCCGCTGCGATCGACGCGCTCGAAATGCCCGGATTCGCAACGGATCCGGACTCCACCGAGGCTCTCCTCGCAAAGCGACATCGATTCGACTCGAATTCGGAGGGCGCCGCCCTCGCGGCGCTCTCCCGCGCCTGCTTCGACCGCCGAGTCGTGCTCCGGGTCCTCCCGGATTCGAACCCGGCGCAGCTTCAGCGCCCCCAACCGTATACGTACCCGGCGGCACGCGCTCGGCGCTCCGCCTCGCTTCTGCTGCCTGCGACGGCCGCGGGGCCGCAGCAACAGTCGCAGCAGCAGCAGCAGCAGCAGCAGCAGAGGCGCGGCAGTGTCCAGATATCGATCGGCCACCCCCGCCCGTTGGCCGCGGCCGCGGGGCGCGCCCCGGGTCCCCCTCAACAATTGCTTGCCCCGCCCCCGCGGGCACCAAACTCGCCGCCAGTACGTCGGCAGAGCCTCGCTCCTGTCGCGATCACTGGCGATCGCCCACAGCAGCTGCAGCGGCCGCGCTCTGCTTCCGTCGCCGCTCCGTCGACGTCGATGTCGGCTGTGGCCGCGCTCGGGGGCCCCGGCGTAACCCCCTTTTCGGGGTCGCCTCTGCCGCCCCCACCCATGCACGTGCCAGCTGGCATGCACATGCATGGCCAAGGCAATTCTGCCAGCGCTACATCGTCGTCGTCCGGAAGCGGCGATCGCGGGCCGGATCGCGGCGCCGGCGCCGGCCGGCAGCGACGGGGGTCCGCGGTCGCCGCGATTCACGTTTAGCATTAGCTAGCTAGCTTTTTGTTTTAACGAGCATTTTGACACACAGCAATCTCGATCTCGCATCATATGCATGCGGAAGGAAGGGTGGGGCTAGCCTATCTATAGCTAGTAGGGGGGTCCGAAAGAGGGGTCCCGGATTCCTATAGCTAGCTATAGGCCCTGAGGGCCTCGCTATAGGGCCTGATCATGACCCCTTGCCCCCCCCCCCCCCCCCCCCCCACCCTCATCATGACTCCTTACCCCCCCCCCCCCCCCTTATCCACCGCCCCTAGACTATATAAATCTCGCAATCATGCGGAAGCTTTAAGGATGCCTAGCTATATTTAGCTATTTACGGGCCGGCCGGCCTCGGGCCCCGAGATCCGGCGACGCAAATTCATAATATTTCAAGGTTTTTTATAGAACCGTACCCCTCCATGCCCGGGGCCTCCGGTCCCCCTACCCCCTATACCCCCCCCTACCCCCCGCCCCTCTAGATCTCCCCTCCTTCCCTCGCCTCCAACCTCCAACTCTTGCATTAGCACACAACACAACTACAATGAGTTTCACATCGCCCAATAAATCTCTCCGACTAGATACTATCGAGGACCGTCGTATGCTGTGCTTTAGAAGTACAAAATGAACGAAAGGTTTGAAGGTTTCGTGTCTGGATATCTAGCTAAAGAGGTTTCCACCTAATACTAATGATGTGTAAGCTAGCTGTATCGATTTCTAAACTAACCTAAACTGCTGGCTACGAGGTCCTATCTCTACAAAAGACTCCCGATCATGGTACGTCCGCCGCCAGCGCTGCCCAAGGGCCTCGCCGCGCCGTGTGCCAGGCTCCTCGCCAGCCCTAGTAGATTGGGCTACTGGCCGCCTCCTGCCGTCGCCTCCGCCGCCTCCAGTTGTTGGTGTTGCGTCCTCCGGCCCCGCCCCCAGACAGCAAACCCCCCGTGTCTCCCTCTAGCGCGGGCGCGCCCTCTTTGTGCCCACGCCCCAAGCATACCTGTTCGTATGGTCGTACACTTGCATGGCCGCCGAAGCCCGGACCCAGCCGTAGTCGTCTGGCGGGCAGCTCAGGTGTGAGAGGGCTAGGGTTTCCCCGCCCTGGTGGCGGGACTCGAGGGCACCGCACTCCCTGCAGCGTTCCCGCTGCCGGGGCTCCGGATCCGCGTGCTTCCTGCGAGCGTTGCCAGCCGTATCGTCCGGCGGCGCATCAGCCTCGCGGTCGCGCGCCCCAGTGCGCTTCGCCTTGGCGCGACGTTCTTTCATGACCTTCGTGATCCCGCACGCCTTCTCCCACTCCGCGTACGCCTGGCATCTGGCGGCCCACGTCTTATGGGCCTGCTCGCCTATGGCCGTCGCCAGCTTGCGCACGACCTGGGCAGCTTTCTTGTCGTCCGTGACCGTCTCGCGGACCATGTCGGTGAGGCCCGCCGGGGGCAGCCCCCGCAGCACGCACATCTGCGCCTGCCGTTCAGCCGCCGTGAGTGTCGGGTCGTTTACTCTCGTGACCTTCAGGGATCTGGAGAGCGCGTGTGGCACTGATCGCTTCTGCGCGCCTTCGAGGGCCTCGCTGACCGTCGCTGCGATGCGTGCTTCCGCAGCGGTGCGCGCCTCCGTCGCCACCGCGCTGGGGCAGGTGAGGACGTGCTCCAGCGTCTCCTCGGGCCCAGTCACAAGCCGGGGCCGGCCTTCGCCATCGATTTCCCGCGTGCTGCATAGCGCACAGAGTCCTGCCGGGTTCACTTCGCTGTAGAGCTCGGGCGCGTCTCGCTTGCGGACGAGGGCCGTCGCCACCGTACCCAACACGAGTTTCATGTGCGTACCCCGGAAGCAGTTGCTCTCCCGGCTCACCCCGACTCGGCGGGGCCCCATAGCCATCTGATCGTACACGGCCCCATGGTCCACTGGCAGCCGTAGCCACTCCCCGGCCTTGAGCTGGTTCGTCCACGCGAAGTGCGTGTGGTGCGCGTGAAGGACGGCGGCGTGCCGCCGGGGGTCGCCTTCGACTCGCCTGACTATCCCGGTCGGTCCCTCGATCGTCAGCACTGCCGGCATGCTGAACTCGGGCGGCAGGAAGATGTTCTCGTCCAGTTCCTCCTGTTCCAGGTGCGCGCCTTGATCGGCCGCTCTGTCGGCGGCGTCGTTTAGCTCGTGCATATCCTCGTCGCTGTGCGCCTTGACCTTGATAACCGCAGCCGGCCGCTGCCGATCCCGTCCCATCACCAGGGCGCGGAACTTGGACCACGCATACAGCTCCGCGCTGCACGTGTTCCGGATGTAGTCTCGCATGTGCATATCGTGCGCATTCAGCACGAACTTATCGAACCACGTGCAGACGTTCTGACTGTCCGTGTGCAGGCGCACCCCCTGCGCCGCGAGCACGTCGGCGACGATCGCAGCCTGGAGCTCAGCCTTGTTGTTCTCTTGAAGCCCGCGCAGCCTGCCAACGTACGTGCCTGCCCATTCCGGGTGGTTCGCCACGGTCCCGTCCGGGAACTCAGCCGGGCTCACGACGCCGAAGCCCGCGTGCGCCCCTTCCGTCTGACCCTTCTTCAGGCTCCCGTCCGTCCATATCCACTGCTCGAGTTTCCCGGGCGACGGCCGAGCTTCGCGAGTTCCGCCTCTTCGATCTGCTCCCAATTTGCCAGCATGTGCTGCCAGTAAACGGTGAGGGTGACCCCTTCCTGCGCCGCCCGGGAGTCCCAGTGGCGCGGCGCTCCGCCCGCGTAGTAGAGCTCGCTTTGCTCTGCTGAGTCGGACACAGGTTGTGCCTCGTCCCGCGGCTCGGCGCCCGGCACCGCCGCCGCAGCTACTTCCAGCGCGGCCTGCAGCGCGGCCTCGGCCTCCGGGCTCAGCTGCTCACGGAGGAAGCGCTCGTCACCATCTTGGACGGCTTTCACGCGGGCCTGGAGAAGCAGCGCCCTGCGCTTCTCGTCGTCTTGCGTGCGCAGGCCCGGGTCGTAGTACTCCAAGGTCGGTCGCAGGGCGACCTGCTTGCGCCCGCGCTTCGACATCGTCTCCTGTCCCGCCGCTACCGCCGGCGTCTCCTCCGTTGGTTCGCCTTCCAAGGCGAGGAGGGTATCCTCCTCCTCCCACCAGCCCTTCCCGTGCGCCCACGAGCCGTCGCACTGACTCATTTCGGGGCAGCGCGACGGGGCATTGCGCGTGCACCGTTCGTCATGGTGCCAGTACTGCTTCCCGGTCCCCTGCACCGCCGTGTACGTGCTTGTCCGCCCCTCTATTTCGGGGTGCCGGCAGTGACCGTCGCACCGGCAGTAGAGTCCCTCTTTCTCCGCGTCGGGGTCCGCGCCCTTCGGCACCGGCACCCAGTGCTCCAGCAGGTACTCCGACGCTAGTATGCTGCCCGTCGCGGACTTGAACGTAACGACTCGCCCCACGTGGGGCTCGGCAGATTCATCGTGCAGCTGCTCCGCCTCAAACACGGCTACGAACGCGCCCTTCGTCCACTTCACCTTCCGGGCCCCGCCGGGGAGCGAGGACATGGCGGACGCGCGCTCTCCCGCCCGCCGCATCGGGTGCCGCAGCTTCTTCCCGTCAACCGTGAGCGCGTTCGCCACCTCACGCCACCACGCAGGCTCGCTCTTCTGCAGCGTCCCCTTGGGCGCGCCCATGTACAGGTCCTGCCAGGTTCGCAGGGTCTCGCCGTCCGCTGCTGTCACCGCGTCCATGGTCGTCACGCCCGCCCCGTACAGGGCAGGGGCTGCAACGCTGAAGACGGCTCTTGGGATGTGCATTGCAACGACGTAGCGCCGGTCGAGGCGCTCTGGGTCAGGCCAAGGCTTCGCCCCGGGCAAGGTGCGGAACGCCGCGTAGCGCGCGTGATTCGACATCAGCCGGTACTTACGGCGCTGCATCTGCGGCATGATCGCCGCCAGAGAGTTCCTGCGGGCGAGGTCGCTGGCAACGGGCGCGTTTAGGAACTCGGTCGGGAGCAGCGGCACCCCAAGCTTCTCCTGCAGCGCGCGCACCCGGTGCCGTACAACCCGGGCCAGCAGCGAGCCCTCGGGCGCGCAGAGCCGGATCTGAGCCTCTGTGATTTGCGCCTCCGCTTGCAGGTGGGCTGTTCGTTTGAGGCTGTACCCCCCGTGGCTCCAGATCGCGTAATTCGTCGTCGAGGCGGCGAGGTTCCCGTGGTGCTTGACGACCCGCATCCAAATGCGATCGAGTTCCTGGCACTGACTCTCGCTCAGGGTCATGAGCTTCAGGCCGTACGAGATGCGGGCCTGTACTACGGCCTCGACAAGGTAGCAGGCCTCATTCGCGGTGAGCTTCTTGCGTTCTATCAGCGCGACTGCGCCCCGCGCCTGATCGCAGATGTACTGCCACTGACGATCCCAGTTCAGGTTTGCGCTCATGTATACCCCGAGGAGCTTGAAGTGCTCGTGGGGCTGGCGGACAAGTCCGACGGGGGTACCGTTGATCTTCGGCGGGGAGGGCTCCTTCTCCTTCTTCTTCGCGGCGGGTGGGCCCCAGGTTTGCTCTCAACCTCGCGACGTGCGTTGTTCCACGTGAAGATCGTCTTCTGCGCGTTGACCTCGATATCGTGCAGGCGGAAGAACTCCCCGGCCACGTCGGCCTGGGCCTGCAGCCCCCGCATGCTTCCGCTCATCCACTTCGTGTCGTCGGCGTACGCCACGCCGCTGACGCGGGCCCGGCCCTCGCGTTCCGCAGCATCGGTCTCCCTCGGGTTCCCATCACGTACGCCGTGCCCGGCTCCTCCCAGCTCTCGGGTGGGCATAGTGCTCTATCGTCTTTGCCGTCTTCTTTCCGTGCTGGCGCTCGTGCTGATCCAGGCGCTCTTGCGCGCAGAGGAGGGCATCGTAGAAGATCAGCCAGTGCAGCGGCGACTCGACGCCGCCCTGCGGCAGCCCGCACTCGAGCTCGAACTCGTCGGAGAGGCCGTGACCGGAGATTGCCCGCGCCCTGCGGCGCCGGAATATGTTCCTGTGGAGCTCGATGTACCCCTCGGGTACGTTCAGCCTCCGCATCGAGAGCTCCATGCTCTCCCACGAGACGGAGTCGTACGCTCGCCTGATATCCTGCAGCAGGATGTACAGGGCTTCTTGAACTCCTTCGCGTCCTCGAGGACTGCGTTAAAGACGTGGAGGGCGTCGTCCGTCGAGCAACCAGGTCTGAAGCCGTAGTTGGCCCCTTTCAGGAGCCCGTTCTGATGGATTGTCCGGGACAGGCGCGCGTTTAGGAGGCCAGTGGTCAGCTTCAGGGCCACCTCCTGCAGGGTGATTGGTCGCAGGTTATTTTCGATATCCCCGTCCCACTCCCGGCTCTTGGTGATGCCGAGGATGTTGCCCTGACACACGGCATCCGGTAGGTCCCGGAGGCGGATCGCTTCAGCCACCAGCGAGAGCAGCAGCTTCCGGCCCCAGTGTACGGGCTCCTCTTCCGCGGTCTCCTCGGCGCTCTCGTCGGCTGGGCTCGGGCCCTCCGGCGCTGGGCCCCGGCCTCGTCGCCCTTACCGTCTTTGGGCTTCGGCTTGGGCACCGGCGCCCATAGGAACTTTACCATAGCATACGAGAAGTTAGACGGCCCGGCTGCCGTGTTTCTTAGCGTTTTAATGTAGTCGCCAAGCTCGCCTTCGCTCGGCACCGTCATGTCGTTTCGGAATAGTTCAGGGTCCGCGTATTCTTTTGGCTCGTATTCCAGCCTCCAGAAATCGAGGAGTTCTTTCCCCATGCTATCCTTCAGCGCGCTTTCCGGTATTGTCTCTGGGGTGCAGCCCACGCGTGGGCGTCGGCGTCGGCACCATTTCCGCCAGTGCTCTTTTAAGAGTCGTTTCACTTCCTCAGGCTCCGTGTAGATTTCATACGTTTTTCCGTCCTTGGATACACGCGTGATGTGCATGATCGGGCGGTTTCGCGGCTTTTCTAGCACCGCGGCTATATAGGATCCGAGCTGGCGGCCGTCCATGAACTTGTCTAGCCTCTCTTTTAATGCCCTCTCAACGTCCTCCGCCTGGAGCGCCCGGCGGAATTTCTGCAGGTCGTGCCGCGTCCGGTTTCGCCATACTTTCAGCCCCCGGAAGAAGGTCGCCCAGTCCTCTTTGAGCTGCCGCCGATGCGCCTCGGCCCAGTCCTCTTCATGATCAGCCGGGGGGTACGGCTGGGCCGGCGCGGGGCTACCGCTGTTCGAGCCTTGTGAGCTGTGCGAGCTCGAGTGCCGGGATCCGGGCGGCGGTGAGCCTTGCTCAGCCCTCGCTTGGCGCCGTTCAGCCGGACGGAGCGGGAAGGGCCGGAGGCCTTCCCTGGCGGTCACGTAGTGCAGCAGCTTCTCGATCGCCTGGACCGTTAGCTCCGACGGGATTCCGCCTGGTTCCTTCCTCCAAGCAGCGAGAATGCGGGCAACTCTGGCGTCGGCCTTCGCCTGCCACGGCAGGTTGCGCGGCTTGGTCGGTTTCCCCCCTCGGCCCCTCATGCATAGATGTTCCTTTGCCACCTCCTGAACAAGGCTCGCGCTCGCAGCGTGGATGCGGCTCAGCCGCTCGAGGCGCTCTTCCGGCGTGCCCTCGCCGACGGCGCCAAGGTCCGCCCCGACGGCTTCGCCGAGCTGCCTGTTTAGCTCTCGTTTCAGCTCATCCTTCTCGTTTTGCGTGCGCTTCAGGCCGTCCGGGTCAAACACCGGTGGCCCGGGTTTCGGTTCTGGCTTCGGTCCCACCGGCGCTGTCATGCCCGCCTCCTTCAGGTCGAAGTCCGCGAACGCTGGATAGTGGTCCGAGTCGTGCGGCGCATCGACCCACGCGGGGCACGTGTGCGCGCTGAGGAGCGCGTGATCCAGTGATTCCGAGACCAGCACCGCATCGATGCGCGCCGCGTGCCAGAGCGCATCTTTTGGTAGGTCCGCCGGCGTTTCCTCCTCTGCTTCGCGTTCCGCGCCCTCTGACTCGTCTACGTCGTCAGACGGCACAGGTGCCGCCGCCGCCCGACCGACGCCCCTTGGCCCTTGCTTCCGTGCGGGGTGCGGTGCGTGATCTCGCGTGCTCCGCAGAGAGTTCCGTCATCATGTTTCGCCGCGTGTGACATCCCGGCGTCGCGCAGGTCCCACGAGTCGATCATCGTGTGCCACCACTTCCGTTCGGCTTTGTGGCTCTGGGCCAGGGCGCCGTTTCGGATGCGCGAGCTCGACGGGACCGGGACCGAGTTCCAGTCTCCCAGGAGCAGCAGGTGCGCGTTTTCACGCTCGTAGAAGTCGTCGTACATCTTCGTCAGTTCTTCGATGACCTTCTCCTGATCCTGGCGATGCGCAGCTTTGCTCTCGGACGCGGGCATGTACACGCTCGCCACGAAGAGCTGGAGGTTCCCTTTGAAGCGGAGCTCGAATCCGATCAGCCGGCCCTGGACCTCGTACTTCGTCGTGAGGTGCTTGACCCATTGCGGCGCGACCCAGAGAGCGGCGCCGCTCCCTCGCGTTCCGTCTCCTGATTTTAGCGTGTACAGGAGTTTTCCGTGCGTTATCGCGCCTTCCGGCTGGAGCGGGTCCTCCCTCTCGACCTCAAGGCGGCGGCCATCTGGGGCCTTGTCATCGACAGCTCCTGCACGCCCGCTACATCGACGTCCCAGCGGCAGCAAAACTCTTCTAGCTGCTGCAGCTTGTAGGCGCTGGACCCTCTTGTGTTGAAGGTCATGGCCCTCATCACCCCGTCCGGTTTCTGCTTCCTGATAGCCGGCTCGTCCCCTATGAAGTCGCCGCCTTCGGGGAACAGTCTGGGGGGAAAGACATTCGCCAGACGGAGCGTCGCAGCCGCCGCGGGTCCCGCGCCCCCCGCCTTCTTGTTCAGCTGCAGCTTAGTCGCATTTTGTTTCTTTTGGCCCGTCGGCTTGCTGCCGGGCGCCTTTGTAGCTGGGGCTGCTTTTGCCGCGGCAGGGGCCGCGGCCGCAGCTTTAGTTTTCTTTTTCATTTAGTAACATTAGATGCGTGGACTTTTTGCATCCCAGTGCCCTCGCGGGTGTGCACGGGAAAGCTACGGCCAGCGGGGCAGATATCGATGGTGCGGTTGACAGAGCCTGAGCGGGGAGGAGCACAGAGGGAGCACAGAGCTCGAGGGCAGTGGCTAGCGATGCTCATGATCAAATCGATATCTAGACGCCGGCTAGCGCTGCGGCAACGGCCGCTGGCTGGGGGCACGCGCATGCGCATGCGCAGCCGGGCGGATCGCGGGGCCAGCGACGAGGTCGAAAGGGCTTCCTTGGACAAGTCTTCGCCTTGCAGGCAGTCGTACTGGCTGTGGGCTGATAGCGACGCATGCACAGCTGGGCTGCTCTGCGCACCGAAGACGTGAACGTCAACGTGCAATCTCGAGGGCAGCAGGGATTCGTCGGCAGCACTTCTTTCAGAGACTAAGGCGACATCCGGGGCGCGGCGTGGTCGCCGGCAGGAACTGGCATGGACCGTTTGCACTGCGGGCACGACTGAGTCGCCGGAGCTTGACCCGGGGCCGGGAAAAGCTCGATCGGCAAAGAGACATTCCGAATCACGACTCGAAAGTCGGAGATCAAATTCCGTGGGCGCCCGGCGGGCCAGCGAGCAACAAGCGAATTCCCGGCGGGCCGAACGGACGTGCGCGGCGGCGGAGGGGGATCTAAGTCTATGTTTTAGAGGATCTGGGCATGTGCACACCGCCGCGAGGGAGCTTGCGCAGGCAGCGGGGGCACGGGAGCTATTCAAATTTCGGGAACATGGCGCGCGACAGAGGGCTTCCCCTGACTGAGAACAACTTCTATTCCATGGATTTGGTGGCGAAAGGTCCGAATTTAGAGCGAAACGCGAGAGGACGGCCGGCATACCTTCATCTCCGGAATTCCGTTGATGTCGATACCGCCGGGCGCGCCAGGGGCTACCGAATGCTTCTACGCTAGCCGCTGGTCCCGCCGCGCTTTTGCACGATCAGGAAAGACGTTTTCAGAAGGCCCCTTTTTTTCGGGGTACACCCCGTCTCCCCTCGCCTCCAACCTCCAACTAGGCAATGCAACCCCCCCTACCACAGTACCCCCACCCCCGCCCTACCTAGGCTATAGCTACTTACCCTCTCAATCTACCCTTCCCCGGCTTACCCCCTCCCCCCCCCCCCCCCCCCCTCCCCCTAGCCGGGCACCCCACGCCACCGGCACCGAACCAAAATTTTCCTGCCCCCGGGGGGCAGTGCAGCCTCGGCATAGGCCTCTTCCCCGCCCCCGGGCCCTCCCCCCCCCCATCTTCCCCCCCTCCCATCCCTTCCACGTGCACTTCAGAAAGGGTCGTTCCTATGTTGTGGAAGGACAATGTATGTCGTCGCTGGCGAGACACACAGTACTAGTGCAGCGAGCCCCAGCTGCAGGCACCAAGCGCTAGCGTGTTCACCGCATGCCGGCGCCAGTGGCCCAGCACATCTTGGTGAGGATCACGGCCAGCGCGTGGGCCTGCCGGATCCGCTCGCACGTCGGCCTGTGCGTCCGCCAGTCCGCCCGCTGGCACTCTCGCCCGCAGTACGCTTCCAAGCAGCTGCGGCCGCGCGCAGGGGTCACCGGGTGCGCTTTTCAGAATCGAAGGTAGAGATCAAATCATGGGCGACAAGCCGCACCTGCACACGTTGGATGCGGGGGCGCGGCAGTGTCCGCAGGGCCTCTGCTCCCGCAAGCGAGGAAGGTGGCCTCGCTGAGCGTCGAATGCCGAGCGCCGCATGACTTGCTCGAAGTCCGCAGAAGCGGAGCCGCTTCCCGAGACCTTCAGCTCGATCCCGGCCGCAGCAAAGAGGCTCTGGTGCTCCTGCATCGGCCGCGGCGCCTCCGGCCCGCCGCGCGCCTGCTCGTAAGCGCTCACGAGATCGTCCCAGCGCAGATCCATGAACTGCTGCTCAAGGAACTTTTGCGCTGCGGCCTCGCCGAGGTGGTAGAAACCCTCCGGAAGCTTCAGCTCGGCCATCGCCCCGCGCGGGTCGCCGAGCCACACGGGCGGGAAAGGATACAGCTCCGGCGGGCCGCCGGGCTCCGCCGCGAACGCGGGGGGCAGGCTGAACGTCCGCTGCTCCTTCTCCACAGTCTTCTCGAGGCGGCCCGCCATGATGCCGAGCGTGAGCGCCAGCAGAGCGTTGGGGGCGACGCAGGGACGCCACATCGTAATCGAGCGGAGGCTGCGCTCGATCGATGGTTCATGGTCATGATTAGCTGCGCATGCGGGCGCGCAGATGCAGCTGCAGGGTAGGAAATGGGCCAGCGCGGGCGCGCGCACGACGTCGACGACGTCGACGCAGCTGCAGGTTGCGATGGTGCTGCTGCTGGTGCGCTTGTTGCAGCTTGCGCCTGCGCCTGCGTACGCCGCTTGCCCTTCTGGTGCTTTTTGCCCTTGCGCGAGCGCCCGGACGCCGGCTTCACGCTGGCGCAGGCTTCTCCGTCGACGTCACCAGCCTGCTCACCGGTCTGCGCTTCTTCGTTGCCAGCCTGCACCTCACTTTCGGCGGCAGCGGCTGGAATGGACGTCGACATTCGGCGGTCGGCACGACGGAGCTGTACCCGATTGTCGTTGCAATTTGGCCCGCGCGGCACACAAGCCCAAGAGCAGCGAGCTCAAGGAAGACTCTGCTAGCGAGTCATAATCGGCACATAGAGTGCAGGTGCGCTGAGGCGAGGGCCGGCGGCCAGGCTGCGAGAAGTGGGCTCGCGTGAAGTTGCCGCCTCCCGCACACCTCGCCATCGGGCGTCAAAAACATGCTCTTATCTTTAGCTCGTGCCTGCACAACAAAAGCGCCTTGGACTCTCCCGCCGTGATATGGGCGCCGCAGATCCGCCAAGGCGTCGGAAGGCGGCTTGCAGGACGCTTGAGGCACTTCTAAGAAGCAGGTGCGCGATGCTGATCTCTTGAAGATCGGGGCACGCCGACAGTGCCCAGCGGCCGAGCTGATCGCACCCTCGCCGGCGCGGCGTTCGCAGCGGTCGAGCCAGCAGCCATGCCGAAGAAGTTCGGCGTCAACAGCAAGTCGTGCGCTTCTCCCTGGTCTGCGGCGCTCGCGCCGTCGGCCTCACGCTTCGGTCGCGGCGCTTTGCAGGGCGGAGGCGCGGGAGCGAGAGCAGACGAAGAAGGTCGAGAAGCGCGAGCAGGAAGCGCGCCAGAAGGAAGACTCGTACTGGAACGGCCTCGAGTCGCAGGCGCGCCCGCCCATTCCGCGCCCAGCCCGCAGCGGCGGCGAGTCGCTTCGGATCGGGTCGCTGACGGGCCGATTGCGGCGCACGTGCGCAGGACCGGGCGAAGCGCGACGAGAAGAAGGAGGAGGAGGCGCGCAAGAAGGCCGAAGCCGAGCGGCGCCGCCGCGAGGCGAAGGAGCTCGAAGCCAAGGCCCGCGTCGTCGCCGTACCCCCCCGGCTCTCCCGCGCGCCGCTTACCCCCCCACAGGAGGCGGCGGAGCTAGAGAAGGCGAACAAGGCGAAGGCGGGGAAGGACCCGCTCCGACCCAAGATCACCGCCTTCCAGATCGCCCAGATGAAGGTGCGGTACCCCCCCCTGGCAATGCCGTACCCGATCCCGGGAGCGATGCTGTACCCCCGCAGGAGCGGGAGAAGGCGGAGGCCGAGAAGGCGAAGGCGAACGATCCCAAGATTGTCCGCGAGGTGGGTACAGCGTTCTCGAGGGGCGGGGATACCACGCTGATATCCCCCCCCCCCCCCCCCCCCCCCCCGCCCCCTCGCAGGACGAGTACGCGCGGCAAGTGGAGGCCCCCAACAACAACCGGGTACTCCCCTCTCATTACATCGCGTACCCCAGCCCTCCCTCAAACTCCCTACCCCCCTCCCAGGCGGGGGACACGATCGAGGCTTCGGGTCTCGACGAGGCCCTTCGGGAACTCGAGGCGGCCCTACCATCCGCCGGCTCCTCCTCCGCCGCCACCATCAGCTGGAAGGAATTCTACGGTACCCCCCTCCATCCCTTTCGCGTACCCCCTGCCGATCACCTCCCCCCACTCTTTTCAGCCCAGACGCTGCCGCGGGTTCGGGCGGAGAATCCCAGCATGGTCTTCACGCAGCACCAGCAGATGGCCCGTACCCCCCTCCCGCCCCCGGTGCCACGCCGTACCCCCGCTGACGCCGCGGGTTCGGATCCAGGTGTGGGAGATGTGGAAGAAGAGCCCGTTGAACCCCAAGAACAGGCCGCAGGAGTAGTATTCTCGCGTGGGCCGCCGGCGCCTTCAATTGTTTTTGAACCCTTCCCCCTCCGCCCTTGCCGAATTACGATGTCGAATCGACCGCACTCCTCTAGGCTAGTAGCTCTGCATAGCGCAGCGAGCGTCCCGTTCTTGGAAAGTGCTGTGCGCATGCGCGCGCGGTTCTAGATTACATCATGGCATGTACAAGGGAAGCGCGGCCTAGCTCCGCCTGCCGGACTCGAACAACAACAGTCACATGCTGCGCCTTCTAACTGATCGACTAGACCGACTATGTACAAGATTCCAAAGCTGAAGGGTCGCAGCTTGAGTAAAGGGTGGAGGGCAGCGGGCTGGAGAGTCCGGAGGGGGCCGGGCGCTCTTTGAAAGGAAGTGGACTGCAATTGCGAGAGGGGAGCAGCAAGCAAGTGAGGACTGCCTGTGAAACCAAAGTTCATGTGAAAGAGGCGTTGAAAGACTGCCGATCAAACGCATAACATAACATAATGAAATGGAAGGTGAGACGCTGGGCTCGAGGGCTCGAGCCCGCGACTCAGACTAGCTCGGCTCAGATCAGATCAGATCAGATGAGATCCGATCCGATCCGATCTGATCAGGAGCGGGAGGCCGGAACGACGCGGACGACGACGGGGCGCGCCGCCGCCTCCTCGGCGTCGAGGAGGCCCCCGGCCGCCCCGGCCGGCCCCGCGCCCTTGCGCCGCCGGCCCCCACCGCCGCCGCCGCCGCCGCCGCCGCCGCCGCTGTTGTTGTAGAACTCGTTGATCTCCCGAATGGCCTGCGCAGGCGGGGAGGAATGGGCGCGGCGTCAGAGCGGGCGGGGCGCGGCGAACAAAGGCCCCCGGGGCGGCGCGGAAAGAAACCAGGGGCGGAAGTAAAGAAGTTCACGAGAGCTAGAAAGGCAGATGGCCTTAGGGGCGGGGCACTAGAGATCTCGGACGAAACGCAGGCGAAAGCAGAGATGGAGCTAGGACACTTTAGCTCTAGAGCTAGGATTCTGGATATTCTAGCCGGAGGAAAGAGCGGGGGTACCTTCTCCTCCGTCTGGATGTGCTCGATCTTCTGGACGAGGGGGTCCGCCCGCAGTCCCCAGCTCGTCACCGTCGCGCCCCGCACCGACGCGGAGGAGGAGGAGGCGGCGCCCTCGGGGCGGCCCCACAGCTTCTGCTGCCGAGCCAGCGCCGCCTCCTCTTGCGCCTGGATCTCCTTCAAACCCGGGCCCGGACCCGGGTTCGAGTCCGACGGGACGACCTTCTTTCCCCAGGCCGGGGGCGCTGGCTTGGGCGCCTCCGGCGCCTTGCCCTTCTTCGCCTGCGCCTTGCGCTCGGCGTCCTCGATGAGGGCGGAGAGGAGCCCGCCGGGGCGCGATGCCGGGGCCGCGGCCGAAGCCTGGGATGGAGGGGCCGGTGGGCGGGGCGGCGGCGGCGCCGCCGCCGCGGGCGCGGGCGCCGCCGCGAAGGGTGCGGCCGGGAGCGGCCGACCGAGGCCGAGGCCGAGGCGGGGGAAGCCGGCGGGGGGGAGAAGGGCGTCATGGGGAGACCGACCCGACGGGCGCGGGCCGCGCGAGCGGAGCCGGGTATGGCCATCGGAGAGGATGCCAAAGGGACGGGAGGGCCCGGCGCGCGGGCTGGAGCCGCCCGGGACAACGCCCCAGCCGCGGGGCGCGGAGGGGGCGAGGACCCGGGGCGGCGGCGGCCGGGGCCGGGAGCGGCGAGGATCGCCCGCCAAAAGCGCCGGTGCGGGGCGTGGAGCCCGGGGACGGCTGGGATTTGGGCGGCCTGGCCAGGAGCTGCGCGGCCTTGGCCGCCGCGGCCTCCTCCTCCAGGATCTCGCGGAGGGAGCGGCCCGGGGAGGGTACGGCGGGTGAGGCGGGCGTGGCTGCTGCGGAGCCGCCGCCACCTCCGACGCCGCCGCCTCCAGGCGTAGGCGGCGTTGCCGCGCCCCAGGCTGGCGCCGGGGCGGGCTTTGGGGCCGGCGGCGGCGGCGTGGCGGCTGCGGCCGAAGCCGGGGGCGCCGGCGGCGACTCCTGGCCCTTGCCCCGCTGCTTGCCCCTGCCCTTCGCCGACGAGGCGGAGGGGGTACAGGCGCCGTCGTCGTCCCGGCGGAGGATGTAGGGCGCCAGGGGTACAGCCGGAGAGGCGGGGGACGACGGCGAGGACGAGGAGGCCGGGGCGGAGGCGGGGCCCGAGGGGGCCGCATGCCCCACGTCCACGGCCAGGAGGGGCAGGGGGGCCGGGGAGGGGGCCGGGGAGGGGTACGGCGCCGGAGCCGGGGCGGCGGGGCCGGCGGCGGGTACGCCGGAGAGGTACGCGGCGATCCACGCGTCGGGCGTGTACTCCTCCTCGAACTCGGCTGCGGGGGGTACGTACGTCAGGCAAAGGAGGCCTCGCGGGCGGCTTCGTCTCTAGGAAGACTAGCACGGCCGAGCCGAGCCGGCGGCTAGCAAGCGACCTTCCCCTCTGTCTTTCTGCCTAAAGAAAAGGCGCGGCGGAGGCGACGGCGGCGCACGGGGCGACCCGCGTCTCTTAGCCCCCTCCTTCCCCTCCCCTCCTTCCCCCCCCTCTAGAAACGGCGTACCCGGGGAGGCGAGGGCGCGGAGCTCGGCGAGGAGGCGGCCCTTGAGGGACAGCTTCTCCAGCTGCTCCCCGTGCAGCGCCTCCCCCTGGGGGAGGAGGTCAGGGAGGGGGAAGGGGCGAAGGAGGGGTACGAGGCTCTTCTTCTTCTCAGGGGCGCCGGGGGGGCGGGGCGGGGCGGGGCGGTCAGGAGGGGAGGAAGGAGGGGAGGCAGGAAGAGTCCGGGAGGCTTCGAGAGAGGCTAAGCCGCTCGGGAGGCGGATCTAGCCCCTTGACGCTCTTCTCAGTTCTAAGAAGGGCTCTATCTAGGTCCGGCCCGGCCCGGCGCGGCCGCGAGAGGGAGGGGGGCACCTGGTCGAGGCGGAACTCGGCGATGGCGATCTCGCGCAGCTTCTTGCGCAGCGCCTTCCGCTTGCGCCAGCGCTCCTCGTCCGCCGCCGACGCGAAGGCCGGCGGCTGGGCCGAGGGCTGCGGGGCCGGCGAGGGCAGGGGCTGCGGGCTGCCGCCCCGCTCCTCCTGCTGATGCTGAGGGCTGGTGCGCTCGGCATCCGCGGCGCTGCCGACGCTGGAGAGGCGGGGGCGAGAGGAAGCCTGCGCGTTTGCGGCGCGCAGCGATCAGCGATCATCATCAAGATGAGAGCGGAAGGGGCGGGCGGACGAAGCGCGGGAGGGACGCCGACTCCTCCTCCTCGATGTCGGAGCCGTCGAGCAGCGAGTCGCAGCGGGGGCGGCGGGGCCCCGAGGCCGGCGCCTCGAAGGGCGGCGGGGCGCCGCCCGAGCCCTCCCCGGCGCGCCGCCGACGCCGCCGCACCTCGTGCTGCGCGATCTCAGCTTCAGCTCTCTTTCCGGCGCCTTTCTGAGCGCGCGAAGCGGACCTCGAGGTCATGGAAGAGGGTCGGGGAGAGGGCGTCCGGCCTCAGGACCTTCGTCGAGAGCAGCCGGGCGACGTGCTCGCCCATGTACCCCACGCAGGAAGCGCGGAGGCCCTCCGCGCCGTGGCGCTCCGCGAAGCAGGCGACGGCGCAGGCGCTGGAGGCGTCCAGCGAGGACGCGAGCCGCGCCGCGCAGGCCTCCTTGAGGCGCTCGAGGAAGGCGGAGTCGGCGGCGGCGAGGAGCTCGGGGGCGAGCTCGAGGGGGATCTGCGGGGGAAGGGGCGGAAGGCATCAGGGTCAGGCCTGGGCCTGGGCGGGGCGGGGCGATAGGGCCGGGCCCGGGCTCTTATAGAGCCAGATCCTAGATTCGAAGTCATGCCACGGCGCCCGAGCAGAGGGATAGCATCAGGGCCGGATCCTAGAAGAAGCAGATCCTTTATCCTAAGCTCGGAGAGGGAGCGGGAGGGGGGGAGGGGGGGAGGGGGGAGGAGAGGGCGCACGAAGGCCACGGCCCCCCCCCCCCAATCCCAGGCGGCTAGGCGGCCCAGCGGGGCGGGGGATCCTAGGTCCTAGGCTCGAAGAGGGGGGGGTACGGGGCGCACGTCGGTGTCGTCGGTCTGGCTGTAGCGGACGAGGGCGCGGAGGGCGGCGCGTCCGAACTCGGGCATCGCCACCTCCCGCGACGCCGAGTCGGCGAAGGCCTGCCGGGGGGCGTCAGAGAGGGGCGATGGAGGAGGAGAGGAGAAGAAGCGTCTTTCTAGCCTTAGCTTGTGGAGTCTTAGCTTGCGTGGAGTCTAGCTTAGAAGAAGAAGGCAGAATTGGAGTCTTGCTAGTCTTAGCTTGCTCTAAGCGTTGGCTAGAGCTAGCGGAGGTGCGGAGCGCGCGCACCGCGCCGAACATGGCCGCGAAGAAGGGGCAGCGGGCGGCGAGGAGTGCCCGGCTGGCGACGATCGGGCCGTCGTCCTCGTCCTCCCCGTCGGCGGCGGCGGCGGCCGCGCAGCTGGAGGCCCCGTCGGCGCAGGCCTCGCGGGGAACGAGAACGACGCGGTCCGAGTCGTCCGCGTCGCCATCTTCGGGGAGGAGAAGTCCCTCCACGTCTCTATCAAAAGTGGAGGGCGAGACGGCGGGCACGTCGACCGGCACGGGCGAGGCCAGGACGACCGAGTGGGACTCGCCGGCGGCCGCGGCGAGCACGCGGGCGACTCCGTAGACGCGGGAGGGCGCGGTCGTGGCCGAGGCGGAGGGGGCGGAGCCGAGGCCGAGCGCCCCCGCCGTGTTGGAGCCCCACGAGAAGAGCTCGCCGGCGTCGGTCACGGCCAGAGTGTGGTCGCGGGCCGCCGCGACGCTCACGACGCGGCGGCCGCGGAAGCCGTCGACGCGCTGCGGGGCGGGAAAGATGTAGTCGCCCGTGGCGGTCGCCAGGGGGGCCTGCCACTGCGAGCGGCGCGCCTCAGCAGCAGCGGCGGCGCGCAGGGAAGGAAGGAAGGCAGGAAAGCCGACCTGGTAGACGTCTCCCGACTCGGTCACGGCCACGGAGCGGCCGCTGGCAGCGGAGACGTGCACGACGCGGAGGCTCGCGGCGCGGTGCAGGCGGATGCCGCGCACGGCGGCCGGCGGCTCCAGCTTGACGCGTCGCGGGACGATGAGGCCCTGCTTGTTCGCGCGGCCGTGCCCGAACTCGTAGACGTCGCCCGCGTCCGAGAGAACCAGCGTGTGGGAGGAGGAGCAGGCGGCCATGACGGCGCGGGCCTTGCCCGCCAGCGCCTCGACGCGCTTGGGCATCGGCTGCGGCTCGGGCCGCCCGTGGCCCAGCTGGCCCTCGGCGCCTCGGCCCCAGGACCAGACCTCGCCCTCCTTCGTCACGGCCACCGTGTGCGAGCGGCCGCAGGCGACGTGGACGACCGACAGGTCGGCGATCGCGCCGACCTTCCGCGGGCCGAGGCTAGCGTTCGCCGCGAGGGGCGAGCCCGAGGGCTGGGCGCCCGCCGCGAGGGGCGAGCCGCCTCCGTAGCGGGCGAGGAAGGACGACGCGGGCGGGGTAGAGGGCGAGAACCCGCCCTGCGGCGTGGTGTCGTACCCCAGCTGCGCGCTGGAGTTGTCGCCCCTGCGGAGAAAGAGGTGAGCGGGAGGAAGGGGTGGTGGCGGCGGCGGCGCGGTTCGGGTGCGGACCACGCGTAGAGCTTGCCCGTGTCTGTCAGGGCGACGCTGTGGTCGCGGGCGGCGGCGACCTGGATTACGCGCTTGCCGCGGAGCCCTGCGGAGCGGGGAGAAACGCGCACGCTCAGCGGGGGCGGGGCGGCGGAGGCGGCGGCGAGGAGGACAGCCGCGGGCGGATCTCCTACCTTCGACAAGCGTCGGCTGGATGCGAGTCGCCTCGTCCCCGTGGCCCAGGCGCCCAGTGCCGCCTGCAAAGCGGCGGTGAGCGGGCAGCACGCGCGGAGAGAAGGGGGAGGAGGAGCGGGCGGGGCGCACCGAAGCCCCACGTGTAGACAAGGCCAGCGTCGGTGACGGCGACGGAGTGGTACGTGGACGCGGAGACGGAGACAACGCGGTGGGGTAGAACCGCCTCGACGCGCTTGGGCGCGCACAGCGCGTTCTGGTCAGAGTGGCCCAGCTGGTAGTTCGCGGCCGATCCAAAAGTGAAGACCTCGCCGCCTGCGTGCGCGCGGGCGGGTGGGCGGCGTCGGCGTCAGCGGAGGAAACACCCGAGAGAGCGCGCGCCGCGGCGATCGATAGCAGGGCGCGCACCGCGGCGGGCGTCGCCCTTCGCGAGCGGGCGCATCGGGAAGCCGTTGAGCAGATCGAGCGGCGTGAGGCCGTCCCGGTCCTTCACGTACAGAGCCTCCCAGTTGCCGCGCGCGCAGCTGCGATCGGGACGGTGCGGTCAGAAACGGGAGCGCGAGGATCGGGTCGGGCCGCGGGGCGCACAGAACCGACATCACGGAAACGTGACCCTCGTACGCGGCGCGGTGCAGGGCCGTCCACTGCGCGCGGCGAGCCTCAGTCGGACGTCGATGGCGGAAGCCGCGAACAGCGGCTCGCGCACCGAGGACTCCCAATCGGCAACACGCATGAGCTGCGGCCTCTCTTTCTTGCGCGCCTGGACGCAGGCCGCCTCGACGGCCAGCAGGAACTCGGCGACGTCGGCATGCCCGCAAGATGCGGCGATGTGGAGCGCCTGCGGAACGAGCGCGGTTGGCGACAGAAAAAGAAAAGGAAAGGCGGTTCGAGCACGTTGGCGCCGGAGTCTGCGCTCTGGCGGCGTCAGAAGCGCCCCGCAAGAGATTGAAGAGGCGCCGAATCCCGCGCACCGTTCCTGTCGTGCAGGAGCTCGAGAGCGTTCTTCGGAACTGCAGAATGACCTCGTCAGTTCGTCTCCAAGAGTGAGGCGCGGCGGGCTCACATGCAGATTCGAATCCGTCGCCATCCTCAGGGAGTTCAAGAAGGCGGCGGAGACGGGCGATGCTGCCGGCCCGAGCGGCGGAGAAGATAGTGTCTCTCTTCATGGCGGCGTGCTAGGTGGCGGGCGGGAGGCGAGGGAGCGGAGATCTGGAGGGATGAGTGGAAAGCGGGCGGCTGGCAGGCGGAGCGGCCCGCGGCTCAGAAGGCCGCCATGGGCAGGAAGACTTTGGCCAGAGCTACTCGTCTGCGAGGGACGCGGCGCGGCACCGTCAGCGTGTGCGATGCGGCGCCGGGATCTTCGCGCGCGCTCACCGGCGGTGGTCAGGCAGCAAGCGAGGGTGCAGATAACGTCGCTGGTCGTGCTGGAGGCGGCGGGAGCGACGGCGGGCTGCATTGTTTTCCTCTGGAAGACGGGTACGGCTTTCTCCAGCGCAGGCTCAAGCTCAGCTACAGCAGCGCGCGCTCGAGCCCGGGATCGCGCTCAGGCTGACTTGGAGACACACAAGCACCGTGCGCCTTCGCCCGTCCTGCAGCTCGAGCGACGCGCCCCCCCTGACTGCGAGCTCGATGGCCGCAGTTCCGCGGGGAGCGCACAGCGATGTCCGGTCGCAAGTCAAAGAGGGCGCGCTTGGAGAAGCCGGCCCGCATCGAAGATTCGGCGGAAGCCGCGCGAGCTGCGGCCGCGGCCGCTGTGCCGTTCGATGCGCTGCCGGATGCAGTGCTGTGTGACGTCTTCAAGGCGCTCGGGCTGTGCGAGAGCTGGCCCCTGCGCGGCGTCTGCAGGTCCGCATCGCCGGCGCCCCCGGGCCCCACATGCACCGCGGGCCGCTCGCTTCTAGATCTCCTCGTAGCTGAGCATGCATATGCGGCGAATTGCAGGCGGTGGCGTCGCGTTGTTGAGGAGACGGAGTGGGCCATCGCCGAGCTGCGGATCGCGGGCGGCCGCGGGACGACGGCCGCGGGCTCGATGGAGGCGTTGGCGGCGCTCTTTGACCAGCGAAAGCTGCGGCTCGGCGTCGGCGCTAGCATCGCCCTTGCGCCGGTGCTCGAGGAGAGCCAGCGGGCAGAGTTGGCCGAGCTCGAGGAGAGGCACGCGCTCGCGGCGAGGGCGGCGTGCGGCGTCCTCGCCGCGGCCGTCCGCGCTGGCCCGGCGCCGCGGGCGGTTGCCGTCAACATCCTCAGCAGGTACCGGTACGAAGATATCGGCGTCGGCAGCGCCGGCGAAAGCTTCGTTCGCGACTACGTCCTCGGAGTGCTGGGGGCGCTGCGGCCGCCCGCCGCGGAGGGAGCAGCCATCAGCAGCGGCAGCAGCAGCAGTTTAGAGAATCTCAGCATCGGCCTCAGCGACAGCCGCGGGCGGGATCCGGGGTACGACGACGGCGATGAAGAGGGCGCCGACGGCGGCGGCAGTGACGACTACGACTACGACGAGCTCGAGCTTGAGCAGCTGCCGTGGCCTGAGGTCGACAAGCTGCGGGCCGCCCTCGCGCCATTCGCCAAGCTCCGCTCTCTGTCCCTTTTCTTCAACGAGCTCGACGCCGGCGCGACGCCGGATGCGGCGGAGGCCATCGCCGCCGCCTGCCCCCTCCTCCGCTCGGTCTGCCTCCGTCCCTTCCGCAACTCGGCCGGCGGAGTTCTGGCGGCACTCGCGCCGCTGGCGCGCCTCGAGGAGCTGGTCGTCTCGTGGCTGCCTTTCCAGTGGTCGTTCGACGCCGCTGCCAACGGCTTCGTCGCGCTCGCCAACGGCCCGGCGGGGCAGAGTCTGAGGAAGCTCGAGTTCGTCAAAAAGCACACAGTCCTCGGGTGCGGGTGCACGTGCCAGCTGCAGTGCACAAGATGTATGCGTCCGCTCCGCTGATTTCATTTTCTCGAAACCGACGCAGCGGCCACGGGGATCCGAAAGCCTTCAGCGGGCCGTCCGCAGACAGCAGTCCCTGGCCCGCCCCGCTCCCGGAACCGGCCGTCGCCGCTCTGGCCCGCATGCCAAAGCTCCAGTCCATCCAATCGCTCGAGGTGCGCTGGTGCAATCGCTCGCCGAGTGCTGCACGCGCTAACTCGAATCTAACTGCGCCCGCAGTTCGACGCTCACGGCCATCTCGAATCCCCCGCGTCCCTCCGGGCCCTGGGCCGCGCAAGGGGCCTGCGCGAGCTGCACCTGGCCCTCTCGACCGCGGCCGATGGGCCCGGCCGGTCCCTCGGCGCCGAGCTGCTGCGGACCCTTCCCAGCGTGCTCTCGGGCCTCCCGCTCCTGAAACGCCTCGGGCTGAACCTGGCCGGTGAGTCCCCTGGAGTTCTTGTACTAGTACTAGTTCTAGAGAAGGATCATGTCTTGAGATCTTCTAAGCTAAGAGTAATAAGCTGCGTAATAGAGTAATAATAAGTTCATGTTTAATAATAATAATAATAATAGAGTAATAGTAATAAGCTTGAGATCATGTTCTAGAGTAATAAGCTGCGTCTTCTAAGCCAAGCTGGCTTCAGAATATAATTGTTTAGACAAGTGGTGCATTTGTTCTGAGTTTGAGTGCTCAGTGGCTCCGATACGCGATTTGCATGCGCAGACTACAGTGGCGACCCGGAGGGCGTCCTCGCCGTGCTCGCCAGCGACGGCGCGCGGCGCGCTCTCACAGACCTGGAGCTGCACCTCGACCGGGGGCTAACGGAGGGGGAGGCCGAGGCCATCCTGGCGCTGCCGGCGTTGGAGCGCCTCCGCCTCAGCTCGGCGGCCCGTGGCGCCCTCGAGCTCCCGGCCTCGCTCCGCCCCTTTGAGGTGCACTGCCCGCGCGCGCGCCCCGCTTCCGATAGGCCTTGAGCCGGCCGCGGCTTCTAATGCCTCGCTCCGCCTGTTCGGGGTACACGAGTCCCCGCCTGCGATAGGCTCTAAACCCAGGCCTAGGCATGGGCCTGGGCCCTCCGCTTCTAGCTCTCCCACCGGGTACCCGTGGCCGCGTCCGCTTTTCTTGACCTGGTCCTTAACCAAGGCCTAGGCCTAGCTAGGCCTAGGTCCCCCCCGTCTCCCGCCCGCCCCCCTTCCCCCCCTCCCCTGCCCCTCCCCTGCCCCCTCTCCCCCTCTAGTTCTCCGTCCGCCTTTTCTGACCTGGGCCTCGCGCCAGATTCTGAGGGGTCTCCGGCCCGGCGTCTCGGTGCACGTGGATCTAATCGACCCCGAAATGCAGGCCGCCGCCAGGGCCGTGCTCGCGGGGCGCCACGGCCCTCGGTAGCCTAGTAGTATTTACTCGGATAGATACATTGGAGACTCAGTGACTAGTATGAGAGATCTAGTAGCTATAGTATCTAGTTGTGTCACAGTGTTGTGTGCTAATGCAAGAGATTAAATGCTTGCATGTACTAATGTACTACGGTAAGAGATTGAGCCCGGTGCATGTACCGTCCTAATGGTGTTGACCGTCGGACCGTTCGCGTCAGATTGGCGGACGTCGACCAGCTAGAGCCAGATCTAGAGCGCGCCCCGTCACGTGTGGCCCGCCTTATTATCGATATCGATCTGGTGCCTGCGTTGGCGCTCATGATCCGATGATCCGATGATCATGATCATGCCTGCGTGTTCGCGACTCGGCGATCCGATGACAATGATCCGGATGCATGACTCATGATGAGGGCCTTAATCAAAAAGCTTTGCGCATGCAAGCTCAATTTATAAGAACGCGTACGGATCCGGAAGCTGGCGCTGGCCTTGGGTGGCTCCAGGCCCTCATGCATGATCATTTATATCGATCATGATCAATTGCAAGCCCCGAGGCTCGTCAAGTCGAGCTCCGGTCCGGATATCGATATGGATATGCATGCTCCCGGCCATGCATATGTAGCTAGCTATAGATAGCCTCATGAGAACTAGAAGAGCCGCTTGGAACGAATCAACGATGCAAAGGCTGAGTAATTAAATAATCCCCCGATATATAAGCATTTGTAATCATTGAATGATGCAGAGCGAACTTGATGTGTTCCTGATTCCTGCAAAGTTGAGGGAGCTCCTTCCAACTACAGCTGCTGACTACTAATTATAACTAGAAGATTCGAAGTACTAACGACGGATACCGCTAACTCAGTGACTGCTCTAAATGATGGAAACCTCAGAGCGCATTGTATAGAAAGGAAGCGGTCGGGCCGGTTCGCGCGAAATCTGCTCGTATATCTATTATCTATCTGCTGAAAGTATCTAACGCTTTTTGTCATCCGTGGATGAATGAAAGTGATCATTTGTAAGGGCGATTGATGAAAAACTGTCGTTCAGTCGCGGCCACGGAAGGCCACCGGGTACCAGCGGCGAGCCGCGGCTTCAAAGCTCTACAAACTATTGCTAGCACACTCAGTGACTAGTACTAGTTCACTAGTACTAGAAATACGCAGAAGAACAAGAAGCTATGCACTGCGGCACCTACACAGCTAGAAAGAAGTCTAAAGCGGCCGGTCGAGGCAGATGCCGACGAGCTCGAGGCGCGCCATGTCCCAAATGGCGTCCTCCAGCGCGTCCCGCAGCTCCCTGCACCCCCCCGCGGGCCTTAGAGCCCGACCCGAAATCGAATCGAAGAACTGAGAGGAGCTCGCACCTGAGCCAGCGGCGGGGGCGGGCCCAGCGGGGCCCCTTGCGCGCCCCGCGGGCGGCGGACATCCAGGGGGCGACCTGCGGGGCGGGGCGGGCCGGGCCGGTCAGGGCCGGCGGGGCGCCTCTCGAAGTCGGAAGGCGAAGGGAGGGCACCTCGTTGTCGATGATGGAGGCGAGCAGCTCGAGCTTGGCCCGCATGGCCCGCGTCGACGCCCGCTCCGCCGCGAAGCTGGCAGGCTCGCGTGAGGAGACGCTGGAGACGTAGAAGGGCGATAGAACACAGGGGGGCGCACTTGGCGGGCGGGATGCTGGCGATGACGCCGAGGAGCCGGGGCAGGACGGCGTGCAGGTGGCGCGACCGCGCGCGCTCGCTCGGGCTCACAGCGACGATGTTCTGTTCGCAGGAGAAGCTTCAGATTTCGCAGGAAAGGTTTTTAGATGTAATTTGAGCATCGACATCGCACCGTCAGGGTGCTGAGAATGGACGCGACGAGCTTGCGGCGCCCCTCGCGCTCGGAGATGGCCAGGAGATCCATCAGCGGGCCCAGCTCGTAGCTGCGGCAAATAGATTAGAAAAAGAATGAAACATCGTTAAACATTTTTTGAAAGAGGCGCACTTGCAGACTTCCTCGTAGATCGGAACCGTTTGGCGGTACAGGTTCAGAGCGACGCCGCTGCGATTACACGCGGCGAGTGAGCAAACGAATGCGTTTATGCATTGACCACTCGCGCAGGGGCGGGACGCACCCGTCCTTCTCCTGGTCGTACGCGGCGAGCCCGTGGCACAGCAGCGCGAGCGCCCGCGCCGCCTCGCACGCCGTGCGCTTGTTCTGCTGCAGGGTCTGCGAAGCGCGCGGCGCCGTCAGCCATGGCCACAGCCGTCGATCGCCACAGTATGCTCGAGCTCGGGGACACGCACGACCACCGGTATGCCGCGGAAGAGCTTAAGCGCATCGGACAGGCGGGCCGCATCTGTCGGCAGCATCGCGTCCGGCACAGTGCCTCCCTCCGGCAAGATCGACCTGCGCCGCCGAGCTGAGGAAAGACCGCCGCGGGTACCGAAGACGCCTCAAAGCCCTGCACCTCGAGAGCAGCTTGAGCTCGTTGGTGCAGTTCCGCAGCTCGATCCGCGCCGCCTCGTCGCCCTCGCGCGGAGCGTCATCCGTCAGCTCGATGTAGTCCTTCTCGTACACGAAGGGCAGCCGGATCGTCTCGTCGTTGCGCGATGCCGCCCACGCTTCGCTGCCGTCGCCGCGCGAGTCCGCCCGCGAAGTCCGCACGACACGGCTCTCCCGAAGCGCCTTTTCCCGCTTCCGCGCGTGTTTGATGAAGGTCGCATACGTTTGCCCGCACGCTGCGCCATGAAAACATTGGCCGACAAGTGAATAAACTACAGTAAGAGGCAACAAATGCGCACTCGCGACAGGGGCCGGGGTGTCGCCGCCGTCCGCCTTCGAGCTCGACGCGCGCGACTTGGAATCAAGCTCGTCGTCCTCGTCCTCTTTCTTTGAGGCCCTGCCCGATCCAACCGCCTGTCGAGGCGGGGCGGTCGCCGGCTCCAGAACTGCTTTTGTGCATGAGAAGACAGCTCAAGAGAGTTGCCGGCGCCGGCGGGTTCGAACGGGCCTTCGAGGTCGGGATCGTCGATCGCGAAGACGGCCTCTTCCCGCACGTCATCGGCGTCGAAGGCGCTGTCGTCCGAGTCGGACGCCTCCGCCGCGTCGAAGCGCTTCAGGTTCGCGGCCCGCCGCTTCAGCTTCTGCAGGACGCGCTTCGCCCGCTTCGCCGTCTGTCGGCGTTGAAGGAAGTCGCGTCAGTTTCCATGTCGCTGTATACGATGAAATCTACGACTGACGACGAAACGCACTTTGGCTTCACTGTTGGCGCGCTGGATGCTGACGATGGAAGTGTTCTTGCCGGACTTGATGGCCTCGCTCTTCGCTTTGGCCGACTTCTCCAGGCGCTCGGCCGCGACCGACAGGGGCTTCTGCAAGACGCGGAGGCTCCGCACGATCATGTGCACGAGCGCCGGGTGCACCGCGAATCTGCCACGACCGTCAGGCCGTTCAAAAGAACACGCATAAGACGCTGTGAATTCGCGCACATATCCTCGGGGAATTCGGCGAGCTCGTCGAGAAGGCCGGCGAGGCGGCCGAGGACGGTGACGGCCGCGCTGCCAGCGTTGGTCGTCGCCAGCTCCGCAAAGTCGTCCACGGCGCCATACTCGACTTCGACGTCGACGGCGCCGGACGTGTCGACGTCCGCCTGCTCGGCATCTTTACTTCAACGCTTTCAGCGGAAGGGCAGCTAAGACTTTTCACCTTCAGGATCTCCTCGAGGCCGTCGATGCCGAGGAGGCGGTCCTCCTCCAGCTCCCTCAGCTCCAGCGCGACCTGCCCAAAGCCTCAGCTCAGCGAGCGGCGCGCGGCCTCCGGAGCGGGCGGGCCTCGCGGAGGTCGTCGAGGAGCGGGTCGTCGACGGCCTCCGCCACGCGGTCTTCGAGCGGGTCGTCCCACACGCGCTGCGTCACCCGAGCGCCCTGCGCGGCGCGGATCGCACCGGAATATAACGAAATTTTCCCGCATTTCGCGCACCATCCACTTCTTCAGACGGTAGAACGGCGAGAGGAGCGTCGCGATCAGCGGCGGCAGCTGAAGGCCGGAGCCGTACGAGTCCTGCCGCGCGTGGGCGCTGGTGACCAGCTGCGACGGCGTCGGCAGGTATCCGCTCGCGATCCAGCGCAGCTTGGGGGCCTTCTTGACGCGGTGGCCGGCGCTGTACGCGGCCCCGCCCAGCTGCCTCGTCACCGCGTGCTGCAAGACCGTCAATACAGATGCTAAGGGTTACGCATTACTAAAGCTAAAATGTCGGACCTGAAGCCGCATGAACTCTCGCATGTTGTCGAGCAGGGCCTTTATCTTGCGAACGTCCACCTCCCGTGTTACAGCACACTCATCGGAAGGCGGCACGTAGAGCCGGCCACGCTCCTGCATCAAACAAAGCGCGGTGAGCACATTGACGTGCACGGGACGCGTGCACGAGGCCTAGGCCTGACCATAAGGATCCGGTGGGCGACGAAGCTGACGTCGTCGTTGAACAAGTAGCCCGACTCAGCCTTGCCCCTGCCACACACGTCAGGCCCGCAAAGCAAGCCAAACCGAAGAGATGGATGCTCACTTGGCGATGTAGATGCGGGCCTTGCGGGCCGTGCGGGCGCAGTACATGTAGAGCAGGTTCCGCTGCCGCTCGGCGCCAGCGTGTCCCTTACGGACGCGGCGCTGCAGGCCGTCGAACCAGTCGTCGATCTTCTCGATCGTCTTCGAGTCGAGCTGGAAGTCCCCAATCTGTAACGCGGCCACGGGTATCACTTGGTGACAGGTCGAGATCAAGAGCAGCTGGGCGCACCCGCATCTGGAGCTTGCGCCGTGCCTTCCGCGCCCGGCCGTACCGGAGGGTGTTCAGCGTGATGTAAACAATCTGCACGCAAGCCGTGGCATCAAGACACACAGACCGCAAAGAAGGAGAATCGGAAAGCCACTGACCATCAAGCCGAAGACGGCAAGCAACGCCAGCAGTAGAATCTGCAGATGTCGAGCGTTTACGAATGGTTTTGCCAATACGGCTCGGCGCGCGCACCTGAACAACAATAATAACCTCATCCGTCACGTCGGCATTCAGGAAAACCAGCCCGCCGAACAGCACGAACTGCGTGGAAGCGTCGACAACAACAACTAAAAGCTAACCTCAAACCAAAGCTCGCAAAGCTGCTGACCATCGTGCACATCAGAGAGAGGCTCTCAAGACGGTTGATACGCGGGATGGTGTAGGGCTTTACGCTGATTTGGACCAGCGTCGCAGCGAACAGGATCACGAATGCGATGATGGACTGCGCGGCTCGTCAGAATCGAACGCCTCAAAATCGACGCCAGGACTGCGAGGCGGCTCACCTGAAGAACAGGCCGGTTGACGAGGAACAGGTTGTTAATGATGATGGCGAGCTTGCTGCACGCGGATGCACACACATCAGCACATTGATAGAAAATAGAATCGCAAATCTTCTCACCGCATTAGAATGACCACCTCCCACCTGCAAAGCATTCGGTCAGCGACGCCATACTAGGCTGCAGTCTTTCGAAACAGAGAGCTCACCAAGGATACTTTGGGCGGTACTGCAGCACGAGGAAGCCGCAGACGTCCTTGAACTGCTGGTCTCGTACCTGGGGGCCGTGTAAATGGAAAATGCAGCGAACTTTTGCTTTTAATTCACCTTGTTCGTTTTCAATCCGTAGAAAGCGAGCGAGAGGAGAACGACTGGGATGCCAATCGTGTAGAGGAGCACTCCAACGATTCCGGCCCCGAGCATCTTGCCCCACGTCCCGTCCTTGTCGCATTCGATGGATGGCTCGCTCGCCAGGTAGAAGCGCCCGTCCGTGTTGCTGCGAAATAAAGTTAGATTGGATCGCAATGCTTAGATGTGTCAAGATGGAAGGTCGCACGGGATGCAGGCGAAGGTGCTGAGCGCGTACTGCCCGAGCAGCACGTACGCCATCGACGCGCCGAGGAGCAGCGCGTGCACGTAGAGAATGGCGAGCTCCTTCGCCGTTCGGTTGCGCCGCTTCCGCTCGTCGTCCTCCTCCAGGTCGACCTCCTCGTACATGCGCTGCAGCCGGAGCCGCTTGCGCATCCGGCGCGTCTTCGCCAGCGCCTCCGGCGCCAGAGCGTCCGTGCTCTCCTTGTGGAGGCTGTACGTGAAGAGCCAGAGCGCGAGCCGCTGCAGCTGGGCGAGGAAGCTCCGCCCGGCGCGCGCCATCGACGTCCAAGCCCGTTGGCCGCCTCGCTTGATGGTCGAAGGTGCTAAAGCGTGCTTCACCTCCCACCAAAGCAGGACAACGGTGCTAGCCGAGCGATGCTTTTTGGTCTCCTGCGTTTCGGCTGGAGCACCGTACGCGTCGACGTCCATGTGATCAGCAAGCCGGTCGCCGTCGGCGGATTCCGAGTCGTCGGCGATGGACGAGCGATCGAGGCGCGAGGAACGATCGCTGTACCCGCTCGTCGACATGCGGTCGTCGTTGTCCGTCTGCAGCGTGCGGCGCTCACTGGCCGCCTGCTGCCTTTTCAGGAACATTTGGAACTTCCTCCCAAGCGGCGACCACGCCACGGCCAGGACCCACACGAAGATCCCGAACAGCGTGAGCGCGAGGGGAAGAGTGAGAGTCACGAGCCATTTGATGAGGAACGAGTTTCCTCGCACTGCCCGAATCGAATGCAGAGCGTCAGCGCCTGCGCGTGAGACCGCGAGCTTCTAGAGCGCACCTGAGCACTCCGGGCGAAGCCACTCAATGTTCAGATTAAAGACCGAGAGCGCATTGATGATGGTCTGTTGAAGAGGTTGTCATGAGCAGAAACGGTGTCGCAGATTCATGAAATATCTTACCATGAAGATAGGCGGCCACTTGAGGCGCATTCGCGAAAACACTGCAAAAAAATCATATAACAGCTAACGCGAACAATAAAGTAGAGGCGGCCTATGCTGAAAGCGCACCCGTCAGGACCTGAACCATGTTGATCGAGACGCGGACGAGCTGTCCGATGTCGTTGATTCGCCTCTGACTGACGCTGGCGAACAGAACTCCAATGACGAAGAGGGCGAAGAACAGAATGATGCAGAGAATGACGAAAGAGGCGCTGATTCCGTCTGTTCACACGCATCAGTCATTGCCGACCTTCTCTGAGCAGCAAACTGTGCAAGGATGCGTGTAGAAACGAACCGGGGCATCGGTAACAGAACGCGCCGAGCCGGTAGTAGACCACGGCATCCGAGCGAAGGCAGCTGGAGCAGCGGGGCCCGCTGCGAGCGACAATCGTATCAGAGTGGTCCGCGCTCTTTACAATGAGAGCAGCGGCGCACGCGTAGCCTTCCGTGCAGCTGTCGATGCCACCGGGACAGGCTTCAGGCCTGCTCGAAGTCAGGCGCGCGACTGGAGCATGCAAGCGCGGTGCTAGGGTTTGCACGGTTCGCAGGAGTATGCGATTGTGGGGTTTGCCGAGGAGATGAAGTACCCCGAAGCGGCCTCGGGGAGGGTCATATTGTACCGGTTGCAACGGGAGCCCTCCTGCGATTCGGGTCAACGAAACCTCTGCAACGGACCTAAAGCAGAAGAAGCATCAGACCCTCGGGCACGCGTCGCATGGCCGGCCATTGAAGGCGAAACCGTAGAAACCGGGGTTGCACATGCAGTAAGACAGCATCGCGACGCCTTCAACCCTGTTGGTCCCGGCGTTCGCGGGGCAGTCAATGCAGTCGGGTCTGCCGATGAACGGCTGATAGAAGTCCGCGGGGCAGAGCGCTGCGCAGAGAGCCGTAATTAGAAGCGCAAGCTATAAATCAGCACGTGAACAATCATGACGTACTGCACTGGGGCGCGCGGCCTCCTGCCGAGAAAGAGCCTTGGCTGCAAGGGTTGCACGGCACGTCGTAGGTAATTGCGTAGTACCCGGGCGGGCAGCCCTCGATCGTGAAGTTGTTGTACGCCCCTTCGAGAAAAGTGACGCCGTCGTATCCCAGCACGAGCGGGATGGTAAAAGGCTCCGTCGGCTCCGTCGGCGGCGTCCGACAACGCGCGCGCGTCGACGAGAAGACGTCCGCTAGGACGGGAACGTTGGCAATGCCGAAGAAGCACTGCAGCCCGCGGTCGCTACTGAAGAACTCGCCAACTATGTCCACGTCGACCCCGCCGATCGCCGGGCTCCGGCTGGGGAAAGCGGACAGGATCCGCGGCGGCACGACGTCGACCAGGACGAGCGCCTCCGGCGTTTCCGGGTCGTCGAGCTGGTACCGCGAGTTGTACGCACGCACAGCGACGGCGTACTTTCCAGGCAGAGCGGCCTCCCACGGCGCCACGGCGCTGTCAAACGTCTGCTCCGACGATTGGCTTTCGGAACGCAGAATGCGGTAGCGGAACCGAACATTGCTGCCCGCCTCCACGAACGCCGTCAGGTTGCACGGCGTCTTGTAAGCGACAGCGCTCCTCTGGCCGCACGTCGCGAGCCGCAAGCCGGACACCGCCTGCTCGACCAGTATGGTGCAGTTCCGCTCCTCGCCGGACACCTCGTTGAATGCGCGTCCCATGACGATGTACGTGCCCGGCTGCGTGTACACGTATCTATATTGCGAGCTCGAACCGCTGCTCGGAGACCTGTTTTCGTCTCCTAGCAGCCTGCGCTGCTGTAAGAATGGCTGAAAAAGGAGCGACGATAGAGCGAATCACAAAAGCGGAATCGCGCACCATACAAAAATGGGAGCGGATCCCGCGGATATTGCAGCAGACAGAGTCAACGATTCCGATTCCCTTGCGCGCAATCCCAGAATGGCGTCGAGAGATGGATCGCGGTTTGCAGGAGTCTTCGCGCCTGAGCAGACGGTGCGCAAACCTTGGACGATGATGCCTGCGCACAGTTAACGTTGCATCAGATGTGCATAACAGCTTTCACGAAAATCGTTTGGAACGGCGACACGTGTACGCACGTGCTGTGATTGTGGACGTGTCCTGAAATCCAGCTGCGGGCACGGTGATGGTGATCGAAAAATTACCGGCAAAGCTTGGGATGAGCTGATGTACGGTCAGTGGAAGTCTTCTAACAAGAGCAACGCAAAGCAGATTATATTGAAAAAGCGTGTACCTGGAAGTCGAAAGCATTGCTGACGCCCGGAGCTAACGTGATCACGCTCGTTGCAGCACCGAGGAGCCGCCTCCCGTCGACAGATGCGGGATTTCCAAAGTTGACCGCAACGCGAAGGGAGCCATGCCGGCTCCAGACGCCGCTGCCCGCCTTCTCCGGACGCGCTTTGCACGCGAGCGACTTGTTGACGGCGGCGAACGCCCCAAACGCGCAGGTGACATTCGCTGCATCAGGGTCCAGGTACGCGTAGACGACAAACTGCACAGCCGTCGCATTGACGCCACTATCCCCGGCCAGAGGCGCTGAAATGGTGCAGGGCCCGCTCGTCCCGGGCAGAACGGCTCGGAAAGCGAATTCCTTGGACGGCGCGCTGCTGATGAGAGACAGGTCCAGCGACTCCACAGCTTCGCCGCCGGCAGCAATCGCGACGCGCTCCGGCGCGGAAACTTGCAAAGAAGTGAAGGCGCTCGGGAGCGCGTGGATCGATTCGCCCTTCAGGCGGGGGCGGAGCCAGCAGTCGATGGGTCCGGTGCCCGCCTCCACAATCGATGCAGAGCAGTTTAAGAATGACGTCCGCGCGTCCGGCTCGTCTAATTTAGAAAGCGCATCAGCAGCCGGTCGAAATATGATTCGTAGGACAATGCATATCCTCTCACCGTAAAGGAATACGCCGCAGGTAAACAGCGGCTCTGAGACGCCGGGCAGGAGAACGGAGACGTTGACCCGACCGGTTGCGGTGCGGTTGAAGAACGAGCGAACCAGCAGCTTGGATGCGGGCAGCTCGACTCCGCTCGGGGCGACGATCTCGCCGGTGGCGAGAGGCGCGCCTCCGAAGGTCGGACCGAGGAACGCCCTGGATGATCATAAGATGAAAAGTTTTCAGCGATGCTGAAAGAGTCTCGAGCGCACCAAGGGACCGTCGGAATGCTCGCATCTTTGTACCGAGGAAGCAGCTCGATTTCGAACGGCGTCCTTCGGAATACCGGCGCGTCCGGCGGCGGGCAGACACCCAGCGACGTGCCGTCAGGCTCAGATACGACCTGTACCTCAGCGACTGTATCGAGAGTGCCGCCCCTCACAACCATCGACACAATCGCTCGCCCCATGCCGGCGGACGGCCCTCCGGTCACGCGGAAAGGGAAGTCCGACACAGGGTCGTTCGTAGCAAGAAGGTAGCCGGTGGCATTGCCGAGAGCCCCTGACGTCTGAGGCCTCAACAAGTTCGTCGGAGGGGCGACGACGGGCTCGCCCCTCAGACGAGGCGAGAACGTGCAGCCGATGTCGCGGTTTGCAATCACGTATCGCGAAGCGCACAAAAGTTTGGAAGTCTGCACACAAGTAAGACGATCAGGCGTTGATATGGACATAGATGAATAGCAGACGCACGCTGTCTCCAAAGCCGACGACCGATATTTCTTGTTTCAGCGAAGGGCTTGCACTCGTGTTGAATCGTAATGACTTATCCGACTTTAACTTGATGGCGACCTCTGCCGGCTTAGTGTCCGCGGACGCCACTTCCCCCGTCGTGATCGTAATGGAAAACAGCCTTGAAATGCTGGGGCCGGCGACAGTGGTGAATCGCGCAATTAGCGCAATGTTAGAAGGGTTCACAATGATCGGGTCGGGTTGGAAGTCGTTAATACTTGCTGCGAGTCGCACAGCAGCATTAGAAAAACGCGCGCAGACTGAATTCTGAGGTACGTACCGAGCACGATTTCGCTACCACTTGAAATCTTGTAATTAACTCTTGGGACGATGTCGCACTGTTGAGTCGACGCTGCCAACATGACTTTCACCTTACAAATCAACTCAGATGCACGGTCTGTTCCCACGATGAGTTCACACGTGCACGTGCATAGGAACAAGCGAATTCAAAGCCTCTCACCAGCCGTAGCAGTGACAGCAAGATAGAAAATCGCTGCCCGCCCTCCAGATGGGAGTGACGCGCGGACCCCGACCAAACCGGTCGTGATCGGAAGAGTCTCTGCGATCATAGATCGTACTGCGAAACACGTTAGCTAATGTCGGGTGCAAGACGATAACTACGGCGTACGAGTGACAGTGAAAGAATTGCACAGGCCGAGGGGGTCATCGCCGCGGCTTATGTTGGAGAGAGTCACGAACGAGCGATCTCCGAGCTCGATCGTGGGGTTCGCCTCCAGGTCGACGAAGTGTGATGGCGTCACCTCCAGCGCGGAGCAGTTGGCGAGAATTCCCTCCCCTTTCGATTGCGGGACGACCGTGGCGTTGAACGCGTTGCCGCGCCCAATAACCATGTACGAAGTGGCGTTGACAGTAGCAAAAGTAAACGCTGTGGCGTTGACGACGAAGTACGATGTTGCGTCCGGCTCTTCGTAGACAGTGGTGTTGACTGAAAGCTCGCCGTTGCCCGCTGGAAGCACGAGCTTTGACGCGAGTCTGCCGGTGGCTGGCCCTGCCGGCCGTGCTGCCACGAGAACATCCGCGTATGAGTCTGCCGATCCCAGCGGCTGCATCGTCGAGCCCGCAGTCTCTAAGGACGATTCGGATAATCTTACAAATATCGGACTCCCGCTCCTGCATTTGAACGAAGGCTCCCGTCAGAAAAGAACGGGCCAGCTAAGATAGTAGAATGCACGAATACGTAAACAATGACCTTCGAAAAGCAATGGAGCAGTTCTGCTTCTCGGAGCGCCGAATGACCGTCGGCGAGCAGGCAATGGAAGAAGACGCGTCGGGTACATCGTAGATCGCGTACGGCTTCGATGCTACAACGGATCCCGAGGTGTTGACCACCTGGATCGCAAACACTCCCGTCTGCGGGCCCGCGGCGATCGCGAAGCCAAACTGGGTCGCCAAGCCGCGCGCGAAGCCCGAAAGGAGGGTGCCGCCGGTCAGCGAGACGGAGAGGAAGAACTCGTCCGCCGTCATAGCCGGGCTCGAGGGCGCGCCGACCCGCCGCGGGTGGAACGTGCACGCCATCGTCGAGCTCGCGTTGACGAGCAAGCCCGACGCCGCACATGCGATCTGAGATTAGAATGGAAAGTCAGCAAATGCGAAACCGCTCCAAACGCGACGCCGTCGCACCTGAGACGAGGTGTCCGGACCCAGAGGCCCGTTGCCTGTGTACGCTGGCAGAGCTGCAAACAATTGCACTGTCAGCATACGCGAAAAAGGCACGAAAAGGTGACGCTATCAATTGCTGACCTGTAATGGATATTGGACTGCTCGAAGCGTACACGGCAGGGTCAGCTGCGCCCGTGCTGTTGAGCAGCGAGACCAGGATTGTGTAGGAGTCGGACGGGTAGTTCGCCGGAATGGAGAACGGAGTTGTGAGATTGTAGTCCCTGTTGCCGCTCACAACGGTCATCACGTCGCTGGCAACGGTCGTGTACACTCGTCCGCTCCGCATGAGCGAGACCGAGAACGATGCATTCACTGGCAGGCCAAGGGCGCCGCGCATAGCAAGCGTCCAACGAATAGTTATGGCGGAGCCAGCTTGAAGGCCACTCGGTGCATCGATCACCACACTTCGGATGAAAGGCGCTGCAAGCGGGCATACGTCAGCCGCGGTAGCTTTGAAAATAGAAGACAAGCTGCCAGGGACGCACTCGCGAGATGTGCGTAATTGTACGAGACCACGGACGGGTCATCTTCGGATCGGACGACGATGTAGGCGGGAGAGGTGACGTATAGGTCCGATGCCGACCGCGGGCTGGGCACGACGAGTGCCCTCGCAGGCGGCAAAGACGGAACGAAGCTCAGAGCATTGTCCCCAGATTGGACTCGAACGCCGCGAGCGATGTCAGCCACTTTGGCGCCCAAACTGTGGCGATAGAGCGCTGACAGCGGGTCCAGAACGGGATCGCCGCCGCCGCTGATGTTCCACAGTTCAACGGCAACCGTGCTCAGCCGGTACGAGCGGAAGGAGAGCACAGCGAGATTTGTGACTCCAGCCGCGCGCCATTCGTCGTAAATGTGGTCCGCCGTCGAAGGAAGTGGATCAACCTCGGCGCCAGTGCCTACAAGCAATCGCGTTACAAATGAAGACCGGGCAAGGTGAACCCTGGAGCTCATAGAACCGCAAAGAGTGCGCACCGTTGAGCGTGAAGGGCAGGCCGTCAGCGAACACGTTAGCGTCGTCGGACAGATCGGAGCCGGTGAGATAGAAGCGGAGCCTGTAGGAGCCTTCCAGCAGGCCGGCCGGAATCGTGAAATTGAACGGCGACGACTTGTTCGAGGCAAGCAGGACGGGTTGCTGTCCCTGGCCTTGGAAACGCCTGCTCGGCAATCAGATATGCGCTTCATTGGGCGAAGGAGAAGCGTTTGAGCGCACAGGTACGCGTTGACTGGGCGGGTGCGCGAGCCGAGCCCGTCGCTCTGCTCCGGGTCCGATGAGTTCCAGTACGCCGTCCGCGACGAGTTGAGGAAGGCAACGCCGCCGTAGTTGACCGCCATGCCCACTCCGGTGTACGGGATCGAGATGTACGAAGCTGGGAGCAGAGTGAGTAGAACATAGCCATCAGGCTGCATTATCTAGCAATTGCGCTCAACAAACAAAGCGCACTGCGTAAACAGATCGCAGCCTCCATGAAGTGCAGATCAGGCGCCGAAGTAGATCGAACGATGATGCTGCCTTCGGCACCGAAAACGTCCACCGCGGATCGCGGCGGCACAGCCCGGACAAGCTCCAGCAGCCTCGTGCGGTTCGGCGCCCACTGATAGGAGCCCGCCCCAGCGGTCGCACTGATGGATGTGGCGAAAAGGATCACGCCGTCATCCGACGTTGCAGGGGCGCTCCAGTTCCGCAGCAGCAGATCGACGGTACCACCCGGGTTGCCGACGACCAGCCACGACAAGGGAATTGTTTGCGCGATGTTGACGCACGACTGCGGAACGGTAATGACGTATCCATCGGCTGCAGAAAGACGGCTGTGAGCGTACTCGTATTATATCCTCCAATTACCAAATTCACGCACTTCGTATTTCGTACTCGGTCGTGTCGGCCCAGATCTGAACGTCCTGCGTGTCCTCTTCTACCCGCAAGATTCGCAGCACGTACATCCCGCCCTACGAAGCCATTAGAAACGGTCTTCCTTGAAGTATGAAACGAAGTTCTAATTACCCAGCTCAGATCGCTCGGCACTCGGACGGTGTAGCTGTAAACACCGTCTGCATAGGTAGCAGCAATACCGCTCGCAAGGCGCCTCGTGGTTGCGTTGGCTGCATCTCCGCCGGGAGCCGGCCTAGGGACGGCGTCGATGTTCCACCGGAGGGATGACGGAAGCGACTCGTCGGCGTAGGAATCGTTGGAGGACCAGCGCCATGAGACGGCCCACGAGTCGTTCTCGACGAGGAACGTCACGCGGCCAATCACGCGCGGAGCGCTGCGCACAGTCTCCGCCCAGGGCGCTGCGAGGGGCGTTTCATCGAGCTGGCATAGTCGAAACTACGAAACGCGGTCGCACCGCCGAGCGTGCCGTTCGCGGATCCGCGCAGCGATAACTCGTCAAGCGACACCACTGTGACGGTTACGTTGTACGGGGCGGGCGGAGGTCTGCTCAGCGGCGCGGGGAGGATCCGCGACCCGGGGCGCCACGCGACGCGCTGGACCCCGTCGCCGATGAGGGCCGAGCCGGCGGGGCCGACGGGCACCTCGGGGCCGAGCGGCCCTCCAGGCAGGGCGGCCCGAGCCGTAACGTTGACGAGCTTCGAGCCACGCAGCCGGCCGAGCACGCGCCACTCGACTGTGATGGGGTTGAAGATGTTGAAGCTCGTGTTCGGCTGCGGTCGCAAGATGGAGACAAGAATGACGCCGGCTGAAGGACGGGCGGGATAAGCTTCTAGCATGCAAAAAGGGCAGATAATTGAGGGCAGAGACGCACGCTGAATGAAAAACGAAGAAGAGTTGGCGAAGATGATCGCATCGCTGGAAGCTTGCGCGCTGGCGTTGTACAGCGAGACGCGGACGCTGTAGAAGTCGGTCGCGAACCCGAAGGGAACCTGCCATACGTAGCGCGCTGTCGAAGTGGCGTTGGGCGTGCTCGCTGCGACGTTCGACGCGATGACGGCCACGACGGCCGACGCGTTGCGGTCGACGAGGGCGAGCGTGAAGCGGGCCTGCGTCGACGAGTCCGTGGGCGGGCGGGTGTACGACCACTGCACCGTCACGTTGAGGTTCGTGTACGCAAGTGAATCCTGGTAGAGTCCGCTCAGAGAGACGGACGAGATCACCGGATCTGGCGTCGAGGGTGCGTCAAAAAGAGCGCTTGGGGCACATGACACAAGATTGAAAAGCTCACTCTGAAGAGTCAAGCGGTTGATTGTCACTGTTAGTGAGTCCGATGTGGCAGAGAGCACCAAGCGGAGGCTGGCGGGGGAGTAGAAGGCTGCCATGGCCGTCGTCGAGGTCGGGCCAGGCAAGGGCAACACGGCGCTGGACGGGGTCCACGCAAACGATTTGGTGGTATTCCCGAGGCCGGTCGCAATGGTAACCAGCCGCTGAATCAATCCCGTCGCGTTTGCCGTCCACAGCTCAAGCTGAAGGGTTCCAGGGCTGGGGATAATGCCAAGCCAGCTCCAAGAGATCGCGACAACGCCGAAGACATGCATGGATGCCACTTGGGTGGAGTTTCTGCCGAGGACAGTCATGCTCAGGACAGCCGCTGTGTGGTGCAGTCAGTCAAGCCACGAGTGCGAATAATCCTACTTGGCGCGCACGGATCACGTCGAACGCAGCGCTGTCTCGGAATATCGCGGGGCTTACAGCTCCCGCTACAATTTGAGAGACACGAATGAAGTACTGGCCGCGAGGCACGGAGACGGGCACCACCCAGCTCAGACCCAGCCTCGCAGAGCGCGGCGCCGAAGTGCTGATGTTCAGCAGCTCCACGAGCGGCGCTTCTGCAGGGTACTTGTAGAGCCGCACATCGAACGTAGCGCTCTCGTTCAGAGCTGCGGTGGGGTCTCCTGCGGCGAACAGGTGCTCCCATCGAATCACGATGCTGCTGCCGTGCAGAACATGTGTATCCGTGTAGCCATTCGATATCGACACGTTCTGCACGATTGGGTCTGGCGCAGGAGTCAGAGCCAAGCATTGTTTCTCAAGCATATAGAGGCGCACTGTACAGCTGAGACACGGGAAGGACGACGTCGCTCGCGGTCGTGTTCGGGATCGACACGACAAACTCGAGCTGGCCCGCGCCGTACTGTGCGAGGAGAGAGTCGAGAAGGGCCGTCGTAGTAAACGAAGGCACCGGCAGCAGGCCGGCGGTGAGAGCGACCGGCCAGTCAATGAACTCGAGCGACGCCACAGCAGAGTCCGATACAAGGCCGAGGTCGGAAGAGGAGGATGCGTTGGTGTAGCGCAGCCAGATCAGCAGCGGCTCGAGAAGCACGCCGTACAGGCGCCACTTCACTCGCACGCCCGACGCGATGTTGTCAACAATGGCATCTCCGGCGAACAGCCGATACTCTGCGGAGACGTCAGCTGCGAGCACAGCAGTGTCCCGACAAAAAAAGGCAAACCTCTCACGACGAACTCGGCGCTCTCGGCCCAAACGGAGGGGTCCGGCCCAAGCAGATCGACGGCGTAGCGGCTCACGCGCAGTCGGTAGCCAGCAACGGACGTGTTCAGCCATGTCGGCACCGTCCACGTGGCCGCGGCTACTCCGGCAGCGGCCGAGTACGTTGCCGCCACCGATGTCCAATTCACGACCGTTTCTCCGCTTTCCGCGCTGTGCAGCGCGGCCCACGCACGCACGTTTGTCCGGTTCTCCATTGTCACATTCGTAACGTACGACCACGTGACGGAAATGGAGCGGTTGTAGTACGCGACTTCGGCATCGAGCAGGCCAACAGCCGTGACGTTGAAGATGTACGGATCTGAGCCGACGTCAAGCTTGAACCAGTGACATGCGGATGGAATTGATACTCACTCCAGAGGGCCACGCTTGTATTGGATGTCATGAGAGGCTCGTCAACGATGCGCGCGACAAGCTGCAGCCCAGCAGAAGCGGAGGAGCAACCGTCCGCGCAAGAGCCCCCTGCAAGCGGACCCGGGGTGAGCGATGTGGCCACGCACAAGCCATTGAAATGCAATCTCTTACCGCAGCTTAGAGCGAACTGTGCGCTCTTCAATGTGACCGCCTGCCACTGGCAGGATCCGAAGAATTCCCGTTCGAAGTTCCAGACGAACCAGCCCGTCGAAGCATTTTGCGATCCGAGAATAGTAAAAAGAGCGCCGTTCGACCAAAGCTCGACCTGCACTTGAGCGGCGCTCCGGACTGGAAAAGAGAACGACCACGAGGAGTTCGAGGGAGCGAACAAGTGCACAGAGTTCTGGTCGGCCGTCCCGCGGTTGGGAACCACGCTCGAAAACGCCGGGATGGGGACAGAATACGATGCGACGGCGCTGACCGTGTCCCCCTGTCCGGCGTAAAACGCGTGATACGTGTACGAGCGCCCGGGAAGAAAGACACTCGATGCGTCCGAACACGTAAAGGTGGCATTGTCACTCGTGCAGATAGTTTCGTTCAGAGGCGCTCGTTGGACCGTTGCAGACACGATGGCGCCGGCGGAGCCATCGGTGGGAGTCGTGATGGAGACTACAACCCCGAGAGTGGACGCTGAACCCGGCAGATGGTTAATAACGGGCGCAGTCGGCGCCGTCCACGCTACAATCGAAGAGCTGAGCAACGAGTCGGCGCCGGCTACTGTGCCGTCCGCGCTCTTCGTTGTGTAGTCGCTCGCGTAGGTGTACAGTCGACCGGGGAGGAGGCCCGAGTCGACAACATTTGTCAGCGTCGAGTTGATGTTCGGAGGAACGACAGTGACCGCCAACGACGAGTTGCGGTACAGGCGAAGGGATCCAACACGTACAGCAGAGAAGTTTGCTGGCGGCACCCCCGCAACGAACACAGCGATGGCGCTCGAGTTTACCGTCGACGAGCCTTGCATGGTGGGTGCGTCCGGCCGCTGGGTCGACAGGACAAGGGGCGACGAGAGCGACGAGTTGATGTACGCCGTCGACACGAGGGCGCTGTAAACGAAAGCTCTCCCTGGAGGCAGCCCGTCGTCCACGAAGGTCACTCCGGCACAGGAGTCAGATGCTGACGACGGGCACGGAGCGAGGATCTGTGATCCGTTCGTCGAGATCGTTCGGAGCGCCGTGTTGTTGCGGAAGACAATGACGCGTGTGATGAACGACGAAAGACTTATATTCCCGTCAGTAGGGAACACGATATTGAAGGACAGCCGCGTGGCGGTGTGCGGAGGCTCCACCACCACCTGCCACTGTGTAGGAGCGTCGGGGGCCGGATGAGTGACGGTTAGAACGCTGGACGTATTTGATGGCGACCAAACCGTCGTGAAGAACGCAGTGTAACTCGCGCTGGATCCCGGAACGCGACCCGAGTCGAGGAACCACGTCACGTTTTGAGCGAGGAGCACCGTCATTGCGCCACCAGCGCCCGAACGGGTCAGATTGGTGCCCGTCACAACTGAAGCGCTCCCGTCGATCGGGTACCTCACAGTTATGTTCACTTGCGATGGAGTAATCCAGTCCACGGACAGAACGGGCGCCTGCGGAATAGACGCCGTGGCAAGGAAGACAGATGAGAGGGAACCGCGGGAGAGGGCGCTGCCCGTGCTCGCCAGTACTGTTCCAGCAATGCCGACCCCAAAGTACCGCGCCGTGTACGCGTACTGGCGCCCCGGCACCATGCTTCCGTCAACGTATTCGGCCAGCGCCCCGCCAGTGAAGTTAAACAGCGAAACTCCGTCGCGGTACACGTAGGTCTGCGTGAGTTGAGCCGTAGAAGATCCGCTGGCTGGCGTGATGCTGATTGTGATATCTGTTGCACGCGACTGCACCAGCGCCAGCGTCGGTGCGCGAGGAGCGGTGAGCGCCTGCTGAGGATCGCTGAGCGCTGATCGTTGGCCTTGAGTCGCGTAGTCCGCAGTGTAAAAGTAAAGCATCTCCGGAATGCGACCCACATCGACGACAGATGTCGTAGACGCTGCCACGGTTGCGAACGGCGTGGCAGATCCGTTGCGATAGACGCTTACGTTGCCAACGACGACGCCCGCTGTCACGGGCACCTGCACATGGAGGGAGACGGTGTCGTTGCTCACGTCGGTCAGGCTAAGTGTCGGCTTTGGCGCGAGCTGCGTTGCGTTCGTTGCAGCCGCCGAGAACTCTGACGGCCCTGCTGTTGACTGCAGCCGAGCTTGGCACTGGTAAGCCGTCCCCGGAAGCAGCGATGTAAGGTCAATGACGAGCTCGCCACGCGGCCGGCGGATGGTTCCCACGGAGCCGTTGCAAACGATCTCTGTCCCGTTGGTCAGAGCCGCGCTTGCTGCGTCACTGATTGTCACAGTCGCCTGCAGAGCCGTTGCATTGAGCGGCGCCAGCGAGAGGGATGGCTTTGCAGGAGGCAGCGTCACAGTGGAGGCCGTCGACCAGGCCGAGGACCCCGCGGACGAGTTCAAGCGTCCCTGGCAGGCGTAGACGGTGGCTGGCAGCAGGCCGGTCGCAATCGCATGCGGAGAAGCACGAGTTGCAGTGTACGTCGTGCCGTTGCAAACGATGCTAGCCGTGGTCCACAGTCCGGCTGTCGCGTTGTCTGTGGCCGAGACAGATATATGAAGGCTCGTGGAGTTCAGAGCAACGAGTGCGAGAACTGGCGGCGACGGGAGCGTCGTGACGTTGAGGCTGCCGGGCTCGCTGGTGGTACCGCCTTTCCCGTCGAGGACGCAGCTGTACGTGTACATTGTCGAATACGCCACTTGTACATCTACGAGATACCCTCCAGCTATGGCCGAGTATGCGCCTGCATCCCGCTTGCAGCGAGTGGCAACGACCAGCGAAGTGAACTGAGCCAGAGGCGACGCTTGTATCGTGACAGAGGGCTGGGTAGATGTGTTGACAAGCACGAGCGTCGGTGCGAGAAGCGCTGTCCACAGCTCCAGGCTGTCCGACGAATCGGAGACAACTCGCAATCTGGTCTCATTTGTCGTCAGTACGGCGTGGAAGCTGTACAAGGTTCCGGGCTGGAGGCCAGTGCTCGTCCAGTTCAGCACGTTCTTCTGGAGCGTGGCTACGAGCGTCCCGTTGCGGTACACTTCAGTCCCGTTGTAAAGCGATGCGCTTCCATCGCTGGGCAGGCTGATCTTGACGCTGACAGAGGTGGCAGTCGAGGCGGCATCGCCCTGTGTGATCTGCGGCTTTGCGGGAGCCGCGGTAGCCACGAGACTCAAGGAAAGTCTGCCTTGTGTCATGGAGCTATTTGTAACAAAGAGCACCGTCCCTGGAATGCCTACACCCAAGTAACGCGCCGTGTATGCGTACTGACGCCCAGACGCCACGCTGTTGTCCACGTACTCGGCCAGTGACCCGCCAGTGAAATTCGTCAGCAGAACTCCGTCTCTGTACACGAGTGCTTGTGCGATCGGAGCCACAGGTGAGTCACTGGCTCGTGTGATGCTTATTTGAATCCCTGTTGAACGAGCATACATCAGCGCCAGCGTCGGTTGGCGATGGGCTGAGATGGCGTGCTGAGCGTCGCTGAGCGCTGATTGTTGGCCCTGAGTCGCGTAGTCCGCCGTGTAGATGTACAGCGTTTCAGGATCACATACGTCAGTGATGAGAAGATATCCGCTCGCAGGTACTGAAAATGTTGTACGGATAGATCCGTTCCGATACAAGTTTACGGTTCCAACAACGACGCCTGCCGTGTTCGGCACTCGCACAAACAGGTACACGCTATAAGATTGACCGTTGTGCCGAGAATCGTCTAGTGTGACCGTCGGCTTTGGCGCGAGATGCGTTGTGTTCGTTGCAGCCGCCGAGAACTCTGACGGCCCTGCTGTTGACTGCAGCCGAGCTTGGCACTGGTAAGCCGTCCCCGGAAGCAGCGATGAAAGGTCAATGACGAGCTCGCCACGCGGCCGGTGGATGGTTCCCACGGAGCCGTTGCAAACGATCTCTGTCCCGTTGGTCAGAGCCGCGCTTGCTGCGTCACTGATTGTCACAGTCGCCTGCAGAGCCGTTGCATTGAGCGGCGCCAGCGAGAGGGATGGCTTTGCAGGAGGCAGCGTCACAGTGGAGGCCGTCGACCAGGCCGAGGACCCCGCGGACGAGTTCAAGCGTCCCTGGCAGGCGTAGACGGTGGCTGGCAGCAGGCCGGTCGCAATCGCCTGCGGAAGAGCACGAGTTGCAGTGTACGTCGTGCCGTTGCAATCGATGCTAGCCGTGTTCCACAGCCCAGAGGTCGCGCTGTCCGTGGCCGAGACAGATATATGAAGGCTCGTGGAGTTGAGAGCGACAAGCGTGAGAACTGGCGCCGACGGGAGTGTCGTGACGTTGAGGCTGCCGGGCTCGCTGGTGGTACCGCCTTTCCCTTCGAGGACGCAGCTGTACGTGTACGTTGTCGAATACGCCACTTGTGCATCCACAAGGTACCCTCCCGTAATATCCGAGTATGCGCCTGCATCCCGCTTGCAGCGAGTGGCAACGACCAGCGAAGTGAACTGAGCCAGAGGCGACGCCTGTATAGTGAGAGAGGGCTGGGTGGACGTGTTGACAAGCACGAGCGTCGGCGCGAGAAGCGCTGTCCACAGTTCGAGGCTTTCAGAAGAGTTGGAGACAACTCGCACTCTGGTCTCATTTGTTGTCAAGACGGCGTAAAACCTGTAGAGAGTGCCCGCAAGTAGATCGGAGTTATTGTACCGAAGGCAGCAGCCGCTGAGAACGTCAGCTCGGACGCATGGCCCGCAGCTGGACGACGTGATTCGAATTGTTGAGATCAGCCCGGCTCCGTCTCGGTACAACTCGGTACCGTTGCTCTTCTCCCAGCCCAGCGGCAGCTCTATTTCCACGCTGACGAACGAGCTCGTCGCCGGGTACGGCCCCTTGACGACCGTCGGTGGTTGCGCTGGCGTGGTCAACGTGATGCTCACGTTCGTGCTCTTCATGTTCTCCTGCCCCACGTAGAAAGCAACGTAGGTGTACGTCGTGGCTGGCGTCGCCGAGGTGTCCGTGTAGTCCGAAGAAATCGAGCCAGTGATTCCAAGGTACTCCCAGGTCTCGATGCAGCTGTGCCCTCCGCTGACGCGCTCCAGCACGAGCTTGCTGACGTCGCTGTCCGACGTCGACTGTGCAATGCGAATGATGTTTGTCGACGTGCCCGCGGTCGAAGAAGTGGATGAGATCAAGCTCAGGACGGGCGGATTCGGGGAAGTCCACGCCGAGTCTGGGATGCTTATCTTCGAGTCCAGGCCCGCCCTGGAATTAGGCTTGCCGGCTGTTGTGTAGTCCGCCTTGTAGAAGTACTGCGTGCCGGCCTCCAGGCCACTGTGAGTGTACTCGTAGGTTGGCGACGACTTGCTGATACTGGTGAGCAAAGTGTACGGGCCCGCACTCGCAGTCGCGGAGTAGATGCGAATCGCGACCGCGGCCGCCTGTTCGGGCACGGGCTTCGCCACCGTCACTTTTACGGACGTGGCATCGATGCCCGAGGCCGCCACTGTCGGTGCTTCCGCAACAGCCGTCGTCGCAGACACAGAGCCGTTGTCCGACTGTGCGTATGTCGTGAAAAGGAAAGACCAGTAGCCGAACGTCAGGCCCGGAGGCAGGCCGGCATCGGTGAATACGTAGGAGTTGCTGCTCGGATCCAGTATGTACTCCACTAAGTACCCATCGCGGTACAGGTCGATTCGCTTGACGACCGCCAGCAGGTTCTCTGGCGGGTCGGTCTGCATGCTTGGCGTGGATGGCAAATTCGGGTACTGGAGTTGAATCTTGACGGTCGTCGCGTTTTCGTACGCTGCCACAAAGCCCACAGACAGAGAGGGTGCCGCCGGCCTTGCCTGCGTCACTTGAAGGACGTCGGAGACTAGAGAGTTCGCGCCCGTTGTCGTGTAGTAAGCCGTGAGACTCGAGGTCGTCGCCGGCTCCAGGCCCGTACGCGTCACGCAGTCCTTGGTGACATTCACCTTCGTGATCCGGAAAGTGGAGACTGTGCTTGTCGGCTGGTATACACGAGAGAACTCCGTCGTGACAATTTCCTTGTGGCTGCCGTCTGCCGGGTACGTCACGCAGATCTCTGCAGTCGTCGCGGTGATCTTCTGGTACGAGATGACGGGCTTCGCCACCAGCGGCGTTGTCAAGGAGAGCGGAGCCGAGATCAACCCCTGCTCATTGCGCTCTTGTCCTTCGTAAAAGACCCGCCCCTCGTACTGCGCCGTGTACTCGTACGTGACACCGGGGCTGATCGCTTCGGTGTTATCCAGGCACGAGGCTATCATGCCGGTGGCTGAGGAGCAGACAAGCGTCCCGCTGCGTCTAATGTATGTTCCGGAGACGAGCTGCGTGCTGAGACCGGTCTGAACGAGGTTCACTGCCACTTCGTAGGCCTTCATGTAGTTCAACGAAAGAATGGCTGCCGGTGGGCCAGTGCGGGCCATTGTCGTCGCGCTCTCTTTCGAGGCCGACGGCGTCAGGTACACCGCCTTGTACCAGTACTCCGTCTGTGAGGCGCGGCCCCCGTCGACGTGGCGGTACTTGCCGTCGGTGTCCGCCGTCGAGATTGTCACAACGGTTGCCCAGGCGCCCCCCGCTGTCGCATTGGACATGGCCCGGGAGATCCGCACGCCTGAAACTTTGACCTGGGCTTGAAGCTCCGGCAGTGTAACCTCGACCCATACCGCCGTTGCGTTGACGGCGGTCGTCCTCACGGTCGGCTCTGGCAAGTTATCTGTTATTGCAGACGCGGTCTTCGAGTTACGTGAGTCGCCCGCCGATGACGATACCTTCGCCCAGCATGCGTACGTGGTCATCGGTTGCAAGCCCGCTAGGGTCACCAGCGACGGGCCGCTCAGCACAATGGCAACCGTGCGTGCCGTGTTTGTGTCGTTGCATGTCAGCTGGTAGTCGGTAGCAAGCGCCTTGCTTGCAGCGTGGTTCTCGATGTCGACGGTCACATTAATTGCTGCAGAGTATACTGCCCTCATTGTGATGATGGGAGCCTTTGGAGGCAGCGTCACGCTGACCAAGCCCGACGCGCTCGTGGTGCCACCCAAGCCCTCGAACACGCACTTCCAGACGTACGTTGTCGCCCAGTCTACCGTGTAGCCCGTATCACCAGGTGCACTTGAGACAAAGAACTGCTCATTGAGAACGAAGAAGGTGAAATCTGGGGACGAGGTCTCCCAGCAGACAGTCATCACGACGGTGCTCTCAAGCCCCGGAGGCAGGGGAACGTTCACGGTAACCGACGGTACAGGTGTAGTGCCATCGATGGCCAGCTGAGGCGCAGGCAGGGCGGTCCATAGCTCCAGGCTGTCCGACGAATCGGAGACAACTCGCAGTCTGGTCTCACTTGTCGTCAGCACGGCGTGGAAGATGTACAAGGTGCCAGGCTGAAGGCCAGTGCTCGTCCAGTTCAGCACATTCTTCTGGAGCGTGGCTATGAGCGTCCCGTTGCGGTACACTTCGGTCCCGTTGTAAAGCGACGTGCTCCCGTCGCTGGGCAGGCTGATCTTGACGCTGACAGAGGTGGCGGTCGAGGCGGCATCGCCCTGCGAGATCTGTGGCTTTGCGGGAGCCGCGGTTGCCACGAGACTCGACGAAAGCTCGCCGCGTGTCATAGAGGTGCCTGTACTGTCGAGCACTGTCCCTGGAATGCCTGCACCCATGTAACGCGCCGTGTATGCATACTGACGCCCAGGTACCACACTAGTGTCCACATACTCGGCCAGTGCACCGTCAGTGTAAGTAAACACCAGAACTCCATCTTTAAATACCATTGTTTGCGCGATGGGAGCTGTAGATGACCCGCCGGCTGATATTATGCTGATTCTGATATCTGTTGCACGAGATTGCACCCATGCCAGCGTCGGCGCACGATGGGCTGTGATAATTTGCAGAGGGTCGCTGAGCGCTGATCGCTGACCCTGTGTCTCGTAGTCTGCCGTGTAGACGTAAAGTGTCTCGGGAACGCGATTCGTCATACCGAAGGCCATTGCTAAGCGATTGCCGCTGATTTCAAACATTGAAAATGGAAATAAGGCGGATCCGTTCTCATACAAGTAGCCCTGTCCAACCGCCACGCCCGCTGTCTTTGCCACTCGCACGTTGAAACCCAACCAGTCGCTCCTTGCATCGACTGCTATGTACGTTAGCTTCGGCGCCAGCTGCGTGGTGGCCGTTGCCTCTGCCGAGAAATCCGATGGACCTGCTGCTGACAGCAGCCGAGCTTGGCACTGGTAGGCCGTCCCCGGAAGCAGCGAAGCGAGGTCAATGACGAGCTCGCCAGGGGGCCGGCGGACTGTTCCCACGGAGCCGGTACAAACAACCTCTGTCCCGTTGGTCAGAGCCGCGCTTGCTGCGTCGCCGATTGTCACAGTCGCCTGCAGAGCCGTCGCGTTGAGCGGTGCCAACGATAGGGAAGGAGTTGCAGGAGGCAGCGTCACAGTGTAGGCCGCCGACCAGGCTGAGGACCCCGCGGACGGGTCCAGACGCCCCTGGCATGAATAAACCGTGGCTGGAAGCAGGTTGTTCAAGATGAAGACCGCTTGCGACGAACCGCGGGTCGCGGTATATGTCACGCCATTGCAACTGATACTAGCGGTGGTCCACAGCGCGGCAGTGTCGCTGTCTGTGGCCGAAACAGATACTTGAAGGCTCGTGGAGTTGAGAACGGTGAGGGTTAGCACAGGCATGACAGTCTCGTACTCGATAGGGCTCGCGCAAAGCGCATCCGATATAGATAGCGTAAATCTGCCACTCGTAGAGCTCGGCACAGAACCTGCGCATATGTACTAAGCTCAGACCCTAAGCTTAGTACTAAGCTCTAATCGCACCTTCCACAACGACGTAGTACGGGTTGTCCGGCATCAGCGAGTAGTACTTCGCGTTTGTCACGACCAGTGAGCAGCCCACGGCTAAATGATATCTCAGCAGCAGCGTATCGAGGAAACAAACCGGCATAGGATCACACCTGTGGCGACAAGGAGGCTGCCTGCGGTGCCGGGGCAGCCGAAGTAGAAGGAGATAGTCGGAGTGAAATCTGGCGTAGGGCTACACACGCTGATGCTTGCACCCGTTCTGTGCAGCATGAAATGTCAGCTAAAATTTCCTTTGAACCCTTTTGCATTGCTAAGAAGACCAACCGTGCTTTTGTGAGCTTGCTGAGCAGAAACAAAGCGCCCGGGAAGGCCCCCCCAGCGACGCTCGCACGCCCAAGCAGCGTCGAGTCTCGCTTTCGGCAGAACGAAAGAGAAGTCGTGATTGTGCTTGCCGGGCAATAAGAGTCTGCAAGAAATTGAAAGCACATGATAAGCGCGAGATGGCTTACATAAATTTCAGACAGATACGCTTACATGTGGGCGTCGGGTCCGAGCCTAACTGACAGTACTCCGTCTTCCTGTAACCGTATACTTTATAATCCGATAAACAGACTTGTATGCGCCTTTGAGGAAAGCGGACCTCGTAAAATGTGAGGCTGCGAGGCCGTGCTCAGTAACCCAGGACGCCCAAGTGGCAGTCCCTGCATTTTTCATGAAGTGCACGGCATAGTACGTGCCTGCGCATGCAGTGCATTTGGCATATTAGCATTTCGCATGCTGGACACTGGCATTTCAAGTGTGCTCACCAGACAAAAGAATTTTTGTGTCAGTGTAGATGGGCAAACGTGCGTTATGCCAATCAGTCCAGTAATTGGACTGTGAAATAGTGCCCAAAGTTAGCGGATTGAAAAAAAAGACGAGCTGCACAGCGGGCACACAGCAACGACACTGGACGCCGGGTCAGTAGGACAACTATCAGTAACGACGATTGCCTGGCCGTCACGATTGCACCAGTCGCCTGTGGATACGAACATCAACTGCTAAACCTGCAAAGGCCACGAAAACAACAGGAGGCGCACCGTACGCTTCCCCACAGTCCGGCATCATGCGGATTCCGTGATTATTGAGCCAAAACGTCTCACTGTTCATTGATATAGGTAGCTCGAAACGCATGACAAAATCCCGGTACGACGACGGTCCAATCCAGCCTAAGCCCGCTCTCGTGAGCAGCGATTGCAGACCCTGCGCACGTGTAAGCGATTCCAGCCCCGACGGCAAACAATGGATCCGCCGTGGTACCTGAGCGCTGTAGGATCGAGAAACGAGCAAATTCCTTGAACAGGTTCCGAAATTGCTCGCAAACTTGCAGGTGCCGTCATCGGTCCAGTAGTCGGGTGCATGATCGCGGTACGGGCACGCTGAGATGTCGAACGCATCGAGGCGGAAGTAGCCCGTCGTGTTACCATAGCTCGTCTTAGTTACATCGCCGGTCAAGATGGGATCGTATTCTCTTGGTTGGTATGGAACGGGACTGGGCCCGGCTATGTTTCCTGTTGCAATGTTGCCCTGAATAAGAATGTAGTACGTCCCAGGCCGGATAGTGGTCCCTGCCGGAGGGCATCAGATCGCGCGCGAAGTTGCACTTCCAGGACGAGGCTACCATATCGAGAGTTCTCAAAGCCCTGCGTTTGAAACCAGCCATACAGACGCCGCTCGTTCGACGGCATCGCTGGGTTTCCGATGTACACCGCGAGCGAAGGGTGGCTTAGCGAAAAATCGCGCAGCGTGATCTCGAGCCCGGTGCTGCACGCGTCCGATTCAGGTTTCAAGTGCAGCCATCAAAACTCGCGATAAGCGCACTAGTCCTGTTCCACGCGGAGGCGGGCTAGGAAGACGCTGGTGGCCTTGGCAGGCTCAGAGGCGACATCGAAATACGCATCGCCCCACTGCAGCAGCTGCCGGTGCAGCGCGCTCGGCCGCCCGACGGTCGTGTTTGGGGTGAACGAGCACATGCCGATCTCGACCCCCGAGAAGAGAGAGGCGTCGTAAGCGGCGGGCCCAATTGTGCCTGTCGCACCTGCATGCAAACAACGGTTAGGAAAGCCCAACGTGGACCCGTCAGAGCAGAGCTTAGCACCAGGCAAAAGCACTTTGGAGACGCTGAGGAGACGGTTGGGGCTGTTGTTCAGGATTGACGACCGCATCATTGGGACTGCACCGTTCACCAGTGCATCTTCGATGACCTGCCGACCCTGGGCCATGAATAACGGAGGCGAGGATCAAATCGATCGCTCAAGCTAAAGGCGCACGGCGAGCGACGCGGCGGGGAGGGCCTGGCGGTAGAGGGCAGCGACGCCCGCAACGATGCCGGCCGCAAACGCCGTCCCATGAAAAGTCCCGACGTTGGCCGTGAAGCCGGGCAGACCGTTCGCGCTCGCCATCTCCTTTGGCCGCAGCGCCGATCGCACATTCTGCCCCGGCGCAAACAGCGAGATGCAGCTTCGCAAGTTGCCGTCAGCGAGCTAGAATCACTCCATAAATTTCCACATGGGTATTATTCTGGCACTGGTACGTGCTGATTTTTACTCGCACCTTCCATAGTTCGAGAAACCTGCACGATAATCGTCCTGGTCGCTGGCGCCGACGTTGATCACTCCCGGCGTGTTGCCTGCATTTGTAACAGTGAGATCGATATCGGCACCTCAGCTTTCTCGCAACGTAGTGTGGCTCGCAGGTTTACCTGGCACACTGTCGCACGCATCAAAGTAGCCATTTCCAGCCGCCTGCGCAGCATTAGCTGCAGCGAAGACCGGGAATCGGCGTCCGCCGTCGATGAGAACAATCTCCTACCGTGATCACGACAGAGCCTGCCTGGCGCAGGCGCGCAATGACATTCGTGTACAGCGAATTTGCGCTCCCGCGTGAAGTCGTTTCGACGGTGATAAGCGTCACAGAAGGTCGCCCACGGCTTTGCATGGAGAGAAGAACCTGCTCCAACCCTGAGGACGAGCGGATGGTCAGATTAAGAGATCTTGAACAGGCATGCAAGTTTACCGGCCACAGTATCACTATCAGTTGCCACAAATGGACAATCGTCGGTGACCCCGCCGGACCGTCTGAAGACCTTTACTGAGAGAACGGTGGCCCCTGGCGCGACGCCAAATGTGCGCCCCGCCGCGGCCGCAGCGACGGCCGTCCCGTGTGAGTCGGGTGATCGCGCGCAGTCGCTCGCCCAATTCTCGCTGCTTGAGGTGTATAGCGCCGAATCCACATCATAGAGCCGAATCTGCGGTACCCAGCCATGAGCGCGCTCGTTGACGGATCGCTCTTCATTAGACTTTTGATGGGACTATGGGCAGAGCGCACGACGCGGCCCTCGAGCTCGCTGTGCGTGGCGAGCACGCCCGTGTCGACGACGTAAATGTCGACGCCCGACCCGTTTACTGTCCCCCTGTCAAAGCGGCCGTCCAGCTCGCGCGACTGCTGGTCCAGTCTGCAAGGACAATGAGACAAAGACCCTCCGCGATATTAATTGCGATAGGCGCGGCACCGCACCGGTCGAGGTGCCACGGCACGACGTCTCCCCAAGGCTGGGGGCCGTAACCAACCGCCGTGAAGTCCACCGCCTGGGCGGGCGACACGGTCTGCGCGGGCTCAGGTCCAGAGAGGACGGCGGCGGGCGCGCGCGGACCGCGTCGGGCACGACGAGCTTCACGTGCTCGTGTGAGCGGAGCGATTCGGCTGCCGCGCGCGATATGCTGCGAGACGAGATAAGGAATTAAAGGCAGGAGTGGTGGCGTGGGAAAGTGAGGAGATGCTGAATGTATGAAAGGGCCGAATGGAAGCGCACCTGGCGCTGAAGCCGAGGAAGGCGTGCCGGAAGACGTGGCGGACCCGCATCCTGCCGCTACCCATGTCCTTGTCTCCGTCTGCACCGCTAATCCCACGCGCTATGACAGCCCCGAGGTGCTGTATCTCCGCGTGCTCGTGCAGCACCTGCGAAGATTTAAGGGGCGGCTCCAACAGGAGCCATCAAGCGCGTGCGCATTGCGCACCACGATGTAATGGGCAGCTTGCTCGCGATCGGCGGCGTCCGAGGTCGGCGTGCTTGAGTTGGAGGCGGAGACGAGCGAAACGGTTGCGGGACCCATAACGTTGCGGGTGCCCGTTATTCCTAGATGATGGTCAGAGACGCCCCGAAAGCGCGTCAGCAAGGCATGCTCGGTATCAGCAGGGCACACCGTGCAGAAGCACTCTAGAGACGCTGAGGAGGTGGTCCAGGCTGCCGTTCAGAACTGAGGACCGCATCTCGGAGACCGAGCCGTTCACCAGCGCATCCTCAATAGCCTGTTCGGCGTCGCCTCATTGACAAGAGCTGGTTCAGCTACCGGAGTCGCAAACGCACCGCGAGTGACGCGGCGGGGAGGGCCTGGCGGTAGAGGGCAGCGACACCAGCTGCGACGCCCGCCGCGAATGACGTGCCATGGAAGACGCCGGTGGTGGCCGTAAAGCCGGGCCGGCCGTTTGTTCTCGGCACTGCCTTCATTCGCAGCGCCGACTGTATATTCTGCCCAGGCGCAAACAGCGAGATGCAGCTGCACACATTCCCGTTAGCGAGCGAGAATGACTTTATTTCCGTGAAAGCGTCATTGTGAGCATTATTTCCTTGTTCTCGCACCGGCCATAATTCGAGAAGCCGGCAGGATAATCGTCCTGGTCGCTGGCACCGACATTGATTGCCCCCGGCGTATTGCCTGCATTCGCAACGGTGAGATCGGCACCCCAGCTTCTCTCGCAACCCGATATGGCACCTGGCACAGTGTCGCAAGCATCCGCGTTGTCATTGCCCGCGGCCTGCGCAACGCCGGCGGCGCCAGCATTGGCGTTGAATTGTAGAAGCCTGGCAGTGCGGACGATGTCGCACCGTGATCACGACAGAGCCGGCCTGGCGCAGGCGCGACACGACATCCGTGTATAGCGCGCTTGCGGTTCCGCTCGAGGTCGACGTGACGGCGAGCAGTGTCACAGAGGGCCGGCCGCGACTCTGAATGGAGAGAAGGACCTGCTCCAGCCCTGCCCAACGAAAATGCGTTCGCGCAGACACGTAAGAATGAAGAAGATCTGAAATTCGAAGGGGCATGCAAGCTCACCGGCCAACACATCACTGTCCGTCGTCGTGGAGGGACAGTCGGCGGCGGCGCTCCCGGAGCGTCTGTAGACCTTTCCTGAGAGAACAGTGGCACCAGGCGCAGCGCCAAACGTGAGCCCCGCCGCGGCCGCAGCGACGGCCGTCCCGTGCGATTCCGAGGAACAGTCGCTCGCCCAGTGCTCGTTGGTAGAGTTGTACAGCGCCGAATCCACATCATAGAACCGAATCTGCGAAACCCGGCGATCAGCTCGCTTGTGTTGAAAGATCGCTCTTGATTAGACTCTTGAGAGCGACTACGGGGCGGATCGCACGACGCGGCCTGCGAGCTCTGAGTGCGTCTCGAGCACGCCCGTGTCGACGACGTAGATGTCGACGCCGGTCCCGTCAACCGTCCCCCGATCGAAGCGACCGTCGAGGGGGCCCGATGCTTGGTCGAGCCTGCAAGGGCCGTCAGAAGCAGCGGTGCCGGATGCGTGGAGACACCGCACCGATCAAGGTGCCACGGCACGACGTCCCCCCAAGGCTGGGGGCCGTAGCCCAGCGCCGTGAAGTCCACCGCCTGTGCGGGCGACACGGCCTGCGCGGGGTCAGGTCGAGAGAGGACGGCGGCGGGCGCGCGCGGACCGCGTCGGGCACGATGAACTTCACATGCTCGCTCGAGCGGAGCGACTCCGCCACCCCGCGCGACATGCTGCAAGACGAGACAAGTCACAGGCGCCAGAGGGACGCGGACAGATAGTGGGCGGAGAAGGCGGGGGCGGCGGGAGAGGGAGAGGAGGCGGGGTGCCCGGGGAGGGGGAAGGAGAGGGGGGGGGGGCGGGGGGAAGGGGGGGGGGGGGCGAGGGTCGCAGGATGGGAAGATAGCTGGAGGTAAGTCAAGGAGAAGCGGAAGGGGGAACGCCGGGCAGTGGAGGCAGATAGGGGTAGGTGGAGGAGCGGGAGTGGCTGGGAGCGGGGCGAGGAGTGAGGGGGGGGAGGGGGGGTAGGCTTTTCAGAGAGAGGAGAGGAGCCGAGCGGGAGGGGGAGGGGTCGAGGAGAGTGGTGCCGGAGGGCGTCGGGCAGAAGCTAAGAAGCCAAAGCTAAGGGCGGGAGGGGAGGGGGGGGGGGGGGGGGGTGAGGATGGATCTGGGGAAGAGGCAGGGGTTTAGAGAAAGAGAGGCAGGGGGCAGGAAGGGAATAGGGAGTGCACGTGGAGGGGGAGGGGGTGGGGTGGGGGAGAAACGGGGGGGAGCGGAAAAGCGGGAGGGGGGAGGAGGGGGGGCGGGGACGGGGTATGGGGAGGACACGGGCCGGCGAGGTTAGGAGCCGGGCCGGCGCGGCAGGAAGAGCGTTTAGGGCTCTTCAGGCGCTCGATAGGGACGGGCCGCGTCGCAGGACGAGAAGAGCGAAAGGAGAAAAAAGCGGAAGGAAAGGGAAGGGGCGGGCAGAGCCGGAGCGCACCTGGCGCTGAAGCCGAGGAAGGCGTGCCGGAAGACGTGGCGGACCCGCACCCCGCCGCCCCCCGCGCCCTCGTCCCCGCCCGCGCCGGCGGCGCGCTCGGCCTCGGCCGCCGCGCGGGCGCGTGCTGTGACCGCCGCGAGGTGCCGCATCTCCGCGTGCTCGCGCAGCACCTGCGGCGCGGGGCCCGAGCGTCGCGGGCGGCTCAGGCGGGAGCGCGAGGACGCCTGCGCAACACAATGCGCACCACGATGTACTCGGCATAAGCATCACGCCCTGCGGGCCCGAGGGCGGCTGCGGCGGGGGCGGGGGCGGCCGGCGCGCTTTGCACAATGCTACGAGGCTGCGGCTCTCCTTCAGCGCTGGAGTGGGCCGCACAAGTTGCAATCGGGGATCCAAAGCCGACTCGGCGGATGGCCATGGGCGCGTGCACCAGCCAGGCCGCGGCAGTTGCGTGCGTTGGAACGCTGGCCATGGCCATGGTTGCTCCCCGTGCACCGTCCAGCCGCAGCCGCGAGACGCTCGCGGCAACGATCGCGAGCACGGCGACAGCAAGATACATGTACATCCATATGCATATGCGCGCTCGCCGCAAGCGCGCCGCCGTGATTGGGCTGCCAGGGCTACAGTCGCAGATGTACATGGATCACAGCTCTGTCATGCACATATCATAGCTAACGCTGCTGCGCGCTGCTGGCCAGGTGAAGCAGGGCTGCGCAAACCATCATGGCATATGCATATGTATGCACTGTTAACCGCTGGCTCCGGAACATCATGGCATATGCATCATGGCATGCGTGATGCCTGCTGTTTCCTATAGCTACCACACTACGTAGTATGCATATGTAATACGCTTCATAGCCGCTGAGCCATGATCATGCTAGCCGCAGCTAACTTAGTAACCGTGCACGTTAAAATTACAGAGTCAAATATTAGGCTTGCGGCTCTAGTCAAGCCGACTAGCTAGCCGGCTTGACTAGCGGCCCTCGGCCCGCGACTCTAGCCGCCCTCAGAAGGGGTACAGAAAGGGGGAAAACTGGCTAGTGAAAAACCTCAGCCTGTGATTTGGAGCCTCAAATTTAAAAAAGTGTCAAGCTTAAGGTGATGTTAAGGTGATTAATATTGCGAGCATGTTTTCGCCGCGGCACGTTCAACAACACGATAGACATGCTTCTCGCGGGACTAGAGGCGGCTAGAGGGGGGGGGAGAAGCCCGAAACTAGCTAGCCGGCTAATTAGGCGCGGCGCCGAAGGTGCCTCCGCTAGCCAAACTAGCTAGCGGCTAGAGCCAGGAGTCCGGGCGGCTTGACTTGACTAGAGCCGGGGGGGCTCCGAGCTAGTCGCAAGCCTAATTCATGATCCGATCATGAGTATAGGGCTGGGCCGGGCACAGTCGGCCTAAATCTCCACCCGGTCGGTGGGCCCGCTAGCGCTGACTGTTACCCACCGGTGGCGGTCGGTAGAGGGGGGGTACGTGCTACAGTGCGTGAAAATCGACAGGAAGTACGCTTAATTTTGCACAGCTTCAAGGCGCTACGCGCCTACTATAGCTATATATCTAAAGCGAGTGCTTTGGGGCGGGTTCAAGCCAGTTGTGGCCATGGGGGAGGCCGGGGTGGTTGATGCTCATGAGGTACGGGATGGCGTCGACGTCGACGTCGACGTCAGCTCCCTTCGGATCCGTTGCATTGAAGATGCGGATCCCATTCACAAGGCAGGAGCGGAGGAAGATGAACGTTATAATTAACTACGCAAGACAAGAGTGTTGTGGGTCATAATTAAATGTGAAACTGTCGAGAGAAACGGAGAGCGAACCTGGTTCAGGCGGCGCCCCGGCCGGGCGCCGGTGGAGATGGCCATGGAGATTCGTTTCTTGCAATTGGAAGCAATGTTGTTGACGTCAGAGAAAACGCGCTCAATCTGCAGAGCCAACGTTAACATGGATAATAATGGAAACAATTGCAGCGCGCTGGCGGCCGGGCGCCGCGGTGCTACTAGTTTCACGCTAACGCTAGCGCTAGGCTTCGCTAGCTATAGCATGCGCATGTACGTATACATGTGGCGCCGGCCTGTCATGTGCAGCCGTTTGGACCCCGCCCGGGCCCGCGCTCAGCCTACCCCCCCTAGAATTTTTATTTTGTATGGTACCGGGCGTTGTATGGCGGTGGGCCGGACTTTCCACCCGGTCGGTCGGTGGCAGGCTGCCACTGCCACCGGCCGCCACTGCCCTAATCATGATTCATGAGGCGCCGCCGGCGCCGCGCGCGCGCGGCGCGGCGGCGCCGGCGCAGCGGCGCCCGGGCCGGCCCGGCGGCCCCGCCGCGGCCGGGCCCCGCCGCCCCGGGCCCCGGCTTGGCGCCGGCAAGCCAGGTACCGGTCAGCCATGGCCAAGCCAGGCCAACTGGCCAGGCCGGGCTTGCCAGTGGCAAGCGTATCCGGTAAGGTCAACTGGTCAGGCCGGGCTTGCCAGTGGCAAGCTACGTACGGTATACGTAAGGTTAAACGTATCCGGTAACGTGCCACGGTGATTCCGGTTACGTACCTGGCCCAGTGGGTAATTAAATATTAAGCCCGCCGGCGTATACGTAGCCGCCGCTACTAGGCTAGCCGGACTCGGGAAGTCCCAATTCAACTTGATGAGCTCGAGCTCGAGCCGAAATTTCGCGGAACATTCGAAAAATTCAACAATTAAACCTCGGCTTGAGCTCGCTCCGAGGCTCGCGCGCGAGCCGGGCTAGCGCTCGGGAGCCTCCGGGATCCGGTATTAATATTCGGCCTAGGCTCGCTCAGCTCACCAGCTCGGCTTGGCTCGGCTCGGCTCGCTCTGTTCGGCAGGGCGCCGGCGCCGGCGCCGGCTTGCATTAGCAGGCTCGAGTCGGCTCGGCTAGCGCTCGAGCCGAAGCTCGCGAATCGCCGCCGCCCCGGCGATCGAGTCGCGATCGCGAATCGCGATATCGGGAGTTTAAATCATAAATGCGCGAATATACTCATTCATGCTAAGTTTCTCTCGGCTCGAGCAGCGACTCTAGATCTGCCAGCGAGTCGAGCTTGAGCCTCGAGCCTCGGTGGTTGCTCGAGCTCGAGCTCCGGCCGGCTGAAATTTCGCGGGGGCCCGGGTACTACATAGCAATTTTGCCAAGTTGTGCTGGGGTCGACGTCGCCTGGCGACGGCCTGGCGTCGATCTGCCTTCGAATCCTAGCTGCCCGTTCTAGCCTAGTATATATAGAACGTTATCATCACTGTCATGCCATGATGGCATGCCTTTACTAAGTTATGGCCATGGCCATGGCCACAACTTAAAAAGCTTGGCCATGGCAATATTTAATGCTGGCCGGCCGGAGCTAGTACTTTATATACGTCTATATTATGCACCCAAATTAAAACAAAAACAATTACATAGTATTTAATATATGGTGCTTCTAGCTAGCTAGCTAGCTAGGCTAGCTAGCTAGCCAGCTAGGCTAGCTAGCTAGCCACCTTGGCTTGAATTGCGCAGAGGCGGTTGCGGCTTGACGAATCATGAATTCAATGATTCAAGGCTTCGAACTTCTTTCTTTAAAGCTTGCCAACTTGGCAAGCTTAAGTTGACTTCACTGACTCATGATCAGTGAGCTTGCCCACTGGGCCAGTTCGGCCCCGGCCGCCCGGCGGGCGGGACTCCCCCCGAGTCCCCCGGGGTCCCCGGGGCCCCCCCCCCCGCGGGCCCCGCGGGCCGCGGGCCGCGGCGCGGGAGCTCGAGACGCCGGGGCCCGGGAGTAGCCTTTAGTAGCCCACTGCGCCAGTAGCTATAGTAGCCAGTACTAGCTAATTGACATACCAGGTACTACGGTAGGGCGTCTCAGTCGCCGCGTTCAACGTTTCAGCCGCCGCGCGTAGCATCGCACGGCCCAGCATCGCAGAAAGCCTTCAAGCAGCCGGCGAGCTCGTGCTCTTCCGAAGTTCAAGAGTCTTCGCACTACGGCGCAGGACGGCGCAGTACGGTACGATATCGCCGAGTCGATTCACTTGTTGCGCGGTTGTGGAGTCGTAGTACCCTCGCACACTGTATGCATAGTACATGAGGCCTAGCACGCGCACTGTCTGCACGGTCTGCAGCAGCACTGCGGCATGCATATGTAGGCGATAGCTATAAACCGTCGGACATATATACGCAGCTCAGCGGCGAGAACAGCGGAGGAGGGACTCTTATGCATCATGATCAGCATAGGGATCTCGCATGCACGACTGCATGCAACAAGATATGCGACGTGCGCTCGTTGTGTTCTGTGATTCCGATCCCTGCCCGCAGCCGGCCCGGCGGCTACGTCATATGCATATGGTCTCACGCTCGCGCGCGCGCGCCTTCAGCCGCGCATGCAGGCGCGAAACGCGGATCGCGCTCTTCGTCGGCCTCCTGTTCGTGGCGCAGCTTGCAATTGCCAGCGCCGCCGAGGAGTGGGCGTGGGAGCAGGTGGTCGGCCGCGGCAACGAGGCGGCCCGCGTGTCGTTCCCCAAGGGCGCGCCGGCCGGCTACGGGACGCACGTGCTCCAGCTACGGACCGTCGAGCGCTTTGAGTCCGCGCAGAAGGTCATCCTCGCTGTCTCGGCCTCCTCCGCCAGTCAGAGTGACTGCCCTTCGAACGCTCACATCCTGTGCGCCGCTTCCGCCGCCGCCGCCGCGCGCCCCCGCTTCGCGGCCGCAGCATAGCTAACGCGAACTGTTCGCGCAGCGTGCGCGGACTCGGGGGCGGCAAGGACCGCACCAACAGCGAGATCGTCTTGGAGCGCTCGACGGCCGTCACGGGCAGCGACGGGGCGACGGCGTTCGCGTGCACAGTGCGGACGGGCGAGCGCAACGCGTTCCGGCGCAACCCGGACGCGGTCGAGTTCACAGCGTTCTTCAGCTGGCTGCCGTCTCGCGTGCGCCGCCCCCGGCCCACCCTAGCTAACGCCCCGCCCGGTGGCCCCCGCTCTTCTATCTATAGCTAGATTCCCTTTCTTCCTCTCTCACTTTCTTCTTCTTCCTCCTCCTCCTCCCCCGCCCGCCCCCCCCCCCCGCCCCCCTCCCCCCCCCCCCCCCCCCGAGATCTCTCCCCTCCCTGGGCCTCTCTCCACTCCCCGCCCGCCCGCCCGGTCCCCGTCCCAGCTGGCGAAGGGGGTACCGTCTCGCATATGCGGCCCCTCTCTAGCTAACGCCTCGCCCCCCGGCCCCCGCTCTTTTAGCTACAGCTAGGCTGCCACCGCCCGCCCCCCCTCCCCCTCCCCCCCCTCCCCCTTCCCCCCCTCCCCTCCTCCTTCCCCCCCCCTTCCCCTTCCCCCCGCCCTCCTTTCCCCTGCCCCTGCCCCACTTGCTTTTGCTAGTCGTCGTCGTCGCCGCCGCCGCCGCCTCCCGCTAAGTTCGCGACCGGCTGCGGCGCAGATCTCTGTCGCTCTCTATTCGGGCCTGGTGGACCCGGACGCCCCCCGAGGTGCCGCCGACCCGCGCCTGATCAGGTGTGAACGAAGCATGCTTAGTATGATCGCTCACATGACCTCTGGGAGCTGATCCTTTCGGCGAAGCGAGGCGTTCTTCGCATCCGGCCTGGAGTTTGATTCCATCGTCGCGGAGAACCGCTCCACCGTTGTGGTATATACGCTTTTTAGTATTAATACTCGATCTTCTTCTTCTGGGCGCAACTCGGCGGGCTTCGTTCGCCGCAGGCGAGCGCGCTGGCGACGACGGTCTCCGTCCGCTACGCGTACCGGCCGCGGGCCCCCCTTTCGCCCCTGTTCCCCGAGCCGCCCCTCGGCGGACCCCAGTGCAGCTCCACCTCGGGCAGCGCGTCCCCCATCGAACTCTTCGTTCCGATCTTCCCCTTTGTCGACCCTATCGTGCGTCTCGTTCGAAGCTAAAATAGCTAATCTATCTTACTTAAGATCTAATCTATCTAGTTTGAGAGCCTTTCAGCGTCTATCTAAACGCCCGTGTTGCAGGTTGGGCGGGTCGCGCTGGACGGCTTGACGGACCAAGGCCCGTGCGGCTCGAACTTCGCGGGATGCCGCCTCTCCCTCTTCGGCGCGGTCGCGGGCTGGGCCGGGCTCCCCACGCCCGCCGCGCCCTCCGCCCGCATCGAGCCCGGCGGCGAATTCTCCGTCCCGCCCTTCGCCCCCCGCCTCAACGGCACGGCCGGGGCGCGCCTGGCCGCGTTCGTCGTGCCGGCCTCGGGCCCCGAGCACTTCGTGGACGGCCTCCCTTCCATTCCGCCATTCCTCGCCGAGGAAGCCATCGCGTCCCGCAAAGTTAGTCGCTTGATACGCAGCCCCCCGCTGTCCGTTGTTCCTTACTTATGCTTCGCCAGGCTGTCCTGTGGGCGCAGTCGGCTGTGTACGACGCCAACGCGCAGGCGGGGCACGAGCGGCTCGTGCCGATGTGCCTGCGGCTCGACCCGCCCGGCGGCGGACTCGGCGACGACGGCGTCTCGGCGTACTACGTCAACGGCACCGGATCGCTCCGGCGCGCCGAGGAGCAGTGCGGCGCGGAGCTCGCGGAGTGCACGCTGTACGTCTTCTCGCGCGGGGAGTTCTGGGAGCTGGTGGCGGAGCCTGCGCGCCCCGTCCTCGAGGCGTGCGGGCCCGTCAGCGCCCGCGCCATCCGAGTCGAGCCCGGCAGCCACGCCGCCATCGCTGGCTCCACGCAGCTCGTCGTCGTCCTCCTCCAGAACAAGCGGCTCGACCGGCTCGCACAGTTCATCCGCGGCGCGACCGGCAGCGCCGAGCGCTTCCCGAACCGGCTGCAGAACCTGCAGCCCTACGCCGTCCAGATGCTTGTGCTCGAGCGCTCGTTCGTCCCTTGGAAGTGCATCGGGTGGTTCCCGAAGCGGACGGACGTGGCCGACCAGCCGTTCACGGCCCAGCCGGGGTCCGTATCTATATCCGATCCGCCCGCGCCCATTTTGCTTATTATTACGTGTCGTGCAGGCCCAACTTCTGGAGCGGGGACCCCCGCGACGTGCGGCTCCGGCCGGACGGCTTCCACCTGAACATCAACAAGCGCAACGGCAAGTGGTGGGCGACCGAGATGGTCACCGACGAGTACTTGTGCGCCCAGGTTTCTCGGCTTCATTCTATCTGCTTTATTATCATGTTGATTTCTCTATCTGTTTTAGCTACTACGGCCTCTACTACTTCGTCGTGAACGAGGCGGCGCACGTGCTGCCGGCGCTCGACCCGAACCTCATCATGGGCCTCTACGTCTACGAGGAGGAGGTGCTTATAATGAATTTTATAAGCATTGGTCTTCTAAAGGCTTGCGTTCTTTAAGCTAATGGCGGTCTTTTGCGTTATTTACTTATATACACATTTGCCTTCTGAACGCTTTTTGGCGTTCTTCAACTAATGCCATTCGCTTGCACAGGGTACATGGATCGAGCCGGGCGTCGCTGAATGTTCGCCCCTTTTCTTACCATTCTGTTCTAATTATCATCGGCTCAAATAGTAATGCTGAAACCCTTGCCAGGGCCGTACCGCGAGATCGATCTCGAGTTCGGCAAGTTCGGCGCCTTCGAGGAGGGCGACTCCTCCGACGCGCAGTTCGTCGTCATGCCCTTCGAGCCCCCAGGTTCGAATCCGGCCGGGCACTTTCGTGCTTTACCGTCGCTGATTCGGACGTTCCGCAGGCAACCTGCAGCGCTACCGCGTGCGCGACCTCTTCCAGACGGACGCGCAGTGGACGCCGGACAAGAAAGTCACAGCCGCCTTCCTTTGGGGTCCCGACGGGGTGCGACCTTTCCAACGCTGAAGCTTGATAATCTTGCTTTTTTCAATCTAAGTTGATTTCAGGTCCAATTCTGGGCGTACAAGGGCGTGGTGCCCGTGGGCGAGATCAACGCCGAGTCGGCGCAGCCGCGGCTCGTCTCGAAGTGGAAGTCGACGGCGAGCACGCCGTGGCCCCGCCACAACCGCGTCCGCATCAACATCTGGTGCGCATGCGTCAAACCCGAATCTGCACTAAGAGACCCAACGCTAATCTGTGCGGCGCGCAGGATGTGGGGGGGACAGGAGCCGCAGTCCTCGACGGCGCCGGCCGAGGTGGCGGTCGGCGGGACGGAGCGGACCATCACCGGCGGCCCGCTCATCGTCCACGACTTCGTGCACGTGCCCCTTTCCAACAGAAAACCGGGGGCCGACTGCCTGGCATCCGGTGCGCTAAGCTTCTATAGCTACCAAACTTGTTCTCTTCCGCGTCTCTTCTATAAAACTTCTGTTCTCTTGTTCTATAGCTACCAAACTTCTATAGTTCTCTTTCTTTCGCGTCGTTTCTAACTGTTGTACTCCGTTTCAGGTGAGGCGGTCTCGCTGCAGGAGACGGACCTCGTCTTCCCTGTCTCGGCGACCTACTCGATCGGCATCCTCGGGACGGGCTTCTCCCCGAGCGCCGAGCAGGTGCTACGCTTTGCTTTCTGGATTCTCATCCCTACGCTTTCTGATATAAACTTCTAAATATCTAAATACCTAATCTTGCTATCTATCTAATCCCTAAGCTTTCTTTCATCCCTGCAGAACGCCGTTCGGCTCTCGGTGGACGTGCAGAAGGACGGGCGGATCCTCCGCCTGAGCCCCACCTGCGTCGTCACCGCCGTGCGCTCTATTTGAACTGGAAACTTATTATCTTGAAAGCTTGCTTAAGCTTCACATCTTCTATTCGGGGCTCAAGCTTACATACAACCGGCCGCAGAGCGGAATGGAGGGGGCGTACCGCTTCCTCCAGTGCCGCACGGACGATCCGGGCGTGGTCGGCGTCCTCAAGGATTTCGGAAAGGTCAGTTTTCAATGAAATATGTGCTTGTTGTCTCGGGCTTTCGGATTCTAACATTCTTTTCTGCAGTCTATGGGTCTGTCCGAGCTCGGCGTGGTCCGGGCCAGCGTCTCCGTCTGCGGCGGGCCGTGGTCGCCGCCGGCCAAGATCGGCGTCGTGTCGAGGGAGAAGGCCGTTCCCTGCTACGACTACAGGGCGAGCGGCCTCGGCCCGCAGCTGCCCGAGCCGAAGAAGTGCAAGCTGCACGCGGGCAGTACCTTCTGCGAGTGCCCGCGCACCAGCGGCTACTACAACTTCGAGGGGTCGGACGGCATCGGCGGGTACGGCGCCTGCGCGCCCCGCGACCCGTCGGCGGCGCGGACGTGCCCGAAGGGACTGCACCGCTACCTCGGCGCCCCCACGGCCGGCGAGGCCCGGCGGGTCGCTTCCAACACCGTCTGCCTGTCCAAGGGAAAGATGCCGTGCTTCCGGCACTACCCAGACTGCCCCGACGGCATGGAGCTGTCGCTCGAGAAGTACGTCCGGTTCGAGGGGCAGGACCCCGTCAAGGACCGCAAGGAGGACGTCCGATGCGTCTGCCGAGGTGAGTGACAAACGAGCGGGATACGCGCTCTTATTGATGTTTAACTTTCGTTTCGCCACAGCGAATCCGTCCCGTCACTACGCGCTGTCCTTCTCGCTCGCCTCGCCGGCGCTCCAGCTCTCGCGCTCCGACAGCGTCCCTTCCCTTGCGACGGAGTTCCTCGCCGGCCAGATCGCGAGCCTGCTGCGGGACGCGTCGACGCCCGTCCCGTTCTGCAGCACCGAGCTCGGCGACGTCGAGACGGGCGTGGACGCCCGTCCCGTCCCGAGCGTCTCGGCCGTCTGGATCCGCGACGCGATTCGGGCGCTGGTTCTCTTCACGGACGACCTGTTCGGCGCGTTCCCGGAGTCCTGGACGGACTACAAGCTGCTTCTGCGGCCGGACCTGGAGCCTGCGTCCGTGCACGGGGGCGACTTCGTCTACGCGCGCGTGCTTCCGGACTGGCGCGCGATCCAGAACTACAGCTTCGGGGATACCCTCCTGGGCGTCCGGCGGGGCAGCGCCGGCAACACGGTCATGTTCGTCCTCGGCCCGAAAGCGTCCAAGGACCGCTTCCAGCGGGCGCTCGGGGCGAGCTTCGGATCCCTTCCCAACGCCACTCGCATCGTCTCGTGGCAGACGTCGCAGGAGGTTCGCTTCTTGAATTCAACCCAATGGTTTACGCAACGCTTTTCTTATAATAATGTTTTCAGGTTCTGGCGCTGATCAAGGAGGACCAAAGCGAGTCGACGGTGTCGGCCGCCGAAGTCTCGTGGCGCCTAAAAGTGGCGCACACGTCCGGGGCCCGTCTGCAGCTCCGATCGGCCGCGCCGGCGCCCGCGGCCGGCGCAGGAGGAGGGAGGCGGCTGTCGCAGGACTCTGGGGCCGCCGTCGCCGTGGACATCCTGGATGTCACAGGTGCGCATCGATAACTGGATATTGCCATCTTTCTCTCAAGTTTTGTTGATTCGAATCACACAGACGACCCTGAGATCCTGTATGACACCTTCCCTGAGCTGTACCGGCCACCTGAAACGCGCAAGGGTAAAAAGAGCTTGTTCAATTTCCTGCATTACCGTCACGCGTCGAGTAATCGGCCTTGTTTGCAGGTCTCCCCTGGATCCCGCCGGTTGTAGTCTGCGGCCTCATCATAATCTTCACGACCGTGTTCCTCGTGTTCCTCTACATGGGCGAGCAAGCTTTCCTCCCGAAATCTTCGAATTCCCGGCTTTGAAGGAAGCTCGTCTCACCTCATGTCCGCCCCGCAGATCTGAAGCAAGAGCGCCAGGAGAAGCGCCGCAACCGCCGCTGGCTCGAGCGTGAAGACCTGGAGGCGAGTCTTCTCCTTAAATTGACGCCGCCCGCCCGCACAGATCTGACTTGACGCCCGTCAGGTCTCCGCCGCGGAGCTTCGCAAGATTTCCGCCGCGCCGAACCGCAAAGTACGCGCCGGCCGCCGGGGCGACCAGGACGAGGAGGAAATGCAGCCGCTGAAGGCGGCCGACGGCGTCGCGCCGCCGCCGTCGCCCGGCGCCGCCAGCGGTTCGCACGTCGTTCTGCAGATGCGCCGGCGCGACGGCGACGCCGCGGCCGACGACGCGAGCGACGACTCGTCCTCCGAGACGCACTCGGCGGAGTCGGCGGACGAGAGCATCGGGAGCAACGACGTCGGCGACGGCATCAAGCGGCACCTGTCGCTCTCCGAGATGAAGTCCCGCATGCGCCGCCTGGACGAGAAGACGAAGACGATCCTCGAGAAGCCTCGGGACCTGGGCGCCCTCTGGAGCGAGGACGGCCAGCCGCCCCCGTCCGCCCGTTCCATCGCCTCGACCGCGGCCGCCGGCGCCGGGCTGCCGGTGCTACCCAAGGCGAAGTCGGCGCCGGCCGGCTCGGGCGCGCTTCTGCAAGTGCCGACGGCCGTCACGAACGGCGGCGGCAACTCTCACAGGACGCCGGCGGCCTCGCCGCGGCCGCCGTCGCCCGCTCCGTACCAGCTCCCCGCGCGGCCGAAGCCGGCGCCCTCCGCCCGCGCCGAGGTGAATGGCATCCCCGTATTAACTGGCATCTTCGAATTCCGCTAATTTTCGTACGTGAAACGCGCGCTGAAATCTCTTCGACCAGGTGAACGGGATCCCCGTCTTCGGGCCCGAGGACGGCGTGCTCTACAAGCTGCAGGCCGTCATCAAGCACCTCGACGAAGTCACCGGTGCGAGCCGGACGGACGGCCTCACTCACCCGTGAAGCCTCGTCGGTTTCACCTTCGATAACCTCGTCTATTTTTCTCCTTCGGTTAGGTTTCTCGGCGGACGTGCAGCAGCAGGCGGCCCGCCTCGTCATGAAGGAGGTCACCGACGCCGTCGAGGGCGCCAGGGTGCGCTTTCTTGAGCTTTCGTTAAGTTATAAGACGATTTGCATTAGCGCACAACAACAACTGCTATAGTTGAGTTCCTTCTGCTTGTTTCTTTCGCTGAGGTGAATTTCTGTGCAGGACCGGCAGGGCGACTTCGAGGGGCGGGCCGTCCTCGAGCTGCACAACCGCAAGCTCCACGCCAACCGCGAGTGGTTCTACAGGATGAGCTTGTGCGTTTAATTTAGTCTTGAGTGTTACTAGAGTTAAGCTCAACGAACTGTGCCTTAATCTTACCGATGTCCGACGCAGCGCGCTCCCCGGGGCGCTCTCCATCTGGAGCCGCTTCGTCCGCATGCTCGGGCGCGGCCTCACCAGCGCCCTCTTCCACGTCCCCACCTTCGCCAAGTACGCCTTCATTTCCATCGTCAAGGCGTGGCGCCGCGGCGGCCGGCGGGGCGCGGCCGCCGGTGCCGGCGCGGCCGACGCGGAGGCAGCCATCGACGACGAGCAGCTGAACGCCATGCTGGTGAACCTCTTTGAGCTTAAGCTTGTGCTTTAACCTTAAGCTTATGCTGAAGCTGATATTCACTTATTACTAATTACTATTATCATCGTCGCAGGTGAACCTGTACCTGTGCGACCTGGTCTTCGTCTCCGCCTCCAACTTCAGGAGCTGCCCCTCCTTTCTCTCGTACCTCTTCTACGCCGCCAAGCGCCTGCTGGCCATCGTGCAGAACAGCGCCGGCGAGGTACGCGGGCAACTAAGAGAGCTTAAGAAAGAGTAAAGCACCAAAGAGTGCATAAAGCTAAATCTAAGCGTAAAATCGTGACGTGCAGGTCCGGGAGCGGAAGATGCCGCCGGGGGCATACGTCAAGCTGGAGGTCTCGTATTGGCACCGCGTCTTCTCCTGCGCCAAGATGTTCCGCGCCAACACGCGAAGCCAGCAGGATTACATGTGCGTGAACAGCAACAATAACGACAAATACACAGAATCAAACTTGAAGCTTAAGCTTATTATATTTCAATCTCTGAATTCATTGACGCAGGACGTACTCGGACCTGACGGAGCTGTACGAGCTGCCGCGCTTCGTGCTTGACGCGACCAAGTACAGGTCCGCAATAAATAAATGACTCCGAGCAATTTTTAAAGAGATATAGGGCAAACTGTAGCCAAGTTAGACCGCGTAAAACGTCAATCGCGCGGTCGTCTCGCCTCTGCCCTTGAATATTTTCTCACTCCTCTCTCGCAGCGGGAACCGGAGCTGGGGGGAGGGCCTGGGCTCCCTCGGGGGCGACGACGCGGCCCGCGACGCCGCCATCGCCCGCCGCCTCGAGTACGTCCACATGGACGCCTGGTGCGTGAATCGCTTTAGTTTGGCTTGGATTGGTTTGGTCAGGTCCTTGAGCATCCCAAAGTGTTTTATCATAGCCACCTTCCTCTAGATCTAAGTGATTTTCAAGCTTCATTGGCGCTCAAGCTAATCGCTTTAGTTTGGCTTAGTTTGGTCCCCTCGCTGTTTTTTGTTTGCGGCGCTTTAGCTGATCGTGCGTTCGATTCTCAGGATGCGGGCGCACGCCATTGTCTCGAAGCGGTGCGGGAAGGGCCGACTCTGCTTTGCCAACCGCCAGAAGGTGGGCTCTCTTTTTCGTCGTCTTCCCCGCCCCTCGTTTGAACCGGCTCTGCCGCACGCAGTACTACCCCGAGCCCATCGACTACGAGTCGTGGAGCGCGACCCTGCGCTCGTCCGCCGAGTACGACAAGGAGGCAGTAGACAAGGCGCTCAGCGAGATCGCCACGACCGAGAAGGACAAGGTTCGAGTCTCGGCAACGCCTTAGCCAAACGGTTCCTGACGTCTGACCACGAGCAGCTGGCTCTGTCGGCGGCGTGCCGCCGGGCGCTCGCGCGGGCGCTGCAGAAGAGCATCAAGGAGGTGCTCCCGCTTCGCTCGCGCTAGACTGTAGCATAAACTACCGCCACAGCCCATCTCCGCTTTTCCTGACTGACCCCGTCTCTCTTTCTTTCGCTCAGTTCGAGGGGCTGGTCTCGTCGGCGCTGGACGAGTCGCACGAGTCGCTGGCGGACGACGAGCAGGCACACCGCATCCCCCTCAAGCTCAAGCAGCGCCTCCTCGAGCTCGCCGGCACCGTGCGCTTGTGAAATTCTTAAACGGTCTAGGCGTTAAAGCCTTCATATGATCTGTTTCTAGATCATCAAAAGCTTTGTTTATAGAGTTAGAGCTTGCGCCTCACTCATTGCTCATTACGCTGCAGGTGCGCGCCGACGCGGTGACGCCGGTGGAGAGCAACGCGCTCCCGGCGCTCGGGTTCCGCAAGCAGGTCGAGACCTCCCTCCGCAAGTTCGTCGACGGCGTCGCCGCCGAGCTCAAGAAGGTGCGAATTCGATGTCTCTTACTCTTATTCCAGCTTAGTATCATTGATTAAAAGCTTAGCATCGCTTATTTCTGTTATGTTTGATCACTAAGCTTAGAAGAAGGTGCCGGTCTAGCGATTCTCTACGCTTAGTCTAGCTGATTTCTGCTGTCTTTTTGTTCTAAACCTGCTGCTTCGCGCAGTACGACGTGAACACGCTGCTGCCGGCGTGCCGGATGGCCGTCGACAGCCAGGCCAGGTCCGCTAGATTAGTTAAATCGCTGTTGGATCGCTCTGATGGCTTCGTCCGCGAGCAGGGCGATCGGCGCCACGGCGAACGACCTGCTCAGGGCCGACGACTCGCGCTTCAAGCTCCCCGCCTACCGCCACAGGTGACCCCTTCTATCATCTTAACTGTTCTTGTTTCGTGCACGTGTGGCTTATCATTTTCCTGCAGCCACGTGTGGCTGAAGACGTTCGACGAGCGCTCGCGGAGCCCGCTGCTGGGCATGCTCTCCCTCATCTCGAACACGATGCCCGTCTTTGAAATTGGGTGCGCGGAATCGGAAAGTGGGATCCGAAGCTTCTTAAGCTTTCGGCTTGTTTACTTGAGCTTAAACGGCTTCGAATTATTCGCCCGAGCTTTAGCTCTGGCTTCTTTCCGAAAGTGGGATTCGAAGCTTCTTCCGTGTTGCTCACTTGAACGGCTTCGAATTATTCGCAGCTGTCTTCGCTACGCGGCGCACGTCGGCTACGCGTTCTGGGAGACTCAGGCGCGTTCAAGCAGCGCTTTTTAACGGGGCTCGACTGCTGTGCCTTATCTGATCCAATCTGCACCGCAGATCCCCACCCCGAACGGCGACATCCGGCTCCTGTGGGTCCTCCTCGGCGGCACGTACGTCCTGCTCCAGCTATTGAAGGTCCGTCTGTAGCTACGTTTCCCGCCGAGCTTGCAGCTACCTGTTTGTTTAACGCCCCGCAGTTCCTGCTGTGGTGGTGGCTGCTCCCGCCCCTCTCCATGTGCCGCGAGGTCGTGAAGCCTCGCCTGACGGTGAGGGAGTCCTCCTGGTCTTCGCATCCAGTCCTCACAATTCTGCGGCGCAGGTGAGCGCGGCGTCGAACAAGGAGACGATCGACGGGCTCGCACGTTGGGCCGTCCTCTTTGCCATCGAGGCGGTCGTCATCCTCTGCGACCACTTCCTCGTCTTCCAGCCCCTCGCCGACGCCAACTACTTCCCCGAGGTGCTTTCGTTCGCGTTTTACATGTGGCTAATGGTTTGGTTTGCGTGTCGACCTGACGTCGGGCGCAGGAGGGCATCGCGACGTGGCAGCAGGGCCTCTGGATCGCGTGCATCGCCTTCACGTGCTGGGTCCGCCGCTGTGCTCGCGGCTTAGACTGGATCTCAACTGTGACTGACCGACCCCCGCGCAGGTCCCCACCATCTTCTCCTTCTTCATCTCCTCGAACGTGGCATACGTCGTCATCCTCGACCTCATCGCCGTCCTCAAGGTTCTCTCGCATTAAAAACAGTAGCGGGATCCACTAGTTCGGTGTCGATCTTACGTAAAACTATGTTTGGACCACATGCATTCTCCGCTAGACCTATGTTAAACTATGCTATGCTGCTCGTCTCATCTATTTGTCCAGGGGTGGATCCAAGGCTTCGAGAAGATCAAGAGCTGGGAGAAGTTCCTGGGCAACTTCGGCGCCATCCGCGAGCGCTTCTGGGTCCGGGTCTCCCTCTCCAGGTCGGCCCTCAAGCTTCCCCCCCCCCCCCCCCCCCTCGGAAAGCGCCGTCGCCGCCGCTGACGCCGACGCCGTCGCCGTCGACGCCGCAGGCGCAAGTCGGTCAGTGTTCGGGAGCGGTGCCGCGCGTGGGCGATGGCGTGGAGCACCCTGCTTGCCGGTCAGCTCCGCTCCGCCGCTTTCGATTCGACGATTCTTTTGTATTCTTGCTCGTCAACCTTCTTCTCGCAGATCTGAAGGAGCGGCACCTGCTGAAGGTGGCCGAGTACGACCGCCTGCGGTACCGGCCGCTGCCGCCCGAGCACGTCGACCGCAAGCGCGACGAGGCCCTCGTCCGTGCGTCAAACAGCGTTCTATAAGAATAAGCGCTAAAATAAGCGTTCTTCAATAAGAAGTGCAACGTCTGCTTGCGTTTCCCAACGATTCCTGCTTGTTGGCAGTGGAGCACGACCGGAAGTATCTGGATCAGATGCAGAACTCGACGGGGCCAGAGAACGCCGAGGCCCGCCGCCGGTGCGGGCCGTGCTCCAGCTTTTGATTGCGGCGCTGTTAAATGGATCCGACGCGGACTGTCGCTCACCGAACGAGCGCAGGATCCACGTCTGGGCGTCCGGCCTCCTGATGAACGACCTGCCCGACAGCGCCTCGCTCCGCCAGGTTCGCCCCTTTCCTTAAAGTCGCTTCTTCACTTAACGCCATAACGAGCGCTGCCTTTATTGTTATTAACGTCTTATTAACGTCGCTTAACGTCTTGCAGGCAAGGTCGCTGACAGTGCTGATCCCGGCCGGAGACGAGGCCGTCATCTACGCGGAGCGGGACCTCCTCGAGACCGACGTGCGTTGTTTGGCTTTAATTTCCCGTTTCTGTGCCCTTCTCTTACTGATTTGAGCGCAGGCGTCCGGCATCTGCGCGTGCGTCGGATGCTGGATGCTGTAGCGCACGCGATGCGACTCCGGCGCCGCTCACTTGTGCGTCCGACGTGCAGGCTCGAGCACATCATCGACATGCACCCCAACGAGTGGACCATACTCGTCGACGAGCTCCAGGTCTTATAAACTTCTATCCTTATAAACTGACTCTTTTAGAGCTTTCTTATTAACTTCTATGCTTATAAACTAGCGTCGTCGTTTACTGTCGATGTTGGCAGCAAGCTAACTCCGGTTCCCATCAGCGGCGGGCGGACGACGAGCAGCGCGAGGCGAACAAGATGACGACCCGCAACCCCTTTGCCGCGCCGGCGCGCCCGCGCCGTGACGCCGCCGCCCTCGAGGCCCTCCGCCGCCTCTCCGAGTCCAAGCTCAGAGGTGAGATGAGCTAGAAGACAGACGAAAAGGATAGAGAGTCCAAGCTCGGAGGCCATCGCCTATAAATATTTAACGTTTCAAGCCGTATTAGATTATGGTGTTTGGTTTTGCTAACCATGTCGCCCTCAGGCGAGGTGCTGCTCTGCTGGAACGACCTCACGGCGGACGACCAGCTCGCCATCCGCTGGTGGGCCAGCATGCGCTTCCAGCCCCTCGCCCGCACGCTCTTCGGCATCTGCTCCTACTTCAAGGTCCTTATAACCAAACAAAACTGTTCCTAACTTTCTCTAATAGAATTTAACCTTTCCGTTTACTTCGCAGGCGTATGACCTGCTGGCGCGGATGCACTACCCGACCGTCTACGACGATCCCGACGAGCCTGCGCCCCTCGACGCCGATCAGGTAGTTGGACCGAACCCGTCTTCTCAGCCCATTTCTAACTCTGACCTGGTTCGGTGCAGCCTGCGACGACGGAGGCGGCCATCTTGCGTACCCGGCTGGACCGCGAGCGCCACGGCCACATGACCGCCGCCCACCAGGTGCGCGCTCCATCCGAACTTCGAAGTTTTTGGAGCTGATGGGAGTATATAAACAGGACGCGGCGGCGCGGGAGAAGCGGCAGCGGGAGCGGGACGCCCTCGTGGCATCCAAGGTCCAGGTCATCTTCGCCTACCAGAACTTCCAGGACCGGATCACCGTGCGCCATTCCATCCCATCTTTGAAGGCTTCAACTCCTAAGCTTCCAACTCTTTGAGCTTAAACTACATCGCCATTCCATCCCATCTTTTCAAGCTTCTGAACTTTGTGTTACATCTGAACATTCCATCGCATCTTTTCCAGCCTATTTTCCATTCTATCGCATCTTTAAGGTTTCTGAGCTTTGTGTTAGGCGGCGGACGACCTGGCGCTGGTGGACGACCTGGTGGCGAAGCAGCGGGCGCGGCAGCCGCTCTCCGACGACGAGAAGGCCATCTTCACTGCCTGGGCCTCCTGGGGTGCGCAATTTCCTCGACAGGCCCTGGGTTTCCGTGTCTTGGGCGAGCCTGGTCTCTGGATTCTGTAACGTGGCCGAACCGCACTCGGCGAAGCCTAGCTATAGGCCTGACCTTTGGGCTCTGCAACCTTATAGCTCATAGGCGACAATCGGCGACAATGCTAGCAAGACTCGGACGCGGCCGGACGCGGATGCTAGCAAGACTCGGACGCTAGCTCGGTTTTCGACGCGGTCGAGCCGCTTTGGTTTCCTGATCCATGCCGCAGGGAAGACGCTGACGGACTTCAAGCTGAAGGCGGCGGAGGTCCGCGCGGCCCTCCTCGCCGGCGCCGGCTCCCTCGCCAGCCTGGAGAAGACCAAGGTAAAATCAATGAAAGGAAGAAGATGAATAACTTCGATAAGATGGAAGAGTACTCGTGACGGCTTCGATGGGATGGAAGAGCGACGGGCCGTTAACTTCAGGCCCTAAAGCTGACGGCGTGTCTGGCAGGGCGAGGAGGTGCGGCAGCTGCGGGCGCAGGGCGGGCGCCTGGCGGAGAGCGCCGAGGACCGGCGCAAGGCGGGCGACGCGAAGACCAAGGCCCTCGACAACCGGCTCAAGTACAACGACGTCTGCGGCATCCTCAAGCGCTTCCCGAAGGTAAGAAGACACATGCTCTTTGCTACTAGTTTGCTAAGAAGATACCTTCGTTTGGTACTCTTAATCTCATCGATGTCTAACCAGTTTGTCTATAATCTCTATTTCTGCATCTACGTCCTTCTATATCATTCCTGAGCTGTTCTTCGCAGCTCGAGCTGGTCTACATCGACAAGAGCTCGAACTCGAGCGTGCGCGTCATGTACGACCCGCTGGCGGACAACGCTCGGGGCCCCTCGTCGGAGGCGCCGCCGCTGAAGGAGATCAGCCGCGTGAAGATGGCCGGCGACCCGATGCTCATGTACCCCAAGGGCGAGAACCAGGTGAGACTCGAAGCGGATCGGCTTGCTCCGTCGTGTTCCACACCGTTGACGTTGGTCGCGGCCGCAGAACCACGCGCTCATCTTCTGCGAGAACCAGGTCATCCAGGCCATCGATTGCAACCAGGACTTCTTCGTCGAGGAGGCCCTCAAGGTGAAATCAAGTAGAAGAAGAATCATCAAATCCGGACTTATCTTAACATCGCTCGTGGTCAGGTTCCGGCGCTGCTTGAGGAGTTCACGCACGACAGCTCGATCCGCATCATCGGCTTCCCCGAGTTCGTCATCACCACCGACTGGGTGCGCTCGCTCGCGCAGCTCGATCCGTCTGTTCGCGTCGCTCGGATTTTTATCAATTGCTCACCAATTCCGTCGCACAGAACCTCGTCGCGCGCATGTCCGGCGTCTCGGAACGCGTCTTCACGACGGCCACCCAGGTCGAGGCCCCTGCATCTCTGCGCTTCGCGAGCTCCGCTGAGGGGCGCGCAGCGCGCGCTGGCCATGGTTGGCGTGAGAAACCACTACGGGCACCCCGACTACATCGAGGTAGCCTCGTCCTATGTTTCCTCGGCTTCACTCGCGCCTTTATAGAGGCTGACCGGCCGCCGCGGCCAGGCCACCTACGTCCGCACGAACGGCGGCATGTCGAACACCCAATACGTGTCGGAGGGTCCGCATCCGCCCCATCGCCGTTTCCTTCCCTTCGTCCGCGTCCGCTCCCGCCTGCCTTGACCGAACGCCCCGCCCCCGCAGACATCTTCAAGGGCTTCGACGCGCAGCTGACGGGCGGCCGCATCATCCAGGTCGAGTACATGCAGGGCGGGAAGGTGCCGTAACCCGTTTAGCACGGTCTCATCGTGGAGTAATCTCTGTCAGGCCCGAGACACGTCGATGCTCACGACATACAAGTTCATGTCGAAGATCTCGCAGGGCGCCGCCCAGATGGTTCGACGGCCCCGCCTCCTCTCTGCAGTAAAATCCACCAAGGAAACTAATAACTTCGATGGCGCAGTCGATGGCGCGCGAGTTCGGGTACCTCCTCGTGTCGGGCAACATCTCCTTCACCAAGCGGACCTTCCTGTGCGCCCCGCCCTCTTTGTGGCTCTAGCTGGCCATGAGCCCGGGGGCCGGGGGCGTCATCAAGCCTGCTCCACGCCTTTGCTCTACTACTCCTCTACTACTACTCCTCTGCTTTGCTCTACTCGGGCAAGCTAGTTGGGCCCGGGGGCTAGCTGGGCCCCGTGGCCGGGGGCGTCATCGAGCCTCGGGGGCTTCACCTTCACCGCGCGTCTCTGCTGTCTGATACCGCCGGCCGGCAGGTTCAACACGACGGTCACGAACTTCCTGACCCAGGGCCTCTTCGTCAAGTGCGTTCCTCGATCGCGACTCGCATCTCCGCTGCTGCGTGTTGGATCTGACTCCGTGGCTTCTCGTTGCGCAGATATGGGTGCGCTGGTCATGGGTATAACGAACCTCGGAAACGCGTGTGGGGCTTGAGCTTCTGGATTGGATCTGACCGCGCCCGCAGCGTCCTCATCATCGTCCTTTCTCGCTGCATCATGTCGATCGTCCAGGTGCGCGCGTCGACGCGATTCCGCCGGGCAGGTCGGCCGCCTTTCGAGCTGCCGAGCTGAGCGCCCCGTCCTTTTGCGCAGCCGATCACGCGCTGGATCGTCCTCCCGAACTCTTTCGACCTGGGTGAGCCTCCCAATCCGAACATTTCGAACATTTCAGCCGTTCGTCGGTTCCAGAGCTGACGTCAGCGCGTGCGCGCTCCCGCCACCGCAGCCAACCTCGTCACCTTCATTTACGGTTCGAATATAATAATTCGGGATCGATCGGACGTTTCGGTATAAATCGAATCTCTTCTGAGACGCGGCCGCAGTCGGCTTCCCGATGGCCCTGCCGCTCCTGTTCGAGAACATTTTGGTGCAGAAGAAGCCGCTGCTGGGCCTCTGGGCCACCGTCCGGGACTTCGTCGCGCTGTGAGCGCCCTTGGCCCTACATTCTCTGCGCGCCGCTAGCCGCCCCTGCCTCGCTCACACGGCCGCTTTTTCGGGATGGACCGCAGGAGCCTGTACCACTCGTTCCACCTCGTCACCTTCGCCGTCGGCTTCTACAACGGCCTCCGCTCCAACGCCGCGTGCGCTCTAAAGAATTAAGCTTGATGCTAGAAGATTAGAATCTCTTAGGATCGAGAGGCTACAGAAACGTCAACCCCGATAAGCAAGTTTAAGCGTGCGACGTCGACCTGACGCGCCGGGGTGGGGCGGGGGCGGGCAGGTACATCCCGTCGGGGCGCGGGTTCGGGCTGCAGCACGACCCCGCGACCGACCTCGTGGCCGCCTTCTACGAGGGGCACCTCCGCTACGCCCTCTTCCTCCTCGCCCTCATCATCGGTCCGCGCGCACACTTGACATAGAAAGAAGAAAGAAGCTAAACGGAGGCCGTGGGGCTAAGTTAGCTATAAAAGATAGAAGAGAAGACTGAGCGAGCGGACCGGGGCTACGCGTCGTAGTAGAGCCTCACGCGCGCTCATTAAACAGAGAGAAGCTCATATAATCATGACTTGCAAAGAGGTCATGGGGCTCAGATAGATAGATGTGGAGCCCGGGCCACCGGGGCCTCGCGTCGCGGAGGAGCCTTCAGCTTACGCCGCGGCCCCTTTCGGGGGGCTCCACCGCGCTCAATATACAAAGAGATAAGATATATAAGAGCGTGGAGCTAAGTTAGATATAAGATAGAAGAGAAGCTTACGCCTTCAGCTTACGCTTCCGCCTCCTTCGTTCGCAGGCTCGAGGGTCGCCTCGGAGGGCTTCCTCATGCCCGCGGTCCGGCCCCCATCCCGTCCCGTCCCATCCGCCCCGCCCGCCCCGCCCATCCCTCACGCCACCTTTCCTCCCATCTATCCGCCCCGCCCCGCCCATCCCTACGCTGCCGCCCCTCACGCCGCCGCCCTCACGCCATCCCCCCATCCCATCCCTCCGCCCCGTCCCGTCCTGTCTGGTTCTCACGCCGCCGGCCTCACGCGATCCGCCCATCCGCCCCGCCCCGCCCATCCCACCCCCCCGCCCCGCCCCGCCCGTCCCTCACGCCCGCCCCTCATCATATCCCATCCCATCCCATCCCATCCCTCACGTCGCCCTCCCTCACGCCGCCCCCCCGCCTTCAGATGTGGGACTCGGTGAGGGCGGACATCGCGCGCACGGCGGACCCCGACATCCGCCTTGAGCTCGCCGACCACGGTCCGCTGTGCTTGTGTAGGCCTCGAGCTTTTAGCTGTGTAGGCGGGCCTTCTAGACGTCCGGGCCTGAAGTTGGCCGTGTAGGCGATGCCGGCCCCCGCCGCCGGCGCTCGGGCCTCGAGCTTTTAGCTGGCCGTGTTGGCGGGCTTTGTATACCTGCTAGCGGGCCGGCGGGGTCGGGGCCCAAGCGGATCGCGCCGCCGCCTTCCTCTCTTTCGGCTCTGCAGCGCGCAGCCCTCCGGCTCCGTCCCTCGGTCCCGCGCGCCCATGCCTGACCCCCCTGCAGCGGCGCGGCTGCAGGAGATGTCCCTCAGCCACGGCGGCCTCTGGAACGCCTACATGTTCAGTGCGCCCGGCTTGGGCCCCCGGCCTAGGGACTCCCAAGCCCTCCGCTGAGACGTTTCTGACGGCCTGGCAGTCATCGTGTGCATCCTGGTGCCCTTCTTCTTCAACCCGGGCTGCCTCCCCGTCGGCCGCTTCAACTTCCACTCCGTCCAGGTCCCCCCGCTCCGCCCCGCAAAGCTTCTAAACTTAGAAGACGATTTTGATTTAAGAACGGGCTTTATTATGTCCCGCCCCCCTCCCCCCCCCTCCCCCCCCCCTCCCCCCCCCCCTCCCCCCCCTCCCCCCCCCCCCCCCCCCGCCCCCCTCACCCGCCCCGCCCCGTGCATGAGGAACTTAGCGCGGTTGCGCGTGTGATAAGCTTGAGCGCGCTTATCACCTTAGTCTTAAGCGCAAGCGCGGCCCTCGATTGACGCGGTTGCGCGGGGCCGCGACGCAGCTGCTGGCGCGCGACGACATCCGCGCCCTCCGCAAGTCTCTCTTCAAAAAGAGTCCGGTGCGCCCCTTCCTCTCTGCTGAGCGGCCTAGAATAGAAGCAATAAAAGCGCCCGGTGTGTTAGGCATTAAGAGAGCCCGGTGTTAGGATCGAGGGAGCCCAATAAATACTAAACCGCCGCTCGCGATCGCCCAGGTGAAGAAGCCGTGGAAGAAGGCGGGGGCGTGGGACCCGACCCTCGGGAGCCGCCGCGACAAGCGGCCCACCCTCCTGCAGGCGAGCGAAGCTTGCAATCCCGCCCTTCCGCCCCGCCGCCCATTCCCGAATTGCCGCCCATACTAGTACGCATATGGCGGAATCCCACCGCCTCGCCGCCGCGCCCTGCCCCGCCGCCCATTCCCGAATGCTTTTTTACATTCTTAGTAAATCCCCGCCGCCCATACTAGTGCTCTTATCTGTCTCCTGTTGGCGAACGAAGTACCAAATTAAAGCCCCGCCGCCCATACTAGCACTCATATGGCGGGATCGTACGCGTACCGCCTCGTTGAATCCTTAAGCCTCGTCGCCACGTCGCGGAATCCCACCGCCTCGTCGCTCTTAGCTCGCGCCTTCCCTCGCCGGCGCGCCTCGCCTTCGCCTTTCCTCTCGAAACTGACCCGCGCCCCGCCCCGCCCCCCTCAGCTCATTGCGTACGCGTGGGGCTCGACGGCGGGCGCCGTGGCCTGGCTCTTCGAGGCCGCCCTCAAGGTCTTCGTCCTCGCCATCGTCGGCGTGCGCCCCTCAGGCCCTTGGGAGTCTCAAGAGGAGCCTCTTTAGAATCTTATATAATTTATAGAATCTCAAGAGGAGCCTCTATAGAATCTTATCGTCCCGATCGCGAGGCCGCCCCCGCGTCGCCTCTCTTCTTGAGGCTCTGCTCTCTGCCGCCTCCGCGTTGCCTCTGTTCTTTCTTGAGGCTCTCCTCTCCGTACCTAGCCATAGATCTGCATCTATAGCTAGTTCTCATAAGCTTCATCTTGAGCTTCGTCTCACCCCGCCCTGCCCCGCCGCCGGCAGCTCTCGCTGCTCCTCATCGGGGCGGTGATCAACGTGTTCCGGCCGGGGGACCCCTCCAAGAGCGGCGCCGTCGACCGCCGCACCGCCGACGCCTTCCGCCACAAGCTCGTGCGCCCCCCGCCCCGCGCCGGGGGATCCGCGAGGCCCGGGCGCGATAGTGGGGCCGGGGCACTGCGGGGGTCGGGGGCTCGGGGGTTGGGGGACGGAGTCATGGTGTAAGTTCGGGGGTGAGGGGTGGCGGCGGCCGGGTTCGAGGGGGGCCGGCCCCGCTTTGGCATGGCGGGGGGCGCGGTATTGGCGGGGAAGCAGCGGGGCCCTGGGCGTGGGCGGGGGCGCGGTGGAGGAGGGGGGGGGGGAGGGGGGGGGGGGGGTGCACGCCGGGCCCCCGGCCTGACTGACCTCGCCTCCTCTCCGCCAGTTCCGGCTGGACGAGCGGATCCAGGAGGAGGAGCGCGCCCGCCGCGACTACTACGCCCAGCTCGCCCTCGGAAAGGTCCTCCTCTAACGCTTTTTATTATACAATCCAATAAGACCTAACGAGAATCTTTCTTTCTTATCCTTGAGAAAGGTCCTTTTTGTTATATATTCGTATTTTAGAGCTAATGAGATTCTGTCTTTCGTATCCTATGGCGCAGGTCACGATGGAGGGGTCCGGGGCCGGGGCGGCGGGGAGCGCGGCGGGGGCGGGGCGCGTCGGGGCCATCGGCAGCGCGGACGGCGTGTGGGACGGGGATCGCGAGGATGGCCCGCTCCTCGGAAACCAGCCGCGCCGCGCCAGGCGAGCCTTTCTTACCTGTCTATCTTTCTATCTATCTTGCTTTGTGTGAGTTTCTTTGTTTCCTCTTCTCGCAGCGCCACGGGGCTCTTCGGCAGGAGAGGGAGCGGGTGCGCGCCCCGGCCCCGAGTCCCAACTCCAAACATACATCTCTCCTTAACTTGTTGGGCCGCAGGGGGGCCGGCCCCACGTCTGCACAGCAGGCGAAGCGCAAGTGGCGCGCCGCGACGGCGGCCGCGCTGGTCTCGGCGGGGTCCCGCGGGCACCACGCCGCCCCCGCGGAGCCGCCGGGCCCGCTCGACGAGGCCATGGCCAACCTAAATACCGGCGGCCGCGCCGTCTCCAGTGCGTTATTTAGTATATAAAGAAGCTTATCTGAAGCTAGTCAAAGCTATCTAAAGAAGCTATCTATAACAAGAAGCTTATCTAAAGCTATCTGAAGCTATCTATAACAAGCTTATCTGAAGCTATCTATAACAAGAAGCTTATCTGAAGCTAGTTGAAGCCTTGAAGCTGACCTCTTGCTTGTTTGTTCCTTGCACTGCAGAGTGGTTCCTCAAACTGATCGGGCGGCGGACGACGAGCGTGGCGGGGTGACGCGTCTCATGCAGATGGATGCATGCCGGACCATGCATGCATGGCATGTAGCTAAGTACTTCGAATATTAATGTAGCATTTAGTATGAGTAGCAGAGCTGTGAGTCGGTGACTGATAGGATTTTTCAGCCTACATCGCTTGGCCCAGTGGCACACATTAGTATGTATATGTATGATCGACGGCCTCGGTTCATGTTCCGATGATGATAAGCGGTGCACGTGCCGATGCAAATTTCTGCATATGCAGTGATACCTGCGAATTTTTTTCTAGTATCTATTTTCTAGTAGATCCTGTAGCTACATATGCAATGATACCGTAGTACCTGCTAGTATTTGCTAGTCATGATCCGTGATCATGAGCACACATCAGTGTCATTTTGCAATGGGACGGTTGGTCTTATAACTTAAGCGTCATTATCATCGCCCCCTCCGGTCCATATATCCTCCTCCAATTGAAAATATATATATATCATAGTATAATCTTTGTTCCGATATCGATGATCTTCGTTGAGGGCCGGGCCGGGGGCGCACTCATGATCATATGCATGAACCCTCAGACCTGATCATGAAATGACTGCGGCCAAAAGCCGCCTGCAGCTGCCGCCGGCCGGGCGCCGTCTAGTGCCCCAATTGCAACATGCCCCGGGCCCGGGCCCGGCCGCGGCCCGCGGCCCCCGGGCCGGGGGCGGGGGGATATCGCGATCGATGCATGGGGGAGCTCGAGTTCGATTTCGAGCTCGCGGCCCGCGCGCGGGGGCCCGGGCCCGGGGCCGGGCCGGCCGCGCGCGCCGCGGCGGGCCAGCTGCAGGCCGGATCGATATATCCGGAGGTGGGCTGGTCGGGGATCCGGATAGGGGAGGGGGGCCGGCAGCTCGAGCCCGGGACACATCGATATCGCTGCAGCTGCACGTGGCACGGCCCCGGCGTGCTGCAGCCTCAGCCTACAGGCTGCAGCTGCCGCGCCCATGGCCAGCGACCAGCTGCGCATGCATATGTATATATATGCCAGCTAGTATGCATGTGCATGCGCATGCAGGCTGCGCATGGGGGGGGGGGGGGGGGGGGGGGCGCCGGGAGTGGGGGGGGGGGGGGGATCCGGAGGGGGGAGCTCGAGGCCTAGGGGGGGCCGGGGGCCGTATACGTACTATGATATAGACGTATACGTACATATGCATGTCGATGTCCGTCGACAGGCCTAGGGGCGGCCGGCTGCGCTTGCGGGCCCACTGGGCCAGGCCTAGCTAGCGCTATAGGGCTGCGCCTAGCCTAGCCTAGTAGTAGTAGCTTTAGGCGGCCTGCGTATTCAAATGATTCCGGATCGATCCAGCTGGCTGTACGTAATACTACGTATACATGTGCACGTGCCCGAGCTACTAAAGTATCATAGTATACGTATACCCCCTTTCCTATTTCTGTAGCTTGCGCTTGGAGCTTGGTTTTCTGTATTAATTTTGGTTGGCTTGGAGCTTGCGCATGCCAGGCATTGCCAGCTGCAGCCTGCAGGCTTGCCAAGTTGCATGAGCGGCTTGAAGCCGCAAACACTTTAATTTCGAATTCGGCATTCGAACTTGTGAATTTGTTGTGAATTTGACTCGAATCGGAAGATTCGGAAGTGATCATGAATCGGCCTTTCACTCCGTACGTACCCCCAACGGGCCCCATGGCCAACCTTCTGAACCGGGCGCGCGCCGGCCCGGCCTTTAATTTCGAATTCAACTTGCAACCGGCTGGGCCCCGGCCGGCCCCCGTAGAGGGGGGGCTCGAGCGCAAATTGGCGGCTCGAGCTCGAGCCGGGCTCGAGCCGACGTCGACACCCCTCGAGCCACGCGTACGGGCCGGCTCGAGCCGGCCCGAGGCGGGGGGTTCGCTGCATGCGTACGCAGTGCTTTTCTTATATAATAGTCGATATCGATAGATATACGTATACCAAAAAACTATATAAAATAGCTAGACGGCTCGCCGGCTCGTCGGCTCGCCCCTAGCTCACAAATTTTTAAAGCCGGAATCCGGAATCCGGATCCCCTCGCCGAGTCGAGCGGCTCGGCTCGAGCCGGCTCGCGTGCACGTGGCCCGCATGCACTGCCCCGCAGCCCGGCGCGGCTCGCGACTCGCGACTCGCGAGCCGCTCCGGCCCGCTCGGCCCCTCGCGATCGGCCGCGGCCTCGGCCCGGCCCGGCCCGGCTCGAGCCAGCTCAGCGGCTGGCCAGCCTGGCTCGAGCCCCACCTCTAGCCCCGGGCCCCGGCCGCAGACCCGACTGAGTCACCAAATTGGCCGACTGAGGTTCTCTCACTGACTCTCAGTCCCATACAAAACCCTGCTGGGAGCGTGCCCCCCGGTGGGCTTTTTCCATCTGAAGCTCGACGTGGATTGATCTAAAAAGGATCTTCTGTCGTCTTACCTCCGGGGGATCCAGAAAAACAGCGTAATCTGAACGAAACCGCCCCGCGCTACCGAGGCTAACGGGGGCCGAATTCCTTTCACCAGTGTGCTGAAGCTTTGCTCGCCTAATCACTCCCTACTGCCCGCGTACTGTGCTTGGCAACTTAGATGGATCGCATCTGGATCATTTCCGGGTCATTTTCGTCAGTTTTTGCACGGTAGCCTGACTGAACCTCGGGTTGACTGATTCAGTCACAGTCAGGGGGGCTGAGCGACTGGGTCATGATCAGCTGCCTGACTGAACCCAGCACTAGTCGGCCAGTGCAGGCCCAGTGCAGGGCTGGCGCCGGCGCCGGCAGCCGGCGGCAGCCTCCGGCAGGGCCACACCCGGCCACTGGGCCACTGGGCGGCGGTCACTGGCCCGTGGCCCCGTGGGCCGTGGGTCGACGTCGGACGATATACTCAGTGTACTGTGATACTAGTACCGTAGTACCGTAAGCTTAAGCGTACGTACTACGGTACACGCTTGCGTTTGTGCACAGCAGCTGGCAGCAGCGGGCAGCGGGCAATGCACATGCATGTAGATGTGCCACGGTGTGCATGTCAATGCGTGCGTATATATCGTGTCATAGCCGCGCCGGCCGTTCGCGTGCAGCAGCAGTCCGAACAGGACGCGTAGAACAGCACAGCACAGTCTAAATATGTATATAGCCGTCCACCGTCGTGCGGCAGTGCTCCGCCGCAGCACCGGTCATGATCAGCGGGTACCGCGCACATATGCACATATGAGCTCGAGCACATATATATATGCATCATTGGATCCAGATTATCCTTGGATCGGCAGGCCTAGGCCTGATCATGACGAGGCTGCGCGTGGAGAGAGTATGCGCAGCTGCAGGCGGGACGGCGCCCGGGGGGCCGGCCGCGGCCGCGGCCGCGGCGGAAATCGGGCTCCGGCGCCTCGGGTGTGGCGGTCGAGGGCTTCCTCTGCATATGCATCTCGTGCGCGGCCGAATCTCGAGCGCGCTCTGCTGTCTTCTGGACCGGCGGCCGTCGCCGCCTTCGTCGCGTTAGCATTCGTCGTGGCGCTTTTAGTTATCCCGCAGGCCCTCGGACAAGGTGCGTTTCTCCCTAACCCAGCCCCTATGACCACTATACTCCAGCCCCTCAGGGCCTTATTCACAATACTCTGCAAGGCCTCCCTTTACCAGCCAATGACCCTGCCAATTGCAATGTCCCCTCTTCTTTCCAATTGCAACCCCCATCCCCACAACCCCCATCCCCAAACTCCTCCTCTTTGTTTCTGCCTCAGCCCCTCAGTAAATTATCAAATTTTTAGACTAGACTTTATAGTTCGCCCCTCACGATCACCCCGATTCCTTCTTCGGACTACCCTTTCGACTCCGATCCCTCTTCTCTGACTACCCTACCCTTCGGACACTCCCTGACTCTGACTCCACTCCCTAGCCCCCTCCCTCCTCCACCCCCCCCCCCCCCCCCAAGCATGGCTCATGTGCACCGCGGCCCCGCCTCGCTTGTCTTCCCCCCCCCCCCCCCCCCCCCCACCCCCCCCCCAACCCCCCCCCCCACCCCCCACCCCACCCCAACCACCACCCACCACCCACCACCCATCCATTCTCTAGATCTGTCTCTTCAAATTAAAGCCGCCGAGAGACATTTCTCTAGTACCGCAGTGCATTTTACTAGGCTACAGACCGTCGGACACTGATCATGATCTCTCTCCGCTGATTCCCTGTCTCTTTCGTACGCATGTGCAGCCGGACTGGGTGATTCCCTCTGGCCTGAAGCATACAATGTGTCCTTCAAGGCGCACACGGCGCCTGCGTTTGGCCGGCGCCTGAACGCCGATTTGGTCTTCTTTCGCAACGCGAGCGGAAGCTCGAAGCTTCTGCTTATCGGCGGGGGTGTCGACGAGGCCTGGGTCTATGATATCGGCGCGTTTCGTTAACTGAAGGGGGGGAGTGATTATAACCAGCGCGGAAGCTCGAAGCTTCTGCTTATCGGCGGGGGTGTCGACGAGGCCTGGGTCTATGATACCAGCGCGAGAGTTCATTATAACGCCCGCGCGCAGGCACAGACCGGTGGGAGCTGACGCCCATGAAAGTCCCGGCGGGGTACAACATCTCTGCGTACAACATCAAGTGCACTTGGGATGAGGGGTCCAAGATATAGTAAAAACATTTATCCTTAGCTATTGACTATCTGTGTTTATTTACTTCTTCATTAGTTGCACTGGATGGGTTCCCATCCCTACTCCTGTGAACGACTGCTGGTGGTGCTTCGGTGCAAATCTTCATTACGCTCGATATTTCGTTGTACAGCTAATATCTGTCCTCTCCACTCTCTGCATTACTCGAGTGCAGAGACAGACACTGGGGACCCAAGAATTAAACCGAGCAATTATTTTTGGTCTTTCCCAACAACGATGGACTTGGCTGGTATAGAAGTGCTGCCGCACTCTATTCCCTTATTCGGCCGCATGAACCACTGTGAGCAGCAAGCTTCTTAATTCCACTTAATTCCAATTTTAAAGAGCTTTGACGCGTTTCTGCAGGCCTAACGCATTACAACGGCAGTATCTATGTGCGTTGCTTTTACTGTATCTCCCTCTTCTTAGTTTGCTAAAGGCCGACCGAATGATGGGGGTTTCTCCATCAGGCCGCTGCAGGGTGGACTTCTGCCAACTGCGACTCAGTGTGCCCAGCGTACAGTGCATCGGGGCTGGATTGGTCGGGCGAGCGCAACGATCTTGTCAGGTGCTTCTAATGTCGTGCCTCCCTCTCTCCCCTCCCCTCCCTTTCGACAGATATTCTATGGCCCCCCTCCGGATCCCCCCCGCCCTCCCTCCCTTCCTCCCCCCCCCTCTCCCCACCCTTCCCCCCCCCCCCCCTCCTCCCTCCTCTTTGGACGTCTATGGTCGTACCTTCAACGAACTCCCCCCCTCCGACAGATATTCAATCGCGGATCGCAAATGGACCACCGAAATTTCCCTTTCACAATCGACACTGACGCGGCGCAAATCCCCAATATGCGCGCGAGGCGGTGCGTACTAGATCTGTGATCAATCGCAATCTCGACTGACGAAGCTTTTTCGACCCGTGCGGGCTTGCGTCATTCGCGTAGGAAGTCGTTTTTACATCGCAGCTGGCTTTCGAATGATGGATTTCCAGGCCGGGACAAATAACAAAGGCTTCTATAACGACGTGTAGTGCGCGGCATATTCTTTTAATTTTTGTCCTTTATTAGTATTGTTGACGCTGCGCGGTAGCATGGTCGATCTTGCTTCTGCAAACAAGTCTTTCCAGTACATCGATAAATTCAACAACTTCAATAAAACAGCCGCGATGACCCCGGAAGGGCTGGGCATTTGTAAGGGCGTGCTTGGCGTTTACGCATACGGCGGCCAGCTCTACTACTTTGCAAATGCACCTTTTCGCTATACAAATCCCGTTACTTATGTGCACGGTAAATCCGATCCGCTGCGCTTCTCGCTGCAAGACACGCGATTTTGCTAGATTGCTATGTACTTTATATATTGACCGCATTGTTCCCACTATATCGTCAGGCGTCTGGATATTGGCGGCACTGCTGCACTCGGTCCACGGAAGCTTTGCCAACGCAAGATATTTGGACCCGTCCCCCATACGGCTCACTGCCGACGACTTCAGTCCCCGGGCAGTCGACCCTTCTACTTGCACATCGTAAGCAAACATCCGGTATCCCTATTTGACGACGTTCGTTTCGCGATTGACGTTCTGGAACCGATATTCACAGATACTTCCTGTACAGCCATAGATACAACGCAGTAAATCAAGTCTGGGAAGAACCTTCGGACATGTTCTCCGTGACCGGTTTGCCGCGTGGTTTTGTACCTATCGCTCCAACCAACGCCGTATCCTGCATCCGCAGCGGTCGTGCCGGAGCATCGCATCACGTGGGACTCCCCAGAGGATATGTCCACCATAGTTACAGGATCTTCGGTTACCTTTTTGTACTCGTATCCCAACAGAGCATTCGACAAAGCATCAATCCGAATCGTTTCCGCCAGTAGCGCTACAGCTCCTATTGATGTGCGTTAAATCGACGTATCTCGATGCATCTATAGCTATCAATATATTTGTGTGTGTTCGACATATTAATTTATCATTCGCATTCAACCAGATCATGCTATGGACCGCAAACGCTACTATATTGAAGTTTGGCGGGATCCCTAGTCTGGACGTATTCATTTCAAGCAATGTCAATTCAGGCGTGTACAGGCTCGAGATATTCAACGAAGAGGGGGCCAGCGTATTTTCCCCACGATTCGTTGTGCCACCATGTGTGCCATGTTTGAATTCTGCTCCAATTCAACTTCCTGCGGAAAGGGGCGCTGACGCTAGCCCATGCGCGTACAACAGGGACACCAGCGCTCGTCAGCCTCGTCCCGCAGGCTGGTGGCGTCGAAATCTTGAAAACGAGCGAGAATTCCCTTGTGCTCCGGTGGATCTCTGCGGCGTACAATTTCAGCGCGCAAGTGTACCTCCTCCCGAGTACTGCAGATGTTGTACTGGTGCGCACATGTAATTTGTTGCACATATCTAGATTGATTCTCTGTGGCTGGAAATCTATCAGCCCTCATAATGACGCATCGCGCATGCGCAGTCCTGGACGGGCGAGCTCGTCGGCGAGCTCGCGATCACAGCAAGCCTTGGGGCAGCGTCGCTTCAGCTGCCGCCCGGCATTGCTGAAGGGAGCTACGTGCCTCGGATCGTCGACAGGTCCTCGACTTTCAGCGCCCATCAGCTTGCCCCGTACGTTGTTGTGAAGCAAGGAGCACCGTCCCCTCTCGCTTGCTCTGGCTTCAATAGCAGCTCTCAGTTCGTGTGGATCATCGCAACCTTCACGCCCGGCGTAGGCATAGCTAGCCTTGCCGCCAACTGCACCAGCCTGGACCGCATTTTCCCAGCGAGCGTGAACACCAGCGATGCGGAGGCGGATACTATATTTATCCGCAGTCCGATCGCACCTTCGTACTCAGGAAATCAATCTGTTAGCTGCAGCATTTCTGCTTTATCTGGTATCGGCGAAGTCTTAGGCCGTTGCACGATCGCGATCGTAGCACCCATGCACCCAGCGCCCAACGCGCCGACAGTCTCGCCGCTGCCGGTGGCGGACCCGGACACAGCGACATCTCTCAGCTTCCGCATCACCATGCCGAAGGACGGCACTGTGAAGCTCATGGACTGGATCACGAGCATCGTCATACACAGAGACGGCGCTTTTCTGGAGCGTGTTCTCAGCAGCAGCGTTGTTGGTTTGAGCGACACGGATAACTGGTACGACTTTACGGACAGCGGCCTGAGGCCGAACGGGACATACACGTACAAGACGCTGGTCGAGACGGCACTGATCAGCTCGAGCTTCTCGTCCGAGCTGACGATGCAGACGGCCCGGGCGCGCGCCCCGCGGATCTCAAACGTGGAGACCGTGAGCACGACGGAGCTGCGCGTGACCGTGACGGACATTCCGCATGGCGACTTCTCCCCCGTGAAAGTGGTGGAGACCCGGCTCCACAGCTCAAACGGCTCAGTGATACTTCCGGCGCCGCTGCCGAAGCCGACGGACCCTGCGGCTGCATCCGTAACGTTCTGGGTGACCGGCTTGCAGGCGGGCGAGCTGTACGAGTTCACGGCGGACTTCACGACGGAGGGCGTAGAAGAGGGCGCCGCGGGCTCCGACTCGTTCATGAGCGAGCCGTCGAGGGGCCGCACCATTCCGCAGCCGCCCGTCCTTGCATTGATGTCTGCGAGCAAGTTGTCGGTCTCGATTGGCGTTTCCAAGCCGGCATGTGTGTCTGCCGCTTCCTGCAGCGTGAGCGGGGCGACGCAAGTCCAGCTGACACGGTCGCCTGCTTGGCCCACGGATAGCACGGCTGACAAGTTAATCTTCGCTGCGGGTGTCCTTGAGGGCGTTTTCATCGACACCGATGTGCTTCCTGGACAGGAATTTACGTACCACGCGGTCTTCCTGACAGATGTTCTCACTGACTTTCAATCATCGTCTCCATCGAATTCTGTTCGGGTTGTGACGCCGCCCGAAGCACCGGTGGTCGTCATGGGTCCATATCCAGCAGAGATCTTCTTTATCAGCGTAGAAATTGAGCTTCCTGCGGGCTGGGACAAGATCAATGGCACAGAACTTTACCGAGACGACGCGGGGCTGATTGCGACAATTCCGCTCACGCCTTCCAGCTGCGGGCCATGCACGTGGATTGGCGTCATCAGCGGCTGTTGCCTTCGCTACAACGACTCCGGTCTGCTGGCCGGCCACTCGTACAGCTACTCGGCACTGCTCACCGTCAACAATGGCGGTTTACGCGTCACATCCCCGGAGTCGGAGAAGAAGGAGCTCTGGACCGCACTGCCTGCGCCTCAGCCATACGTTGCCACAGTCACGAATCAGCCCTCGGTCACTGTGGCCGTGTCCCTAACGCCGGGGCTTGAGAGCGTTGTCATGAGAACACTCTGCTGGGAGAACTCATCCTCAGATTTCACCTTCTTCGTTCTCAATGAGCATTTCTTTGTCTCGAGTGAGCCCGGTGATACGGGCTACACGGTGGATTGGGGAACAACGTACGTGTGGAAGTGCGTGTTTGAGGGCCAGGGGGGCACGACGAGCGAGCTGGGCGCGGTCTCTGCGACACTGCCGCCGAAGGCCCCCGTCGTCACGATGACAATGGTTGACTCTAACGCGATCGATGTGACCCTTGACATCGAGAACCACTCTGCGAGCAAGGCACTTGCTGATAGCTACCGGCTGGCCTGCGACGACACGAACGTGATTCGCACGATATACATCTCTCAGGACGGCCCGTCCATGGTGACCCTCACGGGCCTGCAGCCTAGCACACCATACACGTGTTGGGCGAAAGCCACTTCGTCGGCGGGCGAATCTCAGAACTCGAACACTGCGTCTGCAACGACGGACAGCTCTCCACAGCCGACTGTGAGGACGACTCTCGTTAACGCAACGGCGGTATGGATCGAGGTGACGCTGCCAGTGCTCGATTCCGTGGTCACTGTCAGCGGTGTGCGGATCTCCCGGGCGATGTCCAACGCCCCAGTTGGGAGTGCTTGGGCGACCGTCACAACAATCACTTCCTCCGACACCGACGGCACGTACCGCCTCGTCAATGCTGGCCGTGCTCCGCAAACCGAGTACTGGTACAAGGCGGTGTTCCTGACGCCGGCGGACTCTAGAGAGAGCGCGACAGCCATGGCCCGCACGGGCCCACCCATGCCCGTGTTGTCGCTGAACTACACGAAGGCCTACGAAGTGGCGGTTAACCTGGTCCAGACCGATCTCAACACACAGCTCATCACCGAGACGTACCTCCTGCGCAACGGGTCTCGCATCTGCACGGTGGCGTCAAACAACTGGCTCTCCTCTTGCCTGGACCAGGACATTAGCCCCGGCACCACATACATGTACACGGCACAGTACGAGGGGCTGGTCTTCTACGACGGACGAGAAAGCTATGAGAATGGGAAGGTGTCGGATCCTCTTGTGGTCTCTTCATCCACATACGACTTGCCCAAGCCTACGCTGACCACGACCGGCGTGAACGTGACGGCCGTCTGGATCATGGTGGAGGTGCCCGAGCTGGCTGCGGAGGTGGTCGTGAGCGGTGTTCGCATCTTCCGCTCGCCGAACAACGTCTCGAATTGGGCCGAGGTGACGACGCTCCCGATGATCAACAGCGGGGCGACGCCCCAGACTCGCGCATTCGTCGATGGGGGCCGGAACCCTCAGACGGACTACTACTACAAGGCCGTGTACCTCACTCCAGAGCCTTCGAAGGAGAGCGACTCCAAGCTGGCGCGGACCGGCCCGCCAGCGCCGCGACTCTCGGTGACCGAGGAGAACGTGAAAGCGTACTCGGTGACGATAAACTTGGACAACAGCTTCCCGTTCAACCCGACTCTAATCACGCGCACATTTGTCTCGCGTAACAGCACTGCAGACAACGTCGACTGCGGTACCAACAAGAATGCAGCAATTGGGAGCTGCGTGGACACTGCGGCAGTCATCCAACTGGGCAAGGCCTACGTGTACATCGCAAAGTACCAAGGAAAGGTCTTCTACGGCGGGTCGGAGAAGTGGGAGAACGGACCCGAGTCGGGCCCTCTCACCGTTACAACGGTCTCTTCTCTCCCAGCTCGAGCTCCGACCAGAAGTGCGAAGAGGTCCTCAAAATCCAGAGGTCTGGGTCGTTGATCATCCGCTTGCAGGCGCATATATCTCGGGAAATTACTGGGACGTGAACTGGGGGTGGGGCGGGGACACAACCTTCATGTTCTGGTCCGCATGCTGACGATCGCGAGAATCGCTCATGTGGTCGACTCGCTCACGAGGTTGACTGCTGCGGCAGGATGAAAATCAATCAAGGCCAGTCCAAGTACACCGGCATTTTGAGCTTTAGGGATGTGCGCAAAGTTCGATTTTGGGGCTGAGTTGAACCTGGAATCCGACTGGCTGCCCTCAGATATGGAAATATCAGCCGTTTCCAGAAGAAGACTTCTATATTGATATGGACCAAGAAATGTCGCTGTGGTTCGTCCAACCGCACCCGATCATGCACGCAACTCCGGAGCCGTGTCTCAATATTTGATCCTGCAGGTTTTGTCCGGAAAGCAGCCCCTGCGACGCAAACGGAAATGTACTGGCGGGGGGCGGTCAGAGATACGCAGCGGGGTACTCGTCATTTCTTTGGTCCTGGTGCACCACTCTGATTCTCATTTCATGAAGTTGATGTCAGTCTCGCGTCTCTAATTGAAGAACTCGTCCAGCACCTACTGCGATAACGGCACTTCCGCGTTCCAGGTCTACATAACCGGTACATTCGGATTCAAGGTGCGCGACCTGCATGGCGCTGTCGAATACAAGCATGTGGAGCCCCTCACGCGCTGTCTTTCTCTGTTCTGCAGATTGGGGAGTGGACGGTCAGCGCGTGCTATGCTCGCGTTTGATTTTAGAAGTCTTGCGTGGCGATCGTTGTTTGTGCGCAGCACTTCGCCTTCACGCACGGAGGAGGGACCCTCAATTTTTACCGCAACGGTCAGCACATCGGGGGGTACGGCCGCCCCGGTGGACTGCCGTGGAGTGAGTCCGAATCCAGTCCACCTTTTGGTACCGGTGCGCCAGCTGAGGATGACGGGCAGAGACGTGGGCAACTTCGAGAGTCTGGACCTTCTGGAATGCCGGAAATTCCATCGCGAACGCGCGAGTCGCCTACTTCGGGTGGTACAACGGCAGGCTCTCCGGCACCGAGATCTGGAACGCGTACGCAAGCAACGCCGTTGCGACGAACCGGGCCCGCTACCTTGACGTCCGCATGGACATCTTTGACTGCCTCTTCCAGTGCGGCGCCAACGCAGTCTGCGATCGGGTGCGCCGCACGGCTTGCGCTACCGAACGAAGCCCTTCTCTGTTAGCTGCGCCTCACGTGTTTCGATCGGCAGTCCGGTAACGGGAGGACGCAAAGCGCAAACCTCCCGGACTGCCCGCCGCGATATTCGCCCTCGCTCGGTCGGCCTCGTCTTCTAGCGCTCAGCCCCCGGAAGCACTGTATTGATGCTCCTGTTTGATTGCGCGCCAGGCGTTGTCCTGGGCACGAACAGCGGCGCCCAGGGGCCGAGGTCCGTCGCGATACCGGCCCTGACCTTCGGCGGGAGCGTCGTGCTGGAGGTGTGGATGAAGCCACTCTGGCTTCCGGCCCACGGGGCGGTCCTCTTTGACTTCGGAAACTACGACCCGCTCTCCGCGTCGACGGCATACAACGTGGACTCCCTCGTGCGCCTCGATTGCTCGATTGGACGAATTCGTGGGCAATTGATTGTCCTTCGTTCGCACCAGATTATCAGCGCTTGTTCGGCTCCGGAATGCGCTGTGCGAGCACCCTTGGATGTGCCACGCGGCGCATTCATGATCTGCCCGCACAGGTCGAGGCTGGCCGCTTTGCTTTGCGGGTCGAGGTTTACCGGGGGTCGACCCGCGTTGGAGTCGCCGACGTGTTTGCTGGCGGCTACAATAGCACTGCATCTGGATTTGCCGTGCGCGATGAAGATGGAGTAAAATCGCTCGTTTATCTCACGCGAGCATGCACAGGTCGGGGAATCGTGGCAGTACGTTATGCTGGAGTTTGGCCCTGCAGACATGGCTGGCAACAGCTCCCTGAAAGCTTACCTGAACGGATTTCTCGCTACCAGCACGTCAATCACGTCCATTCAGAACATCACACGCACCGCGAACTACATTGGAAAGCCGAGCGAGCCGGTGCAACGCATCCGATCTTAGCCTCGTTCCAGGCTTGATCATGACTTCATTGCAGGGGAGGCCGTTTTTCCACGGAATAGTGCTATCTGAACTGCACCTCTGGAGCGGGAACTCGACGGACGAGCAGGTCGTGGAGCACTACTTCAACGTCGGGCCGACGCGCTCCTCGGTCCACCTGCACCTCCCTTTCAACGACTGCGTGACGGCCGGGAGCACGACGCGAACGGCCCTTGATCGGTCTGGCAACGGGCGACACGCGCAGGTCAGCGTTGGCGGCCTTGGTCATGACTGCGTTTGCTGATCGCTGCTGCAGTTGAGCGGTGATGCATATTTCGCTTGCCCAGCGAACGTTTACACCACCGCCGTGAACGCGACAGCCGTCTGGATCATGGTGGAGGTGCCCGAGCTGGTCGCGGAGGTGGTCGTAAGCAGTGTCCGCATCTTCCGCTTGCCGAACAACGCCTCGGATTGGACGGAGGTGACAACACTTCCCATGATCAATAATGGGGCGACACCCCAGACTCGCACATTCGTCGACGTGGGCCGGAACCCTCAGACGGACTACTACTACAAGGCCGTGTACCTCACTCCAGTGCCCTCGACGGAGAGCGACTCCAAGCTGGCGCGGACGGGCCCGCCGGCACCGCGGATCTCGGTGACCGAAGAGAACGTGAGAGCGTTCTCGGTGACGATCAGCTTCGACAACGGCCCTCCGCTCAACACGACTCTCATCACCCGCACCTTTGTCTCGCGTAACAGCACCGCGGACAACGTCGACTGCGGTACCAATAAGAACGCGGCAGTCGGGAGCTGCGCGGACACTGCAGCAGCCATCCAACCGGGAACGGCCTACGTGTACGTCGCGCAGTACGAGGGCAAGGTCTTCTACGGCGGGTCCGAGAGGTGGGAGAACGGGCCCGAGTCGGGCCCTCTCACCGTCACGTCGGACCTTGTAACTGCATCGATTCCAGTGCTGTCCGTTCAGCAGATAACGGCGACAACAGCACGGGTCTGCGTCACCTATCCGACGGACGGCAGCGAGGTCGAGATCTTGACGACGGAGTTCACAAGACTCTGGCTGCCCTCGCTGGAAACTGCGCCTGAGACGTACTCGATGCCACGGTATCCTGCCGTGTCGGTGCAGTGCCGGGCATGGACCTCGCTGGAGCCCGGAACCACGTCGAACTTCACTGCGTACTACACGATGAATGCCGCGGCATCGCTCGTGTCGAGCACTCTGCAAGTCACGCAGCTTAGACCGGCAGCGCCCGTGCTCTCCGTTCACCCGGACACGGACGCCCCCACCGCCACCTCCGTTCAAATCCGAGTCGCCTTCCCGAGCCTGCCTGCGGCAGTCCCCTCCACGGACCCTCAAGAGAACCTCGTGCCCAAGGTGACCCGCATCGACCTGTACCGCGATGGGTACTTAGCGGAGAGCAAGACTGCGGATCTGAGCAGCACCAGCTATGTCTTCACCGATACAGGCCTGCCGCCGGGCTTGACGTTCAGCTACTGGGCTTTCCTTTTCACGGCCTACACGCAGTCGGACAATGGCACTGTGTCGGCGACGACTGATTTTGCGGAAGCTCCGACGGTGGTGGCCTCGGGCATTGACGCCACTTCCGTGAAGGTGACGGTGACGAAACCCCTGCCTGAGCAGGCCGCTGCGGTCGCGATCCGCATCTACAACGCGACCGTGACTGCGGGAGTCGTGGGCCCGTACACTTTGCTCACCAGCATCAGCAAGTCGTCTCCGACCTACGAGTACACCCACAGTAGCCTGGAGGCTGGCACGCAGTACTTCTACAAGGCGGACTACACGACAGCCGGCAATCCCAACTCCAGGGCGGGCCTGGATTCAAAGATAAGCCTCCCAGACCTGGCGTGGACTTCCCCAAATCCACCCGTCCTGAGCTTGATCTTATCCACCTCTTTGACCACGGGCACATCGACAAACATCATTCGCGTTGTGCCGTCGACAGCAGACAGCGACATCAGCAAGCTCGAGCTCGAGCGCGTCAGCGGGGGGTACAGCTGCACCGTGACCTCGTCATGGCTGGGCGGCGCTGCTGGCAACGCTGACTGCACGGACAACACAGCCTTGCCAGCGACAACGTACACGTACGTTGCTTTCTACGTGGGGCAGGAGAGCATGAAGAGCACAAACGCGAGCATCACGGTGACCACGCCACCGGTAGCGCCGGTCTCTTATCTCTCAGGGCCGACCAGAAGTGCGAAGAGGTCCTCAAAATCCAGAGGTCTGGGTCATTAAACATCCGCTTGCAGGCGCGTATATCTGGGGGAATTACTGGGACGTGAACTGGGGGTGGGGCGGGGACACAACCTTCATGTTCTGGTCCGCATGCTGACGAGAATCGCTCATGCGGTCGACTCGCTCACGAGGTCGACTGCTGCGGCAGGTTGAAAATCAATCAAGGCCAGTCCAAGTACAACGGCATTTTGAGCTTTAGGGATGTGCGCAAAGTTCGATTTTGGGGCTGAGTTGAACCTGGAATCCGACTGGCTGCCCTCAGATATGGAAATACCAGCCGATTCCAGAAGAAGACTTCTATATTGATATGGACCAAGAAATGTCGCTGTGGTTCGCCCAATCGCACCTGATCATGCACGCAACTCTCGAGCCGTGTCTCAATATTTTTTACCCTGCAGGTTCTGTCCGGAAAGCGACCCCTGCGACGCAAACGGAAACGTTCTGGCGGGGGGCGGTCAAAGATTTGCGGCGGGCTACTCGTCATTTCTTTGGTCCTGGTGCACCACTCTGATTCTCATTTCATGAAGTTGATGTCAGTCTCGCGTCTCTAATTGAAGAGCTCGTGCAGCACCTACTGCGATGGCGGCACTTCCGCGTTCCAGGTCTACATAACCGGTACATTCGGATTCAAGGTGCGCGACCTGCATGGCGCTGTCGAATACAAGCATGTGGAGCCCCTCACGCTCTGTTTTTCTCTGTTCTGCAGATTGGGGAGTGGACGGTCAGCGCGTGCTATGCTCGCGGTTGATTTTAGAAGTCTTGCGTGGCTATCGTTGTTTGTGCGCAGCACTTCGCCTTCACGCACGGAGGAGGGACCCTCAATTTCTACCGCAACGGTCAGCACATCGGGGGGTACGGCCGCCCCGGTGGACTGCCGTGGAGTGAGTCCGAATCCAGTCCATCTCTTGGTGCGCCAGCTGAGCGTGACGGGCAGAAACGTGGGCAACTTCGAGAGTCTGGACCTCCTGGAATGCCGGGAATTCCATCGCGAACGCGCGAGTCGCCTACTTCGGGTGGTACAACGGCAGGCTCTCCGGCACCGAGATCTGGAACGCGTACGCAAGCAACGCCGTCGCAACGGGGCGCGACCGCTACCTCGACGTCCGCATGGACATCTTTGACTGCCTCTTCCAGTGCGGCGCCAACGCAGTCTGCGATCGGGTGCGCCGCACGGCTTGCGCTACCGAACGAAGCCCTTCTCTGTTAGCTGCGCCTCACGTGTTTCGATCGGCAGTCCGGTAACGGGAGGACGCAAAGCGCAAACCTCCCGGACTGCCCGCCGCGATATTCGCCCTCGCTCGGTCGGCCTCGTCTTCTAGCGCTCAGCCCCCGGAAGCGTTTTATTGACGCCCCGGTTTCTGATTCGTGCAGATACCGGCGTCGTTCTGGGCACTAGCAACGGCGCCCAGGGCCCGAGGTCGCTCACGATACCGGCCCTGACCTTCGGCGGGAGCGTCGTGCTGGAGGTGTGGATGAAGCCACTCCGGCTTCCGGCCCACGGGGCGGTCCTCTTCGACTTCGGAAACTACGACCCGCTCTCTGCGTCGACGGCATACAACGTGGACTCCCTCGTGCGCCGCCACTGCGACCCGCTTCCGTTCAACGGTTTCGTTTCGCACTGCCCTGACCAGTTGATTCTCAAAACAGATCATCAGCGCCTGCACCACTCAGTGCACTGTGCGGGCCTGATCCGCCACTCAAGCTCGCTCTGTGCATTAATATTTCCGAATTCACCCGGCAGGTCGCTGCTGGACGTTTCGCACTGCGGGTCGAGGTTTTCAACAGGACCACCCGCGTCGGCCAAGCGGACGTGTTTACTGGTAGCACTAATGGAATAACGGTGAGACCCTGTTGCGACGGCACTCGCACGTTTGCACTTGCACATACATTTTCATTTCTTAAGCTTGCAATTTGAAATAGGTTCCTAACTGGCGAGCGTCAACACGCAGATCGGAGGGTCCTGGCAGTATATCTTGCTGCAGTTCGGCCCTCCCAACGCGGCGGGCATCAGCACCCTGAAGGCGCACTGGGACGGCCTCCTCGTCACGACGACCACCATCAAGTCTATCAAGAGCGTTGCTCGCACCTCCAACTTCATTGGAAAGGGGAACGAGTGGGTGCGTCCATTCCGATCGCCCACCCTGCAGCTGATCGCGAACGCCGCGAGCGCTGTCTAGCTAACGCTGGCGAGATTTCTAGGGAAGGCCGTTTTTCCACGGAATAGTGCTGACCGAACTGCACCTCTGGAGCGGCACGCGGACGGACGGGCAGGTCATGGAGCACTACTTCAACGTCGGGCCGACACGCTCCTCGGTCCACCTGCACCTGCCTTTCAACGACTGTCTGACGACCCTTTCAAGCGCGACACGAACGGCCCTTGATGGGTCTGGCAACGGGCGACACGCGCTGGTGAGCGTTGGCCGCCTTGGTCGTGATGATGAATCATGACTGCATTCGCTGATCGCTGCTGCAGTTGAGCGGTGATGTCTATTTCAATTGCCCAGCGACCGTTTCGCCCATGCCCGTCCCCAAACCGGTTCTCAATGCCACCGCTTTAAATTCGACCAGCGTGTCGATCACCGTGTTCTGGCCCACGGGCAGCTTCATCAACAAAATCGAAGTCAGCTGCACCGGGTTCGGCGGCCCGTACGCAGCGAGCGCGTTTGTGGATGATGCCAACGCGGCCGGCGTGGCTTTCGTCATCAATGTTGCGCGGGCGGCGGGCCCGTACGAGCTCTCCTGCACGGGGCGAGCCCTAGGCCTGGCCAACGTCTTCTCCCCCCTCTCCGACGCCGTTGCGGTAGTCATTGCGGCTGTCGTGCCAGAACCGCCCGTCCTCGCAATGGTCTCTGCTACACGCTCCAAAATCGTGCTCAATATCAGCGAGCCGGCGTGTGCGTTCGCCACCTCCTGCAGCCTGGACGGCGCAACGCACGTGGAGCTGTACCGTACGCCGGCCTGGACGGCGGCCGCGAGTGGCGAGCAGGCCTCGAAGCCAATCCTGTCGGCGGGCGTGCTCGAAGGATTTTTCGAGGACAGCGACGTTCTGGCTGGCACGAACTACACGTACCGCGCAATGTACGTTTCCAGTGATGGGAACAAGTCGGCGGACTCGAACTACCTGTGGGTCGTGAGCTCCGCAAACGCACCTACCTTGTCGGGCTCGGGCGCGGACTCGACAAGTACGACCGTTAAAATCACCATCAAAACCACCTCGGATGCGAGCCTGGCAAACAGCACGAACCTCTTCCGCAATGCCACGGCAGCGATCCAGTGGGACGGGACCCTACTGGCGACGCGCGTCTGGACCAACGGCGGGCTGAGCCCGGGCATGGCGTACGAGTTCTACGCGACGCTCACGATGCCAGTGATGTCCGGTCCGGTCGGCGTGGAATCGGAGCCATCCAACAAGCATATCGCATGGACGGCAGTGAACGCACCGGTGCCCGTGGTTGCCAACAAGTCTGCGAGCCCGTCGGTGACGATCAGTGTGCCCCTACCAATGGACTACATGGCTAAAGTCGTGACCGCGACGCGCTGCAAGCGGGAAGACCTCGCTGGTGGGTACGTCGCCATCCAGGGCCGGCAGATCGTGGAGGGATCGCCACAAGTCGCCTACGCGGGCCAGTACACATTCACGTGTGTGTTCGACGGCATGGGCGGCACCATGAGCGCGTCGGGCTCGGTCAGCGTGACGCTGCCGCCAAGAGCGCCGTCGGTCGTGCTTCTCGTCACGAGCTCAAACGAGATAAGAGTTGACATTCAGATTCTGGACGACACAGCGAGCGCAAATCTCGCAACAGGCTTCATTCTGTACTGCAACGACACGAACGCAGCGCGCATCCTTCAGAAGCCATTGCAAACGGCTACCCTCGACAACCTGCGTCCGAGCACTGTGTACACGTGCTTCGCAGAGGCCACTTCGCCAGCAGGTAGCTCAGCTAACTCCACTTCCAAGTCTGCAACCACGGACGATTTGCCCAAGCCTACGCTGACCACGACCGGCGTGAACGTGACGGCCGTCTGGATCATGATGGAGGTGCCCGAGCTGGCTGCGGAGGTGGTCGTGAGCGGTGTTCGCATCTTCCGCTCGCCGAACAACGTCTCGGATTGGGCCGAGGTGACGACGCTCCCGATGATCAACAGCGGGGCGACGCCCCAGACTCGCACATTCGTCGACGTGGGCCGGAACCCTCAGACGTACTACTACTACAAGGCCGTGTACCTCACTCCAGTGCCCTCGAAGGAGAGCGACTCCAAGCTGGCGCGGACGGGCCCGCCGGCACCGCGGATCTCGGTGACCGAGGAGAACGTGAGAGCGTTCTCGGTGACGATAAGCTTCGACAACGGCCCCCCCCTCAACACGACTCTCATCACCCGCACCTTTGTCTCGCGTAACAGCACCGCGGACAACGTCGACTGCGGTACCAATAAGAACGCGGCAGTCGGGAGCTGCGCGGACACTGCAGCAGCCATCCAACCGGGAACGGCCTACGTGTACGTCGCGCAGTACGAGGGCAAGGTCTTCTACGGCGGGTCCGAGAGGTGGGAGAACGGGCCCGAGTCGGGCCCTCTCACCGTCACGTCGGACCTTGTAACTGCATCGATTCCAGTGCTGTCCGTTCAGCAGATAACGGCGACAACAGCACGGGTCTGCGTCACCTATCCGACGGACGGCAGCGAGGTCGAGATCTTGACGACGGAGTTCACAAGACTCTGGCTGCCCTCGCTGGAAACTGCGCCTGAGACGTACTCGATGCCACGATATCCTGCCGTGTCGGTGCAGTGCCGGGCATGGACCTCGCTGGAGCCCGGAACCACGTCGAACTTCACTGCGTACTACACGACGAGCGCCACGGCATCGCTCATGTCAAGCGTTCTGCAAGTCATGCAGCTTAGACCGGCAGCACCCGTGCTCTCCGTTCACCCGGACACGGATGCCCCCACCGCCACCTCCGTTCAGATCCGAGTCGCCTTCCCGAGCCCGCCTGCGGCGGTCCCTTCCACGGACCCTCAAGAAGATCTCGCGCCCAAGGTGAACCGCATCGACCTGTACCGCGATGGGGAATTTAAAGAGAGCAAGATTGCGGATCTGAGCAGCATCAACTACGTCTTCACCGATGCGGGGCTCCCACCAGGCCTGACGTTTAGCTACCAGGCGGCCTTGTTCACGGCCTACACACAGTCGGGCAACGGCTCCGTGTCGGTGACGACGGCTGTTGCGGAGGCGCCGACAGTGACGGCCTCGGGCATCGACGCCACGTCCGTGAAGGTGACGGTGACGAGGCCCGTGCCCGAGCAGGCGGCCGCTGTCGCGATCCGCATCTACAACGCGACCGTGACTGCGGGAGTTGTGAGCTCGTACACGTCGCTTGTCAACATCAGCAAGTCGTCTCCGACCACGGAAACGACCTACGAGTACACTCACAGTGGCCTGGAGGCTGGCGCGCAATACTTATACAAGGCGGACTACACGACGGCGGGCAATCCCAACTCAAGGGCGGGACTGGACTCGAAAATCAGCCTTTCAGACTCGGCGTGGACTTCCCCAAATCCGCCCGTCTTGAGCTTGAGCTCATCCACCACTTCAACCATGGGCGTGTCGACGAACGTTATTCGCATTGTGCCGTCGACGGCAGACAGCGACATCAGCAAGCTCGTGCTCGAGCGCGTCAGCGGGGGGTACAGCTGCACCGTGACCTCGTCATGGCTGGGCGGCGCTGCTGGCAACGCTGACTGCACGGACAGCACGGCCTTGCCAGGGACGATGCACACGTACATTGCGTATTACGTTGGGCAGGAGAACATGAAGAGCACAAACGCGAGCATCACGGTGACCACGCCGCCTGAAGCGCCAGCAGTCAACGGCTTGGAGGCGGTGGACTTTACGGTGTTTGGCTACGGCCCGCAACCTTGGGGCAACGTCGTGCCGTGGCACCTCGACCGGTGCGCACGCCGCCCACACCCGCACGTGGCTACAGAGGCCACAGCTGCTCTTAAGCCCCGGCGGCGCGCGCAGGCTCGACCAGGCGTCGGGCCCGCTGGACGGCCGCTTCGACCGGGGGACAGTGGACGGTTCGGGCGTCGACATCTACGTCGTCGACACGGGCGTGCTCGCCACGCACCCCGAGCTCCAGGGCCGCGTCGTGCGCCCCATGCCACCCCGTGCTCTCTCCGCTTGGCAGCGGAAGCGATGGCGCCGCAGGTCCCCCTCCACGACATAGACTCGGCGCTGTTCGCGCCTGGCAGCGAGCTCCTGGGGAGCGACTGCTCGCCCGAGTCGCACGGGACGGCCACCGCCGCCGCTGCCGCCGGTCGCACGCTCGGCGTCGCCCCGGGGGCCACCGTCCTCTCCGTGAAGGTTGCGCGCTCCGGCGGGGCCGCCGGCAACTGCTCCGCAAGAGCAAGACATGAGGATGTGCTGGCTGGTGAGCTCACTGCCCCCATTCCCTCTAGCGCCTTATTTCCGGTGCTCCTGTCACGCTCTGACCGCCATGCCCGCTCGTGCCCAGGGCTGGAGCACGTCCTCGCCTCCGTCCAGAATCGCGGCCGGCCGTCCGTGACGCTTCTCGCCATCTCGTCGACCTGGAGCAATGCAGACTCCTCTCTGCCGAAAGCGGAGGTCGTTGCACTGTACAAAGACGTCGTCGCACGCTTGCGCGAGGCCGAATCGGTCGTGATCACGGTGCGGGCCCTGCGCACTGCTTCACGCCGCCGCCGAAGCCGACGGCGCTGCGCAGGCGGCAGGCAACGACTACGCCGACGCGTGCAGCAACATGCCAGGCGTGCATGCGAGCCGTCCCTCGGCGCGGGCGGGGCCAGCATTGGCCTCACTCTTGCACCGCAGGCAACACGCCAGGGGCGATCAACGTCGGCGCCAGCGACCAGGACGACTACCGCGCCGGCTTCTCGAATTATGGCAGGTCCGGGTCGATCACAGGACCCCGCCAAAAGCTCGGGCGCCAGTCTTGACTCGGGCTTGCGCAGCTGCGTCACGCTGTTCGCGCCCGGGCAGAATGTGCGATCGGCGATGAGACCGAAGGCGGTGACGGGCGCGAACGGCCGACCTGGTTTCAACGCCACCACCGGCATCTTCCACGGCACATCCTACGCCGCCGGCGTCACTGCCGGCGTCGCTGCCCTCTACCTCCAGGCCCTCCCTGAATCGCCGCTATCCGTGCGCCCGCGAGCCGAGCAGGTCGATACGGTCCATTTGACGGCCCGATGCCGGCAGGTTATCGAGGACACGATGGTGAGCGGCTCGGTCGCCGCGATGCGGGCCTCGATCCTGAATGGCAGCCCGAACCGTCTCCTCAGCGTCTCCAAAGTTCTTTTGCCTGGTGCTCGAGCTTGTGTCGTACATGGTAACGCTGGACTTTCCTGACCATTGTTAACGTGCAGGTGCGACCAGCGCGGTTGGGCCCGCCGCGTACGACGCCTCCCTCTTCTCGGGGGTCGAGATCGGCATGTGCTCGTTCACTCCAAGCACGACCGCCGGGCTGCCCAGCGCGCTGCACCGGCAGCTGCTGCAGTGGGGCGACGCGTACTTTGACGTCGCCTCCGAGCCCGCCAAGGCCTCTGGCGTCTTCCTCGCCCGCCTCCGTCTCGAACAGGACTAGTGCGCGCGGTTTGCCTTCGACGCCCGCTCGGCACGTGACGAGCGCGCGCAGCAACGGGTTCGAGATCACGCTGCGCAACTTAGAATTGACCTACCCGTCGCTCGCGATCTACGTCGGGAACCCAACGATGCCGTCGTACGAGCGGCGCCTGTACGGGTGGTTCCGCACAGAGGACGTGTGGCCATTACCCAATCCCATTGTAGAGCGACACGGTACATCCACACTCCCCATGATCGAATTTTTGCGGTCTCTCCCGCCCCCCCAAGTTTGGGCCCCAACGCACTCCGATCGCTGCAGGGGCGTCGATCCGGCCCGGCACGTACTACATCCTCGTCCAGGGCAACGTTGAATATGGGAACGTTGCGGGGCCCGGCCTCACGTCGTACCGACGGGGCGGCTTCGGAAATGCGACGGGCGCCTTCCGCCTCGACGTCTTTGACACCGTCGCGTGCCCATATCACGATTACGCGCCCGACCACTGGACCGATGACGGCACCTGCGAGTTTGTCCCGCTGGGAACGTGCTCGCAGGACCTCGTCGTCGCTCGAGCCCGCAGCGTTCAGGTGCCGCGGCGGGCCTGCGACCTTCGGTAATTGCAATGACCGTCACCGCGGCGCGCAGAATCTGCAATGGCTGGTCCAGAAGGCTGGCATCTGGACCGACTACCTGCAAATTCAATTGCCCCAAATCTCTGATCACGTCATGCGCTTTGAGCTGCCCTTTTCTCTGAACAGCGGGGAAGTACGTCTGGACAACAACGGAAATCGCTTCTTACCCCGCCGGGCCGAGTGTGTCTCTCCTTTCGAACGGGGCAGCAGCGGGGACCTGTACGGCGGTAGCGCTCACTCTGGTGCGGACCAGTTGCCCAAATCTCTTCGAGGATCATAACGAGTCGATCGCGCGAGGCAGGCCACTGGTGTGTCTGGATGTCGGAGGCAATGGTCGTAACGGATGTGCGGGCCCCTTCCTCCTTCGGCTCCTTTGAGTTTCACTCTCACGAGCGCGCTTCCCAGGGATGCCCCGCAGACCCGACATCCAACATTGTTGCTGTGCGCCCGCAGTACAGCTCGGACACAAGTGCTTAAGCCAGTGCATTTTGGTAATGCTCATTATAGATGCCTCACAGAAAAAAGATTGGATGTACAGCTACTCTTGGGGTAATTCCGCGTATTCGGTCGATAATGGTCTCCGCATTTCCACTAATACCAAAGTTCTCTTGTCTGGTACGAAGGCGTCCTCGTGCTCTATGATTATTTTCATCCAGTCCCGGTCATAGCGCACACGTGCAGGCACGTACTACATCGCGTATTTCCCGCAGAATAAAGGGTCTCAAACGTGGGCCACCTGGGTCAATGAAAACGGGCTCACGCATGTTGATTTTCCGCGGTAACCCTGCGTAATCGTACCTTTCTCGATTTGCATGATGATCATGATACGCTGCTCGATCGCAGCAAATCGGAGTACTGCAAGTCAGGGGGCTCTGACCCTTTGCCTCTATGTGCGTGCAACGTTTGCCTGCACACAATGCTCTGATCTTCAGCGTTGCTTTCGGAACCTGCAAAATAATATGATTTTCCCATACAGACTCGTACTGTGCGGCAAATAAGAACGCTTCTTCAATTTCGTTCTGCCGAAAGCGAAGTTCGACGCTGCTCGGCCGTGCAAGCACTGCGGGGGTCGACGCGAGCGCCCTTTTCCTCCTCCACAACCTTGCAAGAGCAAGGTTAGTTCCCTGGCTATTGTGAAAGGCACTGTCGTGCAAGATTTATTCACACCCCTTTGCGCCAGAGTGAGCGCCAACATCAGTGTGTGCACACCCACGCCGGCTTTCTCGCCAACTTTGTCCTTTTTCTTCGGCTGTCCTGGTACTGCGGGCAGCCTTCTTGTCCGAACGAAGTCTACAAGGCTGATGTGTAGTGAGCTTTCCTGAAACACATGAGCGCGATTACAATTCAGCCATGACGCAGCTCTGTGGATCTGGCGGCTGGGCCGGGGAAGCGTTGGACCTACTTGACCGATCTTGATCATCATCTCGAATTTAGCAACTGGATCAAGCTGGCGGAACCATGCCGTGGGCTCCTTTTGATGGCTGCCGGTGTGCATCTTTTTCTTCTTCTAGATCTTCATCTCCTATAGCTACTTACAACATCATCTTGCAGAGAGATTAGAGCCATCTGGCACAGCAGGTTTGATACTGGTCAACCCTGTTGGTGATCATATTCTTGCTTCTTACTAGCAGTGATCATGTTTTTGCTTCTTACTAATACACGCTGCAGACGGAGCAGTGGAGTTCTTGTACAGGAACCCGTATAACACTGATTCTTACGATTTAAATTTCCCGGCGCTGGGTTCCTACGACACCACCGTGTCTGGCACGCCTCTCTGCAAGCTGTGCGTTGTCCTAAGATGCCTTGCTTCTCGCTGGCTCCAATCAATGTGCTTTCTTTAGCTTTGCTGCCGGAGGCACTGAAGGTGACGGCTTCTCCGATGCTCTTACGGAAGTGACAGGTGCAGCTTGGATCGAGAAGTCTAACGATGCTCTCTAGATTTTCTAATTTTGTATATCAGTCACTGTGCCTGGTGCCAACGTGACCTGGTCGACCCCGTTCGCTGGCCAAACTGTGCAAAAAGGCTCAAATGCACGTGCATTTCAGCATCTTGTAAAATGAGAGCTGCTTAGCTCGCTTAACTTTTCCTTGACAGATGAGCGTTGCGTGGTCTTCGGCAAGCCGGACGTTCGGTCCCGCCTCTGTGGTTCTTGTTGCCACAAACACAAGCAATTTGCCGTACGAGGTGCCTCGTGCCTCTTTTATTCATTCGCATCTTGTAATGATCTTTTAGTTGCTGCAGCACGTACTCTTAGCCTCGGTGACGCTGGCGCGGGCGGGAGGAGAGTTCACCGTTACAATCCCTTCCAGCACCAACACCGGTTTGTACAGGCTGCGTTTGGATCCGGTAGGCGGGGACGGTGTTCAGACACCCGCATTCACGATCCCTGCATGTGCATTAATTATACTTTCAACACTTGCCTCCGATATTGGAATTGCCTCTTTGACTAACTTTACTTCCAGCGGCTCCTCGAGCCCCAAAGCTCATCCTGGACTTCACCACAAGCGCCCCCTCGGTTGGCTTCAACGTGATCCTGCCGACCGACGAAAGTGCTGTCTACGTCACGGCGGTCCACTGCAGTCGTAGTCCTGGGCCCTGGAATGGAACGTACTCGGCGCTCGCCGGCCTCCAAGTACTCGACGCAAGCGTGGCGTACGCGACAACGTACACGTACAGCTGCGTCCTTGACGGTGAAGGCGGCACTACCAGCGAGCCAGGCAGCCTCAACGTCACGACACTCCCGTCGGCGCCTGTTCTTTCTCTCATCGCTCTCAACTCCACGAGCTTTCAAATATCTGTCTTGGCCGCGGACAGCGCGACCGCTGGACTGTGGACCACGGCTACCATTCTCTGCAACGGCACAACGTACACTGCAACCCGCGCCTCCCCGCAGGCGATTGCAACCGGCCTGCTTCCGGGGACGGTCTACCAGTGCCAAGCGAGGCTGCTGTCAACAGCGGGACAATCAGAGCTCTCAGCGGGGGCGACGAACGCAACGCAGCTCGCACCGAAGCCGACGGTCACGCTAGACGACTCGCGGCACAACGGCCAAACATATAGCGTATACCTGTATGTGCGAGTGCCGAATACGGCGGGCGTCGTCGTTGGAACCGTAAACTTGTATCGGAACGGATCTATCCGTACAACATTTTCAATACCTGCGAGCGGATCTCTTCTCATCACTGACGTATGCGATCCTGAAACGCTGTACATCTACACGGCAGATTACGCGACTCAAGGCCAGCAATCAGCGCTTAGCGACGCTCAGCACGCGATTGCAGCCCATCGCGAACCGACGCTGGCGCTGATGTTTGATCGTTCAACAGGGATTCAAATCAGCATCACACGGGCCAGTACCTCGCCTACGGCTCCGATCGCACAAACGCTTGTGTACAGAGATGGAGTTGTGACGTTTAACTTCACTGGCGGCGCGCTGACCGAGTTCATGGATACCAGCGTGGTGCCGGGGCGGCAGTACACGTACACAGTGCGTTTCTTGGGCGTAGGCATTCCAGGGACGGTGCTTTTTGCTACAAGCAACTCCATGACACAAGGAAGACTTTCCTCGAGTCTCGTGGCGACCGCGGCTCCCTCAAAGCCGCTGATCACGCAGGGCGTTGCCGCCTCGACTGCCACCTCTGTCAGCGTCAAGATCAGCCTGCCCAGCGACGGTAGCGCGGCGCTCTACAATGGGACGGAAGTGTACCGCAACGGGACGCTCGTAGCCACGCTCCAGAAGAACGTGCTGAACTGGACGAGCACTGGCCTCCAGCCCGGAACCTTGTACAGCTTCCACGCCGTACTGACGACAAATGAGACCCGAGTGCGAGCTGTCTCCGATCCGTCGGACAGCCTGGACCTGTGGACAGCGCTTCTTACGCCGACGCTCGTGCTTATCAACACGTCTACGCAGCCCTCTGTCACGATACAGGCGTCGCCTCTGGCTCAGTTCGCCTCGCTGGTCGTTGCCACTCGCTGCAAGCGGGATGCAGGCGCATACTCGGCCATAGCTGGAGGGTATCTCGTAGATGCACAAGTCGTGTATGCGACAACATACACCTACAGCTGTGTCCTCGACGGGAGAGGCGGTACCACCAGCGAGCCCGGCAGCCTCAACGTGACGACGCTCCCGTCGCCACCTGTTCTCGCACTCGTTGTACTGAACTCCACGAGCCTCCAAATATCCGTCTCAGCAACGGACAGCGCGACCGCGGGGCTGTGGATCACGTCTACCATCGTCTGCAATGGCACGGCGTATACAGTGGCCCGCGCCTCCCCGCAAGCGATTGCGACCGGCTTGCTTTCAGCCACCGCCTACGCTTGCCATGGACGCTTGAACTCGTCCGTGGGGTCCTCGGCCTGGTCGGCGGCCTACACTGTGACGCTGCCTCCTGCAAAGTCGGCTCTCTCGCTGGCGCCACTCAACGCGACGGCTCTGCAGGCGACTGTGACGATAAGCGACGCAGCAAGCGCGGCTCTAACGAACGGGACAGAGATCGTTTGCAACGGCTCCGTGGGAACAGTCCGCCGGCCCCGTGGCGAGCTCGTCATTGACCTTGCTTCGCTGCTTCCGGGGACGGCTTACCAGTGCCAAGCTCGGCTGCTGTCGCCGGCGGGTCCGTCAGAGTTCTCGGTGGCAGCAATGAACGCAACGCAGCTCGCGCCTAAGCCGACTCTCAGCCTGGCCGACGTGAGCAACGACACCGTCTCCCTTCGAGTGCAAGTGCCCGTGACAGCGGGCGTCGTCGTTGGCAACGTGAGCATCTATCGCAACGGATCTGCCACGCCGTTCGCGACCGTGGCAGCGTCTACGACAACTGTCATCGATGTGGGTCGCATATCGGAGACGCTTTACTTTTACACTGCAGACTATACAACCCAGGGCCAATGGCAGCGATCAGCGCTCAGCGATCCTCAGCAGGCGCTCACGGCCCCACGCGCACCGACGCTGGCGCTGGTGAAGTCTCGTGCAACAGACATCACAATCAGCATCGCGCCAGCCAGTGGATCTTCAACGGCTCAATTCACACAGACCTACATGTACCGCGACGGAATTTCGCTGTTCAACTACACTGGCGGGGCGCTGGCCGAATACGTTGACGGGAGCGTGGTGCCAGGGCGGCAATACGCGTACACGGCGCGGTTCTTTGGAGTCGGCATTGCAGGAACGGTGTTGGAAAGCACGGACAGCGCCCTCTCCCGCGGGTCCCTCTCAGCCATCTTCCTTGCCACAGCATCTATTCCGCAGGCGCCCGTTCTGTCCATTGACTGGATTACTCCATCGCAAGTGAACATATCTGTGAGGTACCCGATCGACGGGAGCGCTTCAGTTGTGACAGGAACCAATCTGACTCGCTCCGGCGCTGGCGGTGCAATGACTGTGTTTCTCGCTCAAAACATGACGTGGTTCCTCGACTCGGGCCGGATTCCGGGATCCAGCGCGAGTTACACTGCGATCTTCACGACGGTTTGGTCGCCGTCAAATACGTCCGTCGCACTCGCCGTCACGCACCCGGCACCCGACGCTCCTACACAGTGGCAGGTGGTGGTGGAGCCTCCGCACACCGCCACGCGGCTGTCCTTCAATATCGTGTTCCCTACTGACGGAAATATCAGTCTTTCGTCGTTCATCGCGCGTGTCATGGTCTTCCGGAACGGCACGGCGCTCCGAACGATCTCGACGAACGGATCACGGATCCTCGCTCCGTGCCCGTCGTCAGCATCTGACTCCTGTGCCGGAGTGACCTTCGTGGACGACGGGCTGCCTCCAGGGAGAGCTTTCCCTTACAGCGCCCTCGTGTCGACGGCGCACGTTAACTCGTCGCTCTCGTCGCCCCTTGTCCTGTCGACCCAGCGGCCGGATGCACCCAGCATGCAAGGCTCGTCGACGATCAACTCGAGCGCCATCGCAGTGTTCGTTGCAGGGGTCCCGCCAGCGAACTTCTCTGCGGTCGGTGTTGGATCCCTTCGCCTGTACCGCAACTCGTCGTTGGCGGTCACTGTCGTTCCTCCGAACATCAACTCGACGCTGACAACTGTTGTCGACTCGGGCCTCCTCCCCGGCCGACTCTACACCTACGTGAGCGACTACACGACGAAGAGCGCGGACGGCACAGTAGCCGGCGCCGACTCGTTGCTCAGCTCTTCGATTGTAGCGTGGACGGCGCCGACTGCACCCGTTATGAGCCATCTGCCGGGTTCAGCGTCCACTCTCGGAGTCGTAGTCTCGATCACGGCTCCCACCGATGGCTCTGCCGGCGCCATCATGTCTACAACGGTCCAACGCGCGCCTCTGAACGAAACCATCTGCACGAGCGACAATGCCACCTTTACGTGTTCGGACGCATCGATTGTCTTTCTTCCCGGGCGCTCGTACACGTATCACGCGTTCTACGCCGGACAGGGGAACACGGTCAGCGCCGTCGCATCGTATTCCGTCCCCATCCCGGCGTTTTCGAACGTGGTTCCCAACCGCGGAGCGGCCGACCGAAGCTCCGTGCACCTGTTTGCTCCCTCGAACTCCTCGTGGTCGTTCTCTTCTCCAGTCCGCAACTCCGCCCAAGTGCAGCTCGAGCTCTGGTCGAACGGCGATCTTCTTTCTGTCCTCGGATCGCAAAACGCCTCGACGGGCTGGTTCGTTTGGAACTTCGAGCGGGAGTTCTTCGGATCCTGCAAGTGGCAGGCGGTCATATCAAAGAGCGCACAGTCCGCTCTTAGTTGCGGTAAGAGACTGCATTTCAATGGCTTGGGCGTGGCCACGTCCCTCACGGGCCCGCTTGCAGGTGGCGCTTGTGCAGTCGGTTGCTCCTCCACGTCCGCTGGGCTTCAGCTTGTCGCGCGCATTGTCGACGAGCCTCTCATGGCTTCCAACGCGAGCGTGGCCCTCTGGAGTGAGTATCATTTCCATCCGCATGTCAATGGTTTGAGCTTGACGTCGGCTCAGATCCGTACATCTTCAACGTCACGGCGGTTGGCCTGCTCGATGCCGAAATCGCGTACTACAACCGCTCCATATCCGTTACGTGGTCGTACGTCACGAACGCAACGATGGAGAACCGCACGAACGTGCGCGCTTGGGCCGCGCTGCACAGCGCGGAAAGTGGAGAAACGATCGCAAATTGGACATCAGTCACGGCGACGTACTCAGCTGCTGCCGGAGTTGCCGCGGCGATGTGGACAGTGCCGACGTGGCTGAACACGTCCGTCGCTGGCTACCGACTGCGCGTGAGACGCTACGCTGTCGATCTGCTTGGGCCGGACCCCTCCGTTTGGGCCGAAAGCGCCGAGTTCGTCGTGAGAGGTTTGCCTTTTTTTGTCGGGACACTGCTGTGCTCGCAGCTGACTTCTCTGCAGAGTATCGGCTGTTCGCCGGAGATGCCATTGTTGACAACATCGCGTCGGGCGTGCGAGTGAAGTGGCGCCTGTACGGCGTGCTTCTCGAGCCGCTGCTGATCCGGCTGCGCTACACCAACGCATCCTCCTCTTCCGACCTCGGCCTTGTATCGGACTCTGCTGTGGCGTCGCTCGAGTACATTGACTGGCCGGTCGCTCTCACCGCCGGCCTGCTGCCGGTGCCTTCGTTTACTACGACGGCCCTTCTCGACTCTCTCCGCGCACAGTACGGCGCGGGTCAGCTCGAGTTTGTCGTGTCGATCCCGAACACGACCGCGAGCGACGTCGTCCTTCCCGTGTCTCAGCTGTACAGTGCGCCTCTGAATGCTTTTGAGAGACAGCTTGCCTCTGCAGCTGATTCCTGCGCCAGACCCGATCGTGCAGAACGTGTCGATATCGAACGGCTACACGGCGACGCAGATTCTGCACGGCAACAACATCATCATTCGGTGGGAGCACTTGTTCGCCGCAGGAGACCCCGCCGCAGCTCTGAACGAGAGCGCTACGTTTGACGTGCGGCTTTACGAGTCCCCGGCAGAAGCGCCGCTCGTGGAGCTGCTGAACATCAGCACTTCGGCGCCGCGCTCTGCAAGGCTGGGTCTGAGCTGGGTGGTGCCCGTCTCCGTGCCCCGCGGCCAGTACTTCATTCGCGTCTCTCAAATTGTAGCGGGAGCTGTAAGCCCCGCGATCTTCCGAGACAGCGCTGCGTTTGAAGTGATCCGTGCGCACCAAATGCGCTTTCCGAATTTTGCGGCTAAACTGATCGTCCCACGCAGCGGCTGTCCTGAACATGACCGTCCTCGGCAAGAGCTCCGCCCAAGTGGCGACCATGCACGTCTTCGGCATTGTCGCGATCTCCTGGAGCTGGCTTGGCATCATCCCCAGCCCGGGAACCCTTCAGCTCGAGCTGTGGACAGCGAACGCGACGGGATTAATTCAGCGGCTGGTTACCGTCGCAACCGCCCTCGGCAATGCCACCAAATCGTTTGCGTGGACCCCGTCAAGCACTGTGCTACCCTTGCCTGGCCCGACCTCGACGACGGCCATGGCCGCTTTCTACTCTCCCGCCAGCCTCCGCTTGGTGCTCTCTGCAACATCGGACTCGCTTTCCGTGACGACCAATCGCTTGGCTCTCGAGAGTGAGCTTTTCAATCTTGTGCATGCAACTTGAGCGTTCCTTTTGATGCACCCTCGATGCCAGATCCGGTGATATCGTCCGTCTCTCTGAGCGGTCTCTACCAAGATTCGTTAGCGTACACGAACCTCAACGTCACTGTGCAGTGGTCGTACACCCGCCCGCCCACGGACACGTCGACGCAGGCCCGTTTCACGCTTGCTCTCATCGACCGCAACGCTTCGTCTGTTGTGGCCGTCATCGCTTCAAACGTCGCAGCAAGCACGCCCAACGCCACGTCCACAGCGCGCTATGTGTGGCAGGTCCCCTTCGGGTTCGCGACCGACTTTTACAGCGTCCGCGTCTCGCTGTACAACGCCAGCGCGCAAGCTTCTAGTGATCCGATCATCTTCGCCAACTCTTCTTCGTTTTTCATCCAGCGTGAGCTTTCGCCCTCTTTTACCTGCGCTCTTTGCATGCTAGAAGCCTAATTCGCCCGTCCTTCAGCCGGCATCATTCTTGTCTCCATCTTGCGACCGCAGCCAAACACGAGTTTCAACATCTTCAACCCCATCACAGTCGAGTGGCGCGTGCTCGGCCGGCTGCGCGGCTCGAAGCTCGTCAACGTTTCGGCTCGGGCCGCTCTGCCTGGAGGGCCGCTCGGGCCCGAGGTGCCCGTCGGCCCCGCCGGCTCGGCCCTCATCGGCGACGGAGTCCAGCGCGTCGCGTGGCGCCCGGGGTCGCGGATCCTCCCCGCGCCGCTGAGCAGGCCTCCGCCCGCCCCGTACAACGTGACCGTCACAGTGGTGTCGCTTGACGAGTCTTCGCTGCGTGGATCCGCGAACGGCACGCTTGGCGGTGCGACCGCGTTTCATCGTTCCCACTGTACTATCTCGATGAAACGCCCCTCGCAGCGCCCTGGGCGGAGACAGTGCGCAGCGCGCCGCGCGTGGTTGGCCGTGTGACGTTCCTCGTCGCAAACGACTCTTGGGCCGTCTCGTGGTGCTGGTTCTCCAACGCGTCCTACGCCGACGAGTCGCTCCCGTCGTCCCTCCGCTGGAACATCGACGCCGTCCCTAGACCGGCTCCCGGCGGAGTTGCAGCCAACGCAACCACGCGGCGCCTCGCAACTGGTATCGCTGCTGCCTACGCAGACGGCGTGTACAGCTACACTGTCCGAGTGCCGGGCGATCTTGGCTGGGTATTTTAAATTTCGTTCCGTATTCTTGATGTGACCCTTTCCCAATTGCTCCGCAGGGCGGGAAGTACGTGCTGCGAATCTTGCGGGTGGAAGAGAACACGCAGGACTCTCAGATCTGGGCCGACACGCCCGAGTACGAAATACGAAGTGCGTGAATTTGGTAATTGGTGGATATAGAAGCTCACATCCTTCTTTCTGCAGCCGACGGCTATGCTGTTACCGTCCCTCAATCGTGCATCAACATCGCGCAAACGATCCCCTTGTCCTGGCTGGTCGTCGGCAACCCGGGTGGCACCGTCGATCTGCTGCTGCGGAACTGGAGCTCGCAGGCAACTTCTGAACCAATTCTTTTCGCCACGTCCATCAGTGCGACCGCTGGGGCGGGCTCCTATCAGTGGGCGCCAAACCGCACAAGGCTGCTGGAGCTCTCCGGCGCTGTGCCGCCGCGATCCGCGGTGGACGTTTTCGGTACCGACGGCAGCATCATCGTTCGATCTACTTCGGCGCCTGATCTGCACTTTATGGAGGCTTCGATCTGTTTACGCAGTGCGCTTTGTTTGCTGAGCGCACTTGCTAGATAACGCAGCCGGCTAAGCTCTCACTTACTCTGTTCCCAGCTTCGTACATCTCGATTCCGTACACCGGAGTGGGTATGGCGGTCAACTACGGCGGCGTTGCCTTTCTCAACTCGTCGCGGACGGCCTACTGGAACTCGTCGGACCCGGAGCAGAGCGACGGGCTCGGCTCGCGCACCCGCCCAGTCAACACGTACCTGTGCGTTCGAACTCTTATCCATCACACACGTGCACAGCGATCCCTATCTGATTGCCGAGCAGGCGTTTCCAAGGACAGGGACAGCAACCTGTCCTGCTTGCCTCGAACAAATCGTCGCCGTTCAATTTCACGATTCCGGCTGGCCTGCTGGAAGGCTCCTACAGGCTCCGCTTCTATCTGACTAGCTCCGACCTGTCAGATGACGCTAACGTCTTCGCTGATGGACTGCCCTTTACGCTAAACGGTGCGCATTCTTTACGCTCTTGAAAGCTCCAGGGCTCACGTTGCCCGATGTTCGAATTTATTTGTAACGCGATTGCTTGTAGGCACTGGTGCCGAGGTCGATCCGCTCCCTTTGACGGCGGACCACATCTACGACGAATGGCGCGCGGCTGGAGTCACGAATCTCGCTGTGCTCTCCTTCCGTTCGTACCGGCTGAGCACCGTCGCCGTTGAGCTGTGGAACATCAGCGGAGGCGGCGATCCCGTTCTGGATCCGCTGTCGGCACTCTACCGTCACAGCTTGGGCGGCAAAGTGGCCGACATTGCTCGCGGCGTTCAAGTCCAGTCTGGGGCCACTGCTCTGAGCTTCGTTCCCTCTTTGCCACCTGCGAGAGCACTCGTTGTGCCCAGCCCGCGGTCGGCGTCGGACCTATACGTCACCTCTCCTGCCTACATCGTCGTCCGATCCGAGGATGAACCCAATGTGTTCTCGTACAATTACGCGCATCTCGCTAGTGCGTCCTTGGCAGCTTGTCGTCTGCTTTCAAAGCTATCGTAGCTGACGTGTGCCTGCTCGCAGCGCCTTTCATCAGAAGTGTGGCGATCGATGCACCGAGCGGCCTCCAAGCTGGATCCGCCATAACCATTCGGTGGACACTCGCCATGCGCGGCGCCCTTGGCCTGCCAGTGAATGCGTCGTTCTCGGTCGCGCTCATGCGGCGCGGACGAGTGTACGTAACCATTGCGAGCGACGTGAGGACCGTCGTGAGCGGCAACGAAGACTACAGTCTAAGCACTCCGTTCTCCATTCCGGCGAACTACCCCTCAGACACCTACACAATCCTGGTCTCTCTACTTGACAGGGCGGGCGCCGCTGACCCTGCCGTGTACGCTTCGAGCAGCTCAATTTCTATAACAGGTCAGCAGTTGATAGCGTCACCTTCTCGTGCCTTTCTCGCGGATTCTGACACCGCGCTGGATTGTAGCTCAGCCAGCGTACACGGGCAACGGGCCGCTGGATCCGGACACGTCGTCTCAGGTGCGATGCGGTTGCGTTTGGAGCGGTTTCGCATTTGCTGACTTTATAGCCTTATCTCAGGTCGCGTGCGCGGCGTCGGGCTTGCTCGTCAACACGAGCTCGACGATGGCGTGCACGTTCCTTCCGCGGCGGGTCGGCGCGCCCTCGAGCCCGGCTATGACGGCGGACGAGTTCTTCCTCTCCGTCTCGCTGACCGGCGGCACCCTCCTCTCGGGCTTTGCGCGCGGCCTGGCGACCCAGTTCGGCTTTGCGATCGCCGCGGGTTCCCAGACGGGAGTGTTTGCGATCCAGGTGATCAGCACCGCGGGATCCGTTGTAGCGTCGAAGCCTTACGCGATCTACGATGTACCCGACGCGTCTTCTACAATGGCGTGTTTGCCGACGGTCATTCGGCGCTCCGAGAAGCAAAACTGCTCCATCGCTTTTCGAAGGTCAGTGTTCAAGAATTCGTGCATTCTGCTATCGTAGCTGGCCCGTTCGTATCTGACAGGAGCTCTTATTCAAATGCAGGAGCGGAAGCCCAGTATTTGCAAGATTATCCGAATCGTCCTTAGAGACTGCGGGCTCTTCGATCCAGCCTCTCGGTTTGGCAGATTCGTACGTGAACGTGTTCGTGGTGGCGCGGCCAGCAGGGCCGGCCACCGGCCGACTCGCTTCAAAGCTCGTGCTGCCAGCGGGCAACGGCGAGCTTTCGGTCAACACAACCGTCTACGAAGAGCCGGACGCAACGTCTTCTTTCGTCGTCAACGCCACAGCGTTTACTTTCGCGACCGTCAACGCCACTTCGTACATGGTCATTCGGCGCGGCAGCGCGTTCGATGCCACGGTCTTCCCGAGATCGAATGGAGAGGCGGTCCTGGCCAACTGCTCCGCGCTGGAGGTGACGCCGTCGCACTTCGTCGACCTGGAGGCGAACCCCGCGATCGAACTCGGAGAGCGCTCGTTCGTGACGGTCTCTAACATCAGCCGCGGCGATGACCCCTTGGGTCTAGGCCTATGCAGTTCATTCACGGTCACTCGTACGCCCTATTTATTATGCTTCACGTAACGTTCTCTCACGCGATTGGCAGTGCAAACTACGGAGGCGAAGTCTCTTCCGATCACGACCGGTTTGGTTGGGGTCCGCGCGTCACTCGCATCGGGAGGGCGGGCGGCGATTTTCCATCTTGCTGTAGTCGCTTCGCCGGGTGAGAAGCTCTCTGGTTTCCATTCCCAATTGCACTCGAGCTCATCGTATTTCCAGATCGAGGGTCGTCTTTGACGTGTGCGATCAAAGTCATGACGGCATCGTCTTCTCAACAGTGCACCATCGTCCCGCGATCCGAAGGCGAAGTTGTACTGGGTACGCGCCTTGAATGTAGCAAATGTAGAAGAACTGGCTCGTCGGTCTTGCTAATACTGGAGGGTGCACAGTGAACATCGCCGACTTCCAGCCTGATCCAGTCGTCAAGAACCCGTTGAATATCGCGCTGATCGTGCGAACCACCAATGTTGCTGGACCCAGCGTCGCGAAGCTGTTCGACATCACCATAACGACCGGCGAAGTCGCGTCTGTGGACTCGGCGCCCGCAAGCGTCGCCATCAAGTTGAAGGCTGACTCCAAACGGCTTGACGCGAGCGACTCGATGACCCAACTTATATCCGTCGTTGGCTATGGAGACAGCGTGCGTTTTGCTATACATCCATCTCTTCTCTGTGTGAGCGCCTGATCTTAATATTCGTGCGCAGACCTCGAAGCTTGTGTGCGCGTCTCCGTTCGTCGTTGCGAACCGCGACATCGACTGTACATTCTCGCCGCGTCTGAGGGGAGAGCCCGTCGCTGCTCCTCCGACGAATCTGCAGCGGCCTCAGACGTCGGGGGCCCTGGGCAACGCCACTGGCTACCTTCTCGCTACAAACGATCCCGTCCCAGACTTCCCGTTCCGAGTGACTGGAGGGCCGTCTGCTGGCATGGGGCGGGTTTCTGTGTCGATGGTAGTGAGCGGTGGTACCCTTGAGACAGCTGCTGAGGTACAGGTCGTGTCCGAGCCGGACGGCACGTCGCTGGTCATCTGCCCGTCCCCGGACGCGCCGGTATTCCGCAGGACGCCGTTAGAGATCGAGCTGCTTCCTCAATACGAGGGCGTGAGCATTCCGACTGTGCCCTGGTGCGCTCGAGTCCATTGCAGATTCGTTTTAAGGATTCATCTAATGTTGAGCCAGGGCTTTCCTCGGTCCGACTTTCGGAGGCGCGCCTCTCGCCACCGGCGAGATCGTCGCCCCCAGCACGGTCGAGCTCCCCGCGTCCAGTCTGCTCATCCGCGCCTTCTTCAATCGCACCGCAACGGGACGGGTCAACGTCTCGGTTCTTCTGCCCGGCGTCTCCGAGCCACTGTTCACCTGCGGCGTATTCCTTTACGGTGAGAGGCTCTGCATTGTCCAACGAATTAAATTTCGAACGGCTGCTGATGCGCTTTCTAAATTAGACGAGCCGGACGCTCGGACGTCATTCTTGAACTGCTCCGCATCGATTGTGGAGGCGGGCACCGAACCTATCGACTGCTGGCTCCGCCCCCGCCTGAAGGGCGAATCGATCCACGCGCTTCCAAGCGTCTTCACTTCTCTGCGAGTTTCCGCGCCGGAGCGCGTCGCGATTGCCGCCGGCGGCGAAGCTGTGGAGTCGCTGGACCTGTCTCTCATCAGCAGCGCGCCGTCCAAGGAATTCGCTTTCCGAGCCGTTCTGCCCGGGAAGAGCGGGCCCTGTACGATTTCTGCGCCTCTGGCCGGGGATAGCGGCGTCAATGCAACGGCTGTGCAGTTTATCGTCTACGCGTACCTGGACCCCGATGCAGCGAATGTCACCTGCGCGTTCGGGGCGTTTGCCGCTGTCAACAGGTCGCTCGCGTGCAAAGCGCGTCCAGAGAAGGCGGGCAGCGGCGTCTGGAGCCGGCACGGCTCTCTTCGCGTTGCGGTGAACTTCGGAGATTCCGCATCCGTCGATGGGAGGCGGCTTCTCGGTGCTGCAACGAGCGTGATCACGCTAGCTCCGGGCGTCAGCGATGCTTTCGAATTCCAGGTACACGCTTTTTCAATATAATCTGCTTTGCGTTGCTCTTGTTAGAAGACTTCCACTGACCGTACATCAGCTCATCCCAAGCTTTGCCGGTAATTTTTCGATCACCATCACCGTGCCCGCAGCTGGATTTCAGGACACGTCCACAATCACTGCACGTGCGCCAGTTGACAGTCGAGTTACTGTTTTGTAGATCTGAAGCAATCACTCGCAGGCATCGTCGTCCAAGGATTGCGCACGGTTTGCTCGAGTGCAAAGACTCCCACAAAGCGCGACCCATCTCTCGACGCGGTTCTGGGATTGCGTGAAGGGCAGTCCGAGTGGTTGACGCTGTCTGCCGCAATCTCCGCGGGGTCCGCTCCCACTTTCACCTGGTGCGTGATCTCGCGTTCAGTGCTTCGTTCTTCGCGCATTCTTTAAGCTCTTCTCACGACTGCACAGGCTGCTTGGAGACGAGAGCAGATCTCTGCGAAGCAGGTCGAGCTCGCAATTCAGGTACAACCAGCCTGGCACGTACGTCGTTGTCGGGCGGGCCAGCAACGAGGTCTCTGCCGAGGAGCGGAACTGCACCGTGCTGGTCGAGCAGGCGATCTATGGCTTGCGGCTCGCGACGTGCGGCCAGGGCAACGCTGTTGCCTTCAAGACGCCGTGCAACCTGACGGCGTTCGTGGAGGCGGGCAGCAACGTTCGGTTCCGCTACCGCATTCTAGAATCGGACACCCAATCGCCAGAGCAGACGTTTGACAGCGCCGTCGCGCCGTGGGAGGCCGCTCTGCCGGGCAAGTACACCGTCGCTGTGCGGGCGTACAACTCGCGGTATCAGCTCGACGACCCGGAAACGCCGGAGGCGCTCGTCCTTGTCGACGTCGTGCCGCCACGGATCCTGTCCGCTTTCCCCAGCCGGAGCCCGGCGATCGGTGGGGTCGACGTGGACATAGTCGGCGAGTTCCTCAGCGCCGACCGCGGGCTGCAGTGCTTCTTTGGCATTGCCAACAGTCCCGTCTTAGCGGACGTCTTCTCGTTGACGCGCGCACGGTGCCGGACGCCGCCAACGGAACCGACGGAGCCTTTCACAATCCCGCTCGTGCTGGGGTATGATGGCGTCACTTTCCTCGAAGGGGCGTACAACAACTTCACGATCGAGGGCTGCCCGCCCGGGTACTATGCCATTACATTCGATGTGCCGTGCAACCCTTGCAGCCAAGGCTCTTTCTCGGCAGGAGGCCGCGCGCCTCTATGCAGTGCGTCGCGTTTGCCTGCACCCCATCTCATAAACCTTTCCGCTAATGGCTCTCTGTGCAGCACTCTGCCCCGCGGACTTCTATCAGCCGTTCATCGGTAGACCCGATTGCATAGACTGCCCCGCAAACGCCGGGACGAACAAGGTTGAAGGCGTCTCGCTGCTGTCTTACTGTGTCTGCAACCCGGGCTACTACGGTTTCGCCTTCGACGGCCGGCCCTGCGACGCGTGCCCGAGGGTCTGATGCTTCTTATGCTTTGGTCCGTCGCAGAGGTTTCGTTGACCCGAATCGCAGGAGGGCTCCCGTTGCACCCGCTACAACATGACCCTACCCGAGGCCGCCGCGGGGTACTATATCTCCTCGGCAAACCCCACAATCGCGTACTCCTGCGAACCGTGCGAACTCTAGCACCGCGCTTGCATGCTTCGATCACGCGCCTGACTTTGAGCAGGCCTGAAGCCTGTCCGGGTGGCATCGACAGCTGCACGGAAGGCTACGCGTGCGCCGCTGCTCTCATTGTAAAGAGCGCGGACCACGCTGATACGATTGGCGCTCGCAGAGGTCCCCGCTGCTCCAGCTGCCTTCGCTCGGATGCCGTGGTCTACTACCGGCTCGGCGCGTTCTGTTACCGATGCCCCGGTTCGTCTACACAGTTCCCTGCTTAGAAAAGGTCGGCGATGACTAATGCGTGTTGGCAGACGGAATCAGCGCCTCTTTCGTCATCCTCTGCATCATTCTGTTCATCGCCCTCTTTGTCATTGGCGTGTTGTTCGCCAGCGTCAGCCAGAGGCGAATCAACGACATTGGGCAGCTCGTCCGTGTCTCGATCAACATGGTTCAGGTCCTGACGGGTGCGCTTCAGCATAGGAGCATAGGCCGCCTCTACTTTATTGTTCGCGTTAGCTGCTATATGATTGTTTCGCAGTGTTTTCGCGAATGCGTCTCAAGTGGCCGCCTATCTTCATGGTAATATATCCCATAAATCTGCGAAACCGTTTCTGCTCACGACAACCTCTCAAACAGACCATCATCAATGCGCTCTCGGTCTTCAATCTGAACATCGAGTGGCTTCGCCCGGAGTGCTCAGGTGCGTTTTAGAAGCGCGTGGTTTCACGCGCAGGCGCTGACGCTCTCCACTCGATTGGGCAGTGCGAGGAAACTCGTTCCTCATCAAGTGGCTCGTGACTCTCACTCTTCCCCTCGCGCTCACTCTGTTCGGGATCTTCGTGTGGGTCCTGGCCGTCGCGTGGTCGCCGCTGGGGCGCAAGTTCAAAATGTTCCTGAAAAGGAAAGAGGTGGCGAGTGGGCGCCGTAGGCTGCAGACGGACAACGACGACCGCATGTCGATCAGCGGGTACAGCGATCGCTCCTCGCGCCTCGAGCGATCGTCCATCGCCGACGACTCGGAATCTGCCGACGGCGACCGGCTCACCGATCACATGAACGTCGACGCGTACGGTGCTCCAGCCGAAACGCAGGATGCCAAAAAGCATCGCTCGACTAAGACGGTCGTCCTCCTTTGGTGGGAGGTGAAGCACGCTTTGGCGCCGTCGACCATCAAGCGAGCCGGCCAGCGGGCGTGGACGTCGATGGCGCGCGCCGGGCGGAGCTTCCTCGCCCAGCTGCAGCGGCTCGCGCTCTGGCTCTTCACGTACAGCCTCCACAAGGAGAGCAAGGACGTGCTGGCGCCGGAGGTGTTGGCGAAGACGCGGCGGATGCGCAAGCGGCTCCGGCTGCAGCGCATGTACGAGGAGGTCGACCTGGAGGAGGACGACGAGCGGAAGCGGCGCAACCGGACGGCGAAGGAGCTCGCCATCCTCTACGTTCACGCGCTGCTCCTCGGCGCGTCGATGGCTTACGTGCTGCTCGGGCAGTACGCGCTCAGCACCTTCGCCTGCATACCGTGCGACCTTCCATCTTGACACATCTAAGCGTTGCCATCCAATCTAACTTTATTTCGCAGCAACACGGACGGGCGCTTCTACCTGGCGAGCGAGCCATCCATCGAGTGCGACAAGGACGGGACGTGGGGCAAGATGATTGGCGCCGGAATCGCCGGCGTGCTCCTTTACACGATTGGCATCCCAGTCGCCCTCCTTGCCCTCGCTTTCTACGGGTTGAGGACAAACAAGGTAAACTCCAGCACCTGGCTGCTTGATTTTCCATCTAAATGTCCCGCAGGTCCGAGACCAGCAGTTCAAGGACGTCTGCGGCTTCCTTGTGCTGCAGTATCGCCCGAAGTATCCTTGGTGAGGCTCTCTGCAGCTGTTTTGAAAGACTGCAGCCTAGAATGGCGTCGCTGACCGCATGCTTTCGCAGGTGGGAGGTGGTCATTCTTATGCGGTGCGAGCACCTGCGATTCTATTCTGTATCAATTGGCTGATGTGTGCATCCGTGATCAGCAAGCTCGCCATCATCATTAATAACCTGTTCCTCATCAACCGGCCTGTGCTTCAGGTGTGTCGAATCACATTGCTGAACCCACTTCGAGATTTTCGATTCTGATTACAACGGACCGCACAGTCTATCGTCGCGTTCGTGATCCTGTTCGCCGCCACGCTGGTCCAAATCAGCGTGAAGCCCTACACCATCCCGCGCATCAACCGCCTCGAGAGCCTCTCTCTGATGTGCACGATGGTCAGCGGATTTGCGAGCTTTGGTTTGACGTTAGCTCTTTGGTTTTGTTGTTGACGCTTCCGCGCAGTTCGTGCTGTTCGGCGGGCTGGTTTTCCTGAATGCTGATGTGACGGATGAGGTCATCGTCGTCGTTCAGGTGCGCGTGTGGAACCATTTGGCGATGTTCTTCGCAAACGCTCGACGTCCCCAGATTCTACTGCTGGCGTTGCTTTCCGTCTTTGGCGGGATGGTCTGCACATTCCGGCTTCGTTTCTTTTTGGGTTTTCAAGCCAATCCGCTCACGCAGATATTGTACATCACGCTGAACACCCTGCGGTACGGCCGGGCGCGGAAGGCGCGGCGCAAGCTCCAGATGCGGGTTCGCCCAGCTGCTGTCAACCTTGCTCTGCCACCGCGTGAAACCCGCTTTGCAGATTGGAGACTTCCAGCTCGACTCGAAGACGATCGAGAAGATCGACAGCTGGTTCGACGGCCTGCAGCGCCGCGCCCGGAAGGGCCACGCTGGCGCCGAGCGGCAGCGAAACCTGCTCTACACGTACTGCGCCCGCACGGCCCGCAAGGCCCGCATCTACATCGCCAAGTGAGCATCCATCTCTTCGATTGGGCTAGCTTTGCGGGCCTAACTTGTACGGCAGGGGCAAAGCGGAGTCGGGCTATTTGTTCAACGACGACGTCAGCTTCGTCGCGCACCGGATTCTAATGGTCCAACCTGAGCAACCTCCTGCAAGTATCTAGCATTCCAACTTGCTGACCACGCTGTTTCGCCCACAGGAGCGTGGCCAGCTCTTCGTGCCCCCTTCGGATGAGTGTGCGGAAACACGGGAAGTCGAAGTCGACGAGATCAAATCTCTGCTCGAGAACATGCGAGAGTTCATGCGGCTCCAGGTTCGATAACGTTTGCAACACTTCGCATCTTTATTGATGGCCTATGCAGCACGCCGTGACGAGACAGCTGGGCGGGACCGTGTACAGCGCGGGCCACCGCGTCAAGAAGGCCCCAAAGCTGCGCTGGATCGCGAGCGGTTACCTTCCGACGCCGTCGCAGCTGGTCACCAGCGCCCACGCGCGGCAGGACTCGTACGGCTCCGGCTTGCAGCTGCCGCCGCTGATTGCGACGCTGCTCTCGCCGTTCTACCGTTTGAAGAAGTGGATGGTGCGCGAAATGCGGGAAATTTACGTTAGATTCCGATGCGATCAACGCCACGCAGGGTGCTCGGGTCACACAGCGCGTGTGGGACGACCCGCTGGAGGACCGCGTGGCGGAGGCCGTCGACGACCCGCTCCTCGACGACCTCCGCGAGGCGCGCCCACTGCCGACGCCGCGCGCCGCTCGCTGAGCTGAGGCGCCGGACAGGTCGCGCTGGAGCTGAGGGAGCTGGAGGAGGATCGCCTCCTCGGCATCGACGGCCTCGAGGAGATCCTCAAGGTGAAATCTAATGCCTCCCTTCCACCATAAGCTTTGGAGTAAAGCGGCGATATATTACATTCTGGATATTCTGAGATAGATATCTGTCCAAACCTATAGATATTCTGAGATTCTCGAGGAGATTCTGAAGGGGAAAGTTGCAGCTACCCTTCCACCGAAAGCTTCGTAGTAACCATGAAAAGCAGGCCGACGTCGATATCTCCGGCGCCGTCGACGTCGAAGTCGAGGAAGGGGCGGTGGATGACTTTGCGGAGCTCGCGACGACCAACGCGGGCAGCGCGGCCGTCACCGTCCTCGGGCGCCTCGCCGGCCTTCTCGACGAGCTCGCCGAATTCCCCGAGGACATGTGCGCGAATTCACATCGTCTATTCCATGTTCTCTTGAACGGCCTGACGGTCGCGGCAGATTCGCGGTGCACCCGGCGCTAGTGCACATGATCGTGCGGAGCCTCCGCGTCTTGCAGAAGCCCCTGTCGGTAGCGGCCGAGCGCCTGGAGAAGTCGGCAAAAGCGAAGAGCGAGGCCATCAAGTCCGGCAAGAACACTTCCATCGTCAGCATCCAGCGCGCCAACAGTGAAGCCAAAGTGCGTTTCGTCGTTGGATTTAGATTTCATCGTTTACAGAGACATGGAAACTGACGCGACTTCCGTCGACGTTGACAGACGGCGAAGCGGGCGAAGCGCGTCCTGCAGAAGCTGAAGCGGCGGGCCGCAAACCTGAAGCGCTTCGACGCGGCAGAGGCGTCCGACTCGGACGACAGCGCCTTCGACGCCGACGACGTGCGTGAGGAGGCCGTCTTCGCGATCGACGATCCCGACCTCGAAGGCCCGTTCGAATCCGCCGACGCCGGCAACTCTCTTGAACTGTCTTCTCACATCCGAAGCAGTTCTGGAGCCGGCGACCGCCCCGCCTCGACAGGCGGTTGGATCGGGCAGGGCCTCCAAGACAGAGGACGAGGACGGCGATCACGGCAGGAATTCGAAGTCACGGGCGTCGAGTTCGAAGGCGGACGGCGGCGTCACCCCGGCCCCTGTCGCAAGTGCGCATTTGCCTCTTACTATTAATTTATTTACTTGCCGTCCGACGTTTTCATGACGCAGCGTGCGGGCAAACGTATGCGACCTTCATCAAAAACGCACGGAAGCGGGAGAAGGCGCTTCGGGAGAGCCGCGTCGTGCGGACCTCGCGGGCGGACTCGCGCGGCGACGGCGGCGAGGCGTGGGCGGCATCACGCAACGACGAAACGATCCGGCTGCCCTTCGTGTACGAGAAGGACTACATCGAGCTGACGGACGACGCCCCGCGCGAGGGCGACGAGGCGGCGAGGATCGAGCTGCGCAACTGCACCAACGAGCTCAAGCTCCTCTCGAGGTGCCGGGCTCCCGTCTTCGGTATCCGCGGGGCTCTTTCTTAGCTCAGCGCGCGGCGCAGGTCGATCTTGCCGGAGGGAGGCACCGTGCCGGACGCGATGCTGCAGGCCGACGCAGCCCGCCTCTCCGATGCGCTCAAGCTCTTCCGCGGCATTCCGGCGGTCGTGCGTGCCTCGAGCTCGATCACTGTGCAGCAATCGGCGGCCATGGCCATGGCTGACGGCGTCACGCGCTACGCAGACCCTGCAGCAGAACAAGCGCACGGCGTGCGAGGCGGCGCGGGCGCTCGCGCTGCTGTGCCACGGGCTCGCCGCGTACGACCAGGAGAAGGACGGGTGTGTTCCTGCGCATGCCATGCGCAAGAGACCCAAATGTAAGAACATTCTTTTGCTCACTGGGCGCGCGTAATCGCAGGGGCGTCGCTCTGAACCTCTACCGCCAAACGGTTCCGATCTACGAGGAAGTCTGCAAGTGCGACTCTTTCACAACATGTTTAGAGATGTTTCATTCTTTCTCAAACCTATTTGCCGCAGCTACGAGCTGGGCCCGCTGATGGATCTCTTGGCCATCTCCGAGCGCGAGGGGCGCCGCAAGCTCGTCGCCTCCATTCTCAGCACCCTGACGGTGCGATGTCGATGCTCGAAAACAATTATAAACCTTTCGTGCGAAATCTGAAACTTGTTCTGCGAGTAGAACATCGTCGCTGTGAGCCCGAGCGAGCGCGCGAGGTCGCGCCACCTGCACGCCGTCCTGCCCCGGCTCCTCGGCGTCATCGCCAGCATCCCGCCCGCCAAGTGCGTTTCTTGTGTTCTATCGCCCGTCTAGATCTAGATCTCCGATCCAGCGTCCTCACACGAGTCCGCCAGCTTCGCGGCGGAGCGGGCGTCGACGCGGGCCATGCGGGCCAAGCTCGAGCTGCTCGCCTCCATCATCGACAACGAGGTGGCCGCCCTTCCCTTCGCCTTCCGACTTCGAGGGGCGCCCCGACGGCCCTGACCGGCCCGGCCCGCCCCGCCCCGCAGGTCGCCCCCTGGATGTCCGCCGCCCGCGGGGCGCGCAAGGGGCCCCGCTGGGCCCGCCCCCGCCGCTGGCTCAGGTGCGAGCTCCTCTGTTCTTCGCGTCTTATCGTTCTTCGCGCTTCGATTTGGGGTCTGAGGCCCTCGGGGGGGCGCAGGGAGCTGCGGGACGCGCTGGAGGACGCCATTTGGGACATGGCGCGCCTCGAGCTCGTCGGCATCTGCCTCGACCGACCGCTTTAGATATAAAGTTTAAAAGTGCAACCAATGGTCGATATCCGCCCTTTTTCTATACGTACATACGTAATACGAGACGCTTGCTATAGTCGTGACTGTCTGGTTTGGAAAAGCCACCGACGGACCATTATATGTACTTCCGCCTTTTGGCTCGGCCCATTGGATATGTATTTACGCCTTTTGCGTTCCTGCATCCATTGGTTTCCCTTCGTTCCTACGGACGCTAGCTATAGAATCCGATGATTAGGATAAAAACATGCATGTAATAATAGTTGTTTCGATCGAGTTTCCTTTGAATTTGCGAGTTTCACTCATCAGAAATATATACGAAACAGAAACTATAAATAGTTTAATTAGCTAAGTGGTTTTTGTGTTTGAGAATCTACGTATGCAGTGGGGTCAACCCCCCGTAGATACTAATACAACACATGAGTCTGCAAGTGCCGAGACGCCACAGCAGGTAACTAGCGACAAGGCCTGCAGCTGGGAGCGACGCGCAGCCAGCCGGGCATGCACGGAGATCTAGAGAAAGGCGGCTTATAATTAGGGATCATGATCATGAGGCGAGATAGGTGCGACGGCAGAGTTAGGTAGATTCGGGCAAGACGTGCTTGCAATGGGTACTGGTGTCCTTTATCAACTCGAACCGTCCCCGGCGGCCCGGCGGCCCGGCGGCTGGCGCATACGAGCTCGAGGCCTTTTCAGCTTTACAGCCGGTCAGCTCCGAGAGCCCCAGTCGTCTTAATCTTTGCAAAGAATGTCATTATGACAAAGTCAAAACTTCAATCCAAGAGAAGCTAGGATGCACACTAATGGAAATCACGTGTACACCAGAGCCGGGGCTGTCCTTATAAACAAATGCCCGCGTGCACGTGACGATTTTTCTGGTTAGAACAGGCCACCGGGCCATAGACTCAGACTCTAAAAAACTTGAAGCCTGGCGGCCCTCCGAAACATGAAACCCTCAAGGGAGCTCGAGTGTGCAAAAGACAGGGGGTCACGTGGTCACTGAATCAGTCACTGAATTGACTGATCATGAATTGAATGATCATGATATGTCTTGCCAAGCTGAAACTTGCCAAGCTGAAACTTGCCAAGCTGAAACTTGCCAAGCTGAAATATGAGAGCTGATCATGCTCATGAATTCGAATCCTCTAAATCATGCCGTGATCATCATGATGAACTTTAATTTGCCGGGCGAATCTAGCCAGCAGATGAGGAATTCTTAAGCGACCAAGCCGTCTTTTAAGCCACGCCGCTGTTCTTGATCCTCGGAGCCGTCTGAGACTTCACTGAACGCGAGGCCAGCTGGAGGCCCCCTGATCATGATCATGATCATGATTACTCATTAAAGAATGCATGCGCATGCGCTGACCCTGAAGCTCGCCTTTTTCAGTGTCCTCGGGCTAGGCCTAGGCCCTATATGTTCGATTGATCCGCACATGTACAGAAGGCTAACTTTCCCTGCATTTTCACGCCTAATTCGAAGTCAGACCAAAGCACGTAGAACTAATGAACTAACGTGAATTCATTGGCCCGTCTACATTGATTGTACGTACACATTGATTGTACGCACACTACAACTACAACTTGCAATTGGCAAACTCTGCATAGCCATGCTTAAAATTCATAGGCAAACTACATACGAAGTACGACTGGGCCCGGGGCTCGACCGATGAAACTACATAGTCACGCTCGAACTCGAACTGGGCCCGGGGCTCGAACTACATAGTCACGCTTGGCCGCGGGGAGAGTTTAGAGGCGGAAGAGGCGCGGCTGCGACCAAAGTGAGCTAGCTTAACAAAAGCGACGAAAGCGGAGGGGGGGTACCTCAATGCGGGCGACGGAGACTGGGTGCGGTCGCGGGGGGTACCGGCGGGCTCGTCGGGCCTGAAATTGTGGTTGGACCCGGACGAGACGAGGGGGAGGGGGGGGGGGGGGGGGCGGCGGGTGGGGTCACCTGAGCGCGGGGGACGGGGATGGGGCGCGGTCGCGGGGTCCGGAGGCGGCGGCCCCCTCGTCCAGGAACGTCACGTGCCTTCAGAGATAAAGATAGAAAGGAGTCAGCTTAAAGATAGCGATTCAAAGATAGCGGGCGTTAAGCTTAAGCCTTGCAGTTAGAAAGAAGGACTCAAGCTTATTATAAGAAGTGCGTAATTGTAAGTTGATCGCTTGCCTCGGGGAGATCATTTGGGGCGAGGGCGTCCGCCTGAGGGCCGGGCGGGGCGCGGCGAGGCCCATGGGGGTCGACGAGGAGCGGACGAGGCGGCCGTGGGTGCTGCCGCCCTCGTCCGAAGAGTGCTGGCCATGAGCCGCCGCTGCTGAGAGGGAGTGGGCGCGCGGGATGGCAGAGCCGGAGCCGGGGCCGCGGGGCGAGCCGCCCGACGCGTCCTGGGCCGAGAGGGTGCGCGGGATCGACGCGAAGGAGACACGGGGGCGCGGGGAGGAGGAGACAGGTGCCCGCTCCACGTCGGAGGAGGAGGATGCGGTGGAGGGCCGGGGCACGGGCGAGAGGCGGGGCGAGGGCGACGCGGAGGCTGAGTCGACGTCCGGCTCCGCGGAGACGACGAGGCGGATGGGCGCCATCGCCGATGGCCGCCGCGCAGCGGCGCCGCCGCCTCCGCCGCCTCCGATGGTCGTCGCCGCGCGGGGGAGGTGGTGCGGCGGCGGCGCGCCCGGCGGGGCGGCTGCATGCCCGCTGCGGGCCGGCAGGCTCGCGCTGTGCTGGAGCGGCCCGTGCCCTTGTCTTTGTCCTTGGCCTTGGCCTTGGCCTTGGGGCGGGAGCCCGTTCAGGGCGGCGATGTGCGCCCGGACGGAGACCAGGAGCCCCGCGGCCGCGCCTGCGTTGCCTTCGAAGTTAGCTCAAATGTAGCTCAAAAATTTGTATATAAATTCGCGTTTTAGGATTATAGGAAGGAGCTTTACGTAAATATATCTATTCGCCACCTAGACTAGTTCGGCCCCTTTATATATATATCTATTATATATCTTACGCGCCTCCGAGGTCGCCGCCGACGCCGGCGGCGCAGGCCTCCTCCGCCCGCGCCGCGACGCCCGAGAGGGCGCGCACGGCCCGCGACGCCGTCACCCGCCGGCCCTGCGCGCGCGCACACGGCCCGAGTCAGAACTCTTCTCCTTCTGTAGGCGCTTTAAGATGGCGGGCTCCGAGCTCTAATTTAATGAAAGCTTAAGCGTTAGATTGCCAGCCCCATGCAGGGGCGCGATCGGACCTCTCCTCCTCCCCCTTACAAAAAGCAACAACAGCCCGAACGTTCTTTTTAAGCTAGTAGACGCGATAACTGAAAGCTTAAGCGTCTCGAACGAACTCCTGCAGCTGCCGCTTCTAGCAGACTGCCAGCCCCATGGAGGGCGTCGCGGTCTTACTGCCAGCCCTCCTCCCCCTTATAAACGTTCTTTTTAAGCTGGTAGACGCGGCCGCGGTCGGACCTTGTAGGCGTCGAGGGGGATCTCGAGGAGCGCGCGGACGGCGACGTCCGCCCTCCCCACGTCGAAGCTCGCCTCGGCGGCCGCCGCCTGCGGAAGAGGAGCGAATGAGGAGACGCTCGCTTGCGTTCGAGCTTGCTTGCAATTTCTATTATCCTAATCCTTGGGCGGCGTCCGGTCAGTCGCTTGTTATCATTATGACAGTCGCTTGTTATCATTATTTATCATTGACTATAGGCTCTGGCTTCGGCTTGTTGGTGGGAAGGGCGGGCTCTCACCTCGATGCGTGCAACGTAGAGGGGGAGCCGCCGCTCGGCGTCGGCGGCGGCGGCGGCGGCCCCGCCCGGCGCCGCGCCCTCGCCGCCGGCGGGCTCGGGCCGCCGCGCGTGGTGGCCGTGCTGCTGCGCGGGGCGCGTGCGGCGCAGCGCGATGATCATCGGCTCCACCTGATCCGATCGGTCAGATGCCGAAAGATCGAAAGCAAAGCTCAACGTCTCTTGAAAGGCGACGGACGGAGTCGAGCCCAGTCAGGAGGCGAGATCGAGGAATCTTTAGGTTCGCTTGTTTAAGCATTCTTTAGGATTTGTTTATGGCTTTTTCATGGCTTTAGATCAGCTTCGCGTAGAACTTCGGAAGCCGACAGAGCGAATTCAAAGCTAAACATTTTTTGAACGTCGACGAGCTCGCGCACCATCTCGCGGATGGCGGTCGCGGCGTCCCCGCTCGAGCCGGCGCGGTGCCATGCGCGCTCCAGCGAGGAGAGGACGCGCTCGCGGGCCCGCCCCAGCGACGAGAACGTCTCCGGCGGCATCTGCAGGGAGCGTAAATCGAGGGTGCGCGCAGAAAAACGCGCTCTGAGGGGACGTCAAGTCTTATAATTAAAGGCTGTTTCAGAGCGCTTTATTTTCCTCTGCAAGTAAACATTGAATCCTTAAAGCGCGAAGCATTAAATATTCCGAGTTCTAACTTGGAAGGGAAGGAAAGTGAGCTGGGGAAGACCTCGGAAAGCTTAGCGACGATGCCGATGACCCGCCCCGCGTCCACGGGCCCCTCCCCCGCGCACGCCCCGTCCAGCTCCTTGGAAAGATAAGAGAGATAAGATTAGATCAAACGAGGGAGAAAGGGGGCCGGGGCGGATTCGAGCGCGGACCTTCGCGAGCCGCGCAGCGCGGGCGCCCTCCCCCGACTTTGGGGCGTCCGCCCCCGTCGCGCCCTGCAGACACAAGGCGAATGTGAGCTACAACGTCTTTCTGTTAGAGTCTATGCTTAAGAGCTCCAGCATTCGCGCAACGGAAGTTAGAGCGTTCTGCTATAATCTATGCTTAAGAGCTCTAATGTAGAAGAAGAAGCTTCATAGCTCCGGATCCAACGGGAATCGTGTAACTAGGCGGGAATCGAAGCAAGCGGCTCGTGCGAAGCGGCTTCTGTTAGAATCTATGCTTAAGAGCTCCAGCACTTGGACGACGCAAGTCAAAGCACCGCAGAGCTATAAATAGAAGCACCTTCGCGACTGTGATGAGCCTGGAGATCGCGGTCTCGTACCCCGCGCGGGCCTCGGCGTCCAGCCCGGCGCCGCCCGCAGCCTCCGCCCGCAGCCGCTTCTTGAGCGTCCGCAGCGGCGGCAGGACCCGCTTCGCGAACGCCGCGTCCTGCAGGAAACACAGAAAGAAAGAGTGTCAGCGCCCTTACAGAGGATAAAGAAAGCGATAGCAGGAGGAGCAAATAAAGAGGAAGAAGAAATATAGAAGATCCACCTTGAAGAAGGAGGAGGGGAGGTCGGCGACGCGGTGGACGGCGCGGCTCAAGAGTCTTAAGAGGAGAAAGGAAGCGGAGAAAGGAAGTCTTAAGAGAATCTTGTAGTATATATCTTTGATGAAGAACCTTAATCTCAAGGGGTTGCACCTTGAAGAAGGAGGAGGGGAGGTCGGCGACGCGGTGCACGGCGCGGTCGAGCTGCCCCGGCTCCAGGCGCGGCGCGGCGGCGGCGGCGCGGAGGCCGTCCAAAGCGCGCACCACCCGCCGGTCCCGCTTCGTCTGCGAGCGAGCGAGCGGGGGAGAGTTGGTTTGAATTGGGCGTCGCTCTGCTTTTTAAGTTCGAAGGAAAGGAGAGGGGGGGGGGGGGGGGGGGGGGGTTGGGGGGGGGCGCCGGGCGAGCGACCGCGCCCTAACTATGTAACCGGCGCGCCCCCCGCTCCAACCTCGAGTTCGAGGCAGCGCTCGAACTTCGAGCTGAGCTGAGCTCACCTCGGCGCGGGGCGGGATGGAGGCGAGGACTCCGAGGAGGGCGACGACCTCGCGCTCGAGGGCGGCGGGGAGGCACCCCGCCGCGTCGTTCCGCACCGAGCGCAGCGCCCGCACCGCCGACGCGTGGCCCTGCGCGGGCGGAAGAACGTCAGGGACGCCGAGGGTTGAGATGGTTTGACTTTTAAGATGGTTAAGATGGCAAGACGTGGTTCATATGTCTTTTCAGCGACAACAACGCAAAATGTGCGAAAGGGGCGCGCCTCAGCGTCGTTGGTGAGGACGGAGCGCGGCAGCTCCGCCAGCGTCCCCACGCTCTCCTCGATCGCCTGTGCACAAGCGGACGGAAGGACGTCAGATCGTGCGTGAGAGTTTGCTTTCTTTGTCTGTCGTTGGTTATATATTTTTCTATTAGCTTGTCGCTGCGTCTTAGTTGGTCGTTCGGTCGTTCGGGGCTGCTTAGTTTGCGCGATGGCTCGCGATCGGCTCACGTGGATGGCGGCGCCCGCCTTGTCGGGGTTCGACGCGAGCCCGGCGGCGGCGGCCTGCAGCGCCCGCGCGCACTCCCGCAGCCGCGGGTCACCCCTCGGCTCCTCCTGCGCAACAAAATGCGATTCGAATCAGATCGGATCAGATCGGATCGGATCATATCGCGCACGGGCAGCAGCTCCGGCTCCGGCTCGCCCTCGCTGTCGTACTCCTCGTCGTCCTCGTCCTCGGACGCCGAGAGCGACTGCGAAGCGAAGCAAGCGCGGCTGAGAATACGATGACGGGATGAAGAACTAGAGCTAGGATACGAGTAGGATAGAACTAGGAGCAAACAACTATGCAGGAGAACTAGGAGGGCCTAGGAGAAAAGGAAAGGGTTGAGCGGTTATAATTAGCGGCAGGCACCTGCGACTGGGACGCCGCGAGCGAGTCGCTGCGCGAGACCGAGGCGGCTGCCGCCGCGGCCCGCCCGGAGCCGCCGGCATCGCCGCCGCCGCCGCCGCCGCCGACGGAGGCTGCCGCCAAGGCCGAGGCCGGGGCCGAGGCCGAGGCGTACGGTGCCGCCCTCTCCTGGTCCGAGTCATCGTGGTCCATCGCTCGGGTCTCCGGCGGGCGCCGGGGCGACCCCTAGACACGCAGGTTGGGTTGGATCGGCTCGGCCGGCGCGAGTGGACGGGGCGGGGCGGGAGGGAGGGGGGCGCACGTGCGGGTAGGGGTCGTCGTCGAACTGCGCGGAATCCAAAGCGCGCGGGTCCCTCGGGGCTTCGTCCCCATCCTCGAGCTCCAGCTCCAGGCCGACGGGCTCTGTCACGAAGCGAGAGACTTCAGTTGCGCTGAAGAGATCGATCCCAGCATACGCGCGCGGCGGCAGCATATATCCAAGGCTCGAACGCTAGGTAAAGCCCACCGGTACCCAATGCTAACCGAAGGCTATTATATGTTATTAGAAGATCGCTTTGCTAGATTCGCAAGTGACCAAAGGCGCACTCTCGTGGCGGTCGCCGTCGTCGGGCCACTCGACGGTCACCTCGCGCGGGTCGGCGTCGAACTGCCCCAGGAAGCCGCCGCCCATCGCAACCGCCGGCTCATGCATATGATCAGGGTCGCCCGCGCCGCCCGCCACCACGGGCACCACGTCCACCTTGGGGGCCTCTGCACGCGTGGAAAACGTTATTCCAGACTGTGCGGAGAGCGTCGATGGAAGATCTAGATCTAGAACGCTAGAAGAAGATCTAGATCTAGAGCGCGAAGAAGACGTTAAGAGGGCGCACCGGCGTGGACGAGGGCGTCGTCCTCGGGGAAGACCAGCTCCTGCGAGTGCCGCGCCGCCCGCGACTCCCGCAGCTGCCGCTCCCGCTGCGATTCGAAGGCGGAGAGGAGAAGTGGCGCGTGAGCATCAGCAGCGCGCGCGGAGTTGGGCTTGGTCGGTCGGTCGGCTATCATCTGACCTCGGCCCTGCGGCGGCGCGCCGCGGCGCGCTCGAGGAGCTTCTGCCTGAGCGACTTCTTCGCCTCCTTGCGCTCGTCGGCCCCCTCCCGCAGCTGCAGGGACCGCTCAATCAATCCATGGCCAGTGGCGCAGTGGAACAGCGGGGCGGGGGGGGGGGGGGGGGGGGTGGGGGGTGGGGGGGTGGGGGTATGGAGAATCCTCTCTGGTTGAGCCAGAGCGCGCCCACCCCGCCCGCCCCCCGAGCTCCGCTCGAGGACTGGTCGCAGAGCCCCCTCGCAGAGAAATCCCCGCCCGCCCACCCCGCCCGCTTGCCCCGCCCGCCTCCCCGCCCGCCCCCTCGCAGAGAATTCCCCGCCCGCCCACCCCGCACGCTTGCCCCGCTCGCTTGTCCCGCCCCCCCGCCCGCCCGGTCGCGCACCTCGCGGAGGCGGCGCAGCAGCTCGGCGGTGGTCCTCTCGTCCTCCACCTGCCGCTCCCCTTCCTCGTCCTGCGCCGCGGAGGAGGAGCGCCGCCTCAGAACGGAGAGAAAAAGAAGGGGGAGATATTAGATATTAGATATTAGAGCGAAGGGCGTTCGGGACTGGCGTCGCTCGCCTGCGCGTTCTTGTGCCTCCCCTTGACGAGGTGCGCAGCCCACATCGCCTGCGCGGAGTGCCATCAGCTCCCTCAACAAAGCTTTCTTTCGTTCTATATAGTATTAAATTAAAGGACACGCGGCCGGACGCCCCCATCAAGGGCCTAGCGGCGCCCCCGGCCGCGGGCCGAATTGTCTCGCTTGCTTGCTTGCGCTCAATGGCGCTCGCTCCTGTCTATATATGTCCCTCGCAAAATTTGTAGACCTGATGCTGATATTTGCGCGCACCTTGTCTCGGAAGAGGTACGCCGACGCCTGCCGCCCGCTCGTCTGCTCCTCGGACTCGAGATCGGGCGCCGTCGACGCCCCCTGCTGATGGTGGTGATGTCCGGCCGGGACGATCGGAAGAATGGAGGCGAGGGCGGGGGCGCTAGCTAGCCAGCTAGGCGAGCTCCCGTTCTAGAAGCGGCCGCGTCCTCGATTGCGTCTAACCGCACCTGAGGCGCTAGCTAGCTAGCCAGCTAGGCGAGCTCCCCTTCTAGAAGCTTGAGAGGCGGCCCGGCGGCGCCCCCCCTTCTCTCGCTTTCGCCTAAGTGCGCACCTCGCGATGGTGGTGGTGTCCGGCCGGGACGATCGTTCCCTCCGCGCCCCGCGCCTCGATGGACGCGTCCAGCTTCGAGTTCCCCTCCAGGGCCCGTCCCTTCAGCAGTTCCTCCTCCTGCCGAAAGACGGACGCGCGTGAGCCACGGGGCCTGAAGGGAGGAGATGTCTGATATATACGTTTAAGCTTCAATATACGTTTAAGCTTCAGACGATCTAATGAGGCGCCTCCGAACACACGAGAAAAGCGCCTCTTGGTATTTGCGATTGCGGATTGTAATGATCTAATTTCTAGAGACCCAACGCGACGCCACGTCGTAAGCAAGTAAGTAAGAAACCAGTCCTCGAGCGCACGTTGAGCTCGAGGGCGCTGCTCCTGCGGCGGCGGAGGGCGGGGGCCTTCGCCTCTCTAGAGACTTAAGATACCTAAAACCTAATTATAGAGACCCAATTATAATGAGACCTAAGGATCTATCTTTAGAGACTTAAGATACCTAAAACCTAATTATAGAGACCCAATTATAATGAGACCTAAGGATCTATCTTTAGAGTCGCGCACATTGAACTCGATGGCGCTGCTCCTGCGGCGGCGGAGGGCGAGGGCGTTCGCCTCGCGGAGGGCGCGCCCCTTGAACTGCTGGTGCTTCCCGCACACGTCCGTCCGCACGATCTGAGCGGGGGAGGAGGTGGGGTCAGGCGGATGTATACGTCATGCACAAAGGGCGGATCTTAGCGAGCCCTCTTTCATTTCATTCTTTAAAAGGTCTTTAGAGCTAGAGAAGAAGCTCTCATGCAAGGACCCACCTCGGCGACGTTCTGGACGTAGGACTGCATGAGGTGCTTCTGCTCGGGCTTGAGCCTCTGCCACCACGGGTCGATGGCGACCAGCATCGCCGAGTTGAGCCGCAGCTCGCCCCGCACCTGCGGGGGGGAAGGCGTCAGACTCTAAAAGCTCTGATAAAGCCGCAGCTCTGATTAAGCCGCAGCTCTGGAAAAGAACGCACAGCCTCCGTGAGGGCGAAGAGGGCGCGGTGCTTCCACTCGTACCTGCGAATCGAAGCGAGATCCGAAGGTCAGGCGAGGCTCCCGATTTCCCAGGCGCTCCGATCGGTACTAGCGCAGGCGACGGAGCGCACTTCTGATTCAGGATGACGACTCGGAGCATCATCACTGCGGAGCTGCTGAGCAAGTGTGCATATTTTAAGCTTGTAAAAAGCGTACCCAGGCAGACGAGGAAGCTGCCGAGGATAAGGACCACCGTGACAAGGCTCGTGGTGGAGTCGAGCCCCGGGTACAGGAAGATGAGGCCCCCGAACAGCAGGAACCTGGCGAAATGCGTGAGAAGAATGAAGTAGGAAAGAGAAACTGTCTTATGCAGTACGAGCGCACATGTTGGACATCAGCGCCGCCAGCTCGAGGCGGTTCCCGCGCTGCTCGCCGTAGGGGGTTTCGCGTGAGATTCAGGCAGCGGACAGCGCTAGCCACGCAGCGGACGGCGCTAGCCACGCTAGCCTCCAGCAGCCTCTAGCTCAGAGCGGACCTGTTCGCCGTAGGGCTTGCGCCACGCTTGCAGGAGCAGCGCGATGAACATGATGAGGAAGTTGAGGACGGCTTGCAGAAGGACCCTGGAATCGGAGGTTAGATACATCTTCATAGTTCGATAGAGAAATCGATAAACAGATGACAGATGGGTACATGGCGGACCTGGATAGGGTGAAGATCTGGTTGAGGCAGATGAGGAAGGCCCGCGCGAGGGCCGTCAGCTCCCAGTAGCACAGCTCGTGCCTGCACGGGGAATGCAATGGGGAGAGTTCAGGGGCCCAGGCTCTTCTTCAGAAACGGAGCGCAGTCGTGGCAGGGCGGGGGCCCTTTAAATTTAAAGCAGAGTGGCAAGGCGGCTCGCGCCTGTACGGGAGGACCAGGAACCCAAAGAGGGCCTTGCAGAAGAGCATGCGCGGGATCCCTGCGCCGCAAATCTCGGATGGACGGGCGGTGTGGACGGCGAGTGTGCCGCGCACCGAGCCTCGTCATGTGCTGCGCGCTCTGCTCTTCGTGGTTCGCCTCCCCGGCCCACGTGTCCACTTGGGAGTGGAAGAACCTGAGAAGCGGAAAATGAGAAGCAGGGGGATGAAGCGGTTGACAAGGTCGGTCCTTTAGTGCAAAGGACGAGGCGTACTTCTGACGAAAGCTATCATTCTATCCACCTACCTATCTATCTTTTAATTTCTATCTCATTCTATCTTTCTCTAGAGGCCGGGCCGGGGGGGGCGCACCAGACAGCCACGGCGAAGAGGGCGGGGACGACCCCCAGGTACACGATGACGGCCAGGATGCCGAAGGTCCGCATCGTGCTCCATGGCTCCTCCCCGTCCCTGTGGCACGACCCGTAAGCTAAGCGTTTGCTGGTATTGATCTGGATTCGGTTTTCAGCTGATGTCTGTAAATGCGTTTCTGCTAACTTCTAGATCTAGATATTGATTTGTTAGCTTCGATTACCGGCAGAGGATGGATGGCTCCTCGATGAGGAACCGCTGGCCGTCGACGTTCCTGCGCTCGGGATCGAACGGACGTGTCGGGATCGAAGAAACGTTTCGGGATCGAACGAACGCACGTCGAGCAGGCGAAGGGTGCGATCGTCATCTGAACGATGTGGCGGAAGGCCTGGAAACAAACGCGTCACAACCGAGAAATTAAACGGGCTCAAGCGCCGGCCGTGGAAAACGACGCACAATGGTGTAGAAGATGCCGGCCGCCTGAATGTGAACGAGGATAATCTACGCGTGCACAAGCAATCAGCCGCGAAACTGAAGAAGCTCGAGTCGAAGCGCGGCGGGGCGAGGTTGGTTGAGAGGTTCGATACTCACCAGGATCCAGGTGCGCTTGTCGCCGCGGAAGCGGGCGCCGCCCTTGAGGCCGTTCGCGATGATGCCGCGGAGGCGGGCCTGCAAAGGAGCGTAAGCTAAAAAGAATAATCAAGCCCAGAATAGGCTAGAGTCTAGCTAAAGAATAATTAAGAGCGTAAGCCAGAATATTCAAGCCCAGAATAGTCTAGTGATCAGTCGCGGGAGCGCGTGCCTGGGACTGGAGGAAGCTAGGAGGAGTCGTGATCAAGTCTAGAGAAGCTACAAGAGCTGAAGAATCTCACTTACAGAACGCTTAAAATCACGCTTTAAGCACGCTTTAAGCTTCACTTCGAATCTAGAGAAGCTAGAAGAGCTGATGTCACGAAAGGCGAGCGTCCTATCCAATAGGCTACGTAGCCGGAACTTCTCAGACTAGCTCGGCGCCGGATTTGGCTAGGAATCACCCCTGCCGTAACATCCGGGCCAGCACATATGAGGCGTCCTCGCCGAATCGTGCTTCGGACTAAGTCCGGAATTCTACCACGCGGGTTCGAAGCCATGTCCGTTCGCACTACCCGGGCTCTGCCGGGAGTCGAACCATGGTCCGTTCGCAACCCCCATGTCACGAAAGGCGAGCGTCCTATCCAATAGGCTACGTAGCCGGAACTTATCAGACTAGCTCGGCGCCGGATTTGGCTAGGAATCACCCCTGCCGTAACACTGAAGAATCTTTACTGAGCTTTAAAACGCTTTAAGCTTCACTTCGCGCGCCTGGAGGAAGCGGGCGGAGCTCGAGGAAGCTGGGACCGATCAAGTCTAGAGAAGCTAAAAGAGCTGAAGAATCTCATGTCTTTAGTACTTCGAAGAGCTAGTTCGCGCGTTCGTCTTAGTACTTTGAAGAACTAAGTTCGCGCCTGGGACTGGAGGAAGCGGGCGGAAGTCTGCCTCACGACGCGCCGCCCGAGGACCTGCCCCCCGACGAAATTGCAAGAATGTTAGTTAGGACCAGCCAAGGCGCTATGAGAATCAGGATTAAAATCAGCTAAGGCGCTATGAGAATCAAGATTAAAATCCAAAATCAAGATTGAAATCAGCTGAGGACCTTGCCCCCGATGCGGCGGAGCCGGCGGCCCGCCGCGGCCAGCCCAGAATCAAGCCCAAGATTAAAATCAGCTAAGGCGCTATGAGAATCAAGATTAAAATCAGCTAAGGCGCTATGAGAATCGAGATTAAAATCAGCCGAGGACCTTGCCCCCGATGCGGCGGAGCCGGCGGCCCGCCGCGGCGAGGAGGCCCTCCCGCCTCCCCTCGTCCTCGTTTGGTCCCTGCGGAGAACAAGAAGAATGAGAACAAGAGCATTGAAATAATCGAAGGCCCTATGAGAATCAAAGATAAAACGCACGTCGGGCTTGAAGGAGTGGAGGACGCAGAGCTCGTAGAGGTGCGTGAGGGCGCCGTCGAGGCGCGCCGCCAGCGGCGCGTGCTTCTCCGTCCGGAAGTCGGCCGTCTGCGCGCGCGGCATCAGAGGACGGAACGGGCGAGCAGCTCGCTTTGACTATAGCACAGAGCTATGTGATGCTAAGAAGCTAAGCGAGCTTAAGCGTTGGAACTACAGCACAGCAAACATTAGAAACTTGGGATAGGAGGGGACACAGAATAAACTTATTGCTAGGTCAAGCGCGATCTCTAGGTCATTTCAAGCGCGATCTCTCGGTCATTTTTAAGCTTATCGCTAGGTCAAGCGCGATCTCCGGGTCGTCTCAAGCGGACCTCGAAGTCGGAGGCGGTTTGGACGAGGAGCCGCACGCGCTCCGCGAAGACGGTGCTCGGGTCCGAGCACGCCAGCGCCGTCGCCTCCTCCGCGCACCTGAGAGAGCAGATAGACGGAGGGTTAGATAGATAGATAGATAGATTGCTGAGCGGGCGCGGGCGGTAGTCAATTCCACGCACCAGGCAAGCCGTGGGTCGGGGCCCTGCGGCACCTGAATCTTCGAGTTCGTCAGCGGGGAGTTCCGGTTAGCGATGGTCAAGCAAATATATCGAAAGAAGGCGCAAGTGCACAGGCGGGCGAACCACGGCGCCCTCGGCCGCCTCGTCGTCTGACTCGGCCGCGACGGATCCGAACGCGTACCTTCGCGACCGGATCGTAAGCTTAACAACATCAAGGCACACTTAATGGAGCTTCTCAATGTAAAGGAACTCGAAATCGATAAAGGTGCACGCGTCGGAGATGGTGAAAGCTTAATGGAACTAAGCTTCAGAGAAGAAAGCTTAATGGAACTTAGCAATTTTAAGCCACGCCTAATAGAACTTATGCGCAAAATAGCTTAAAAATCAATCAAGGCGCACGCGTCTGAGATGGTGACGACGAGGTCGTCGCAGGCCCACCCCAGGCGCTCGGGCAGCTCGTAGACGGGGGTCGCCGGCGGCTCCGGCCGCAGCGCCCGCAGCGCCCGCTGCGCAGAGAGAAGGGTTGATCAGAGAGAAGCGGAGTGGCGGCCTTTCTATCTGTCTTAGGAAATCTTCGAGCCCCGGCCCGCTGAGCGAGCGCGGGCACCTGGGCGCGGCTCTATCTTATCTTTCTTAGATAGGTAGCTGAGCGGCCTTTCTATCTTTCTACCCGTCGACCTTTCTATCTGTCTTAGGACATCTTCGGGCACCTGGGCGCGGCCGGCCTCCGCCGGGAGCGCCGCGAACTCGCTCGAGGGGATGTCCCGCAGCGTCGAGATGGCCTGCACGAGAGGCGGCGTTAGAGGACGCGGCTTCCAAGATTTTCTCTTGACTAAAAGACGCTCTGAGCGGGCGCTAGACTCTAAGATCGAAGCTAGATGCTCTCACGATTCTAGTGATAGCTGCTTCCCAGAGCTTGACTAAAAGCAATTGCAACCTTACGATTCTAAGACGCTTTCAAGCTTAAAAATGTTTTTAGACTCTAGATAGAAAGGAGCGCGTGGGTCACCTTCCAAAGGCGGTCGGCGACGTCCCGCGAGGCGGGGGGCGCGGGGGAGGGCAGCGTCCCGCCCGTCAGAGCCTGCGAGACGGTACCATCAGAAAGCGCGCGCGGCTCGAGGGGGCGGCTTCGAGGTTCTTCTTAGACCTTACGAAGTTGTTCAAGCTTTGCTTTCTTAAGATTGCTCAAGCTCAAAGTTGCCTAAGCTTTGCTCTCCTAAGAATCCTTAGGCGGGGCACGCTCACCTCGGGCCCGACGATCCGCTCGAGCTCCTCGGCCGCCCTTGCGAGGCGCCTGTCGTCCGCCCTGGTGGCCTCCAGCGAGGCCTCCTTGCGCGCCGCCCGCACCCGCTGCAGGATCGCCTCCATCCCTGCCGGAAACGGAATCAGAAGAGCTTTAAACATCAAGCCTTCGGCAGCCTAAAGAAATCTGCTTTGAAGCAGCTTCGATCCTAGAAAGAATCGACTGTATTAAAGGGTCGCCGAAGAATTGCCTCGAACCCGCAGGCGCTGCGGCGCACCGTCGAGGAGCTCGATGCAGGTCTCCGGCGGCAGGCGGTACGAGGCGCGCGCCTCGGAGTCGGGGACGCGGCTCGACGTCGAGACGACGTCGTCCCGGTCCGTGTCCCGGTCACGGCTCAGGCGGTCGAACTCGCCGGCACGCCAGTCCGAGTTCGAATCCGCGACGGAGACTTCCTTGGTAATCATCTGGGGCGTCTTGTCGCCCTTAATCTCTTTGGCGCCGTCGGGTTTCTTCTCGTCGTCCTCGAGGCTGGGAAGCCTCGGGAAGACGCGCCGGAGGGCGCCGTAGACACGCCACGCGCAGCGCGACCACGCGAACAGGAACGCAACCTGCTCAAATGTGAGCAAGAACAAGAAAGGTAACTTATTATTATATTTTATATAAAGTATAAGTATCATAAGGTCATTGTAACCGAGTAGAACGGGCCTGGAACACTCCGAAGCCGATGAGGATGAGGGGCGCCGCGAGGGTGAGCTTCCACTGCAGGAAGAACGCCTCAGCGGCACCGGCGGCACCGACTGAGATCGAAAAAGGTCAGTCAAAGCGAAGGATAAACGAAAAAGACGTGATCGCACTTGAGCACTGCGGCCGCGCGATCTGCGGCGGGTGATGTTTATCAGATTCGTTCAAAGAGAAATATAGACAAGCGAATAGGAAAGGATGCAAAGAAGAGTGGGGGGCCGCACCTGAGGGTTGAGGTTGAGTGCGGTGAGCCAGCCGGAGAGGATGCTGAGAATTGGGGGCCAGTTGAGCCGGCTCTGGCCGATGAGCGCGAACGCTGAGAGAACGAATGTCAGACGGGAACTCGCCAGAAGCGAATACGCATTAATGTTTGAGAGGCGAGCGCGGGCGAGATCCATCAACGCTCAAGCCGCGTTGGCTCGACGCCGACGCTTGCGGCGGCGAAATTGCCGGAATCGCATCGAAATTGTAGGAAATCGAACGCACTTTGGAAGAGCTCTAGAAGTTGGGCGAAGTCGTTCAGCTTGTTCGTCTGCGCGGAGCGGAGCGGGTTCAATTTCGGTGCCATTGCGGCGCCTTCGAGCCAACGTCGAGCCAACGCGGCTTCGCTCGCTCGATCTCATGGTCACGCGAAGAAGAGGAGGACGAGGAGACTTTAGATATCATTATATAGCTTTCTAGGTTCTAGATTCTAGGGGAGACTTTATTTATTATAGCTTTCTAGGTTCTAGATTCTAGGGGAGACTTTATTTATTATAGCTTTCTAGGTTCTAGATTCTAGGGGAGACTTTATTTATTATAGCTTTCTAGGTTCTAGGGCAGAATTTAGAGTGCACGCACGCGGGAGAAGCTTCGGGCGGAGTAGATACAGTAGAAGAAGAGGAGGGCCAGGAGCACGGCGACGATGCCAATGAAGGGCGGCTCCTTCCCCGAGCACGCTGCGCGCATGTACAGACGCCGGACGAACAGAGAGCGCGTTCACCGAGTCAGCAACGACTACGACTGCAACCACAGCCGAGCGTGCAACGTTAACAGAGAGTCGAAATCCGCACCGTTGCACTCTCCATTCACGCGGTAGTGTCCCAGTTTGCACTCCCCGCACCGGAAGCCGCTGAAAGATTACAATCACTTCGTGGCAGTGATTGCGAGGCAAAGAGCATCAGATCTGCCCGCACCTGTAACCGTCCTCGCATTGTTGTATCCCGCCAGGGCACGCCTGCGCGAATTCAGATCGCATCGCAGAGGAGGAACGGTCGCCTCGCCCGTACCTCGGGAGGATCGCAGAAGAGGGACACAGTGGCATCCAATCTGCATTCCAATTGCGAACCCATATCAGCCACGTGAGCGAACACAGGCAGCGCCTGCGCTTTGCTCTGCTCTCGTGATCGCGCACCGCGAGATCCAGCGGCCGGGCACTGCAGGGGGGTACGTGGTGTTCGAGCGGGTGCAGTCCGTGCCATCGGGGCACGTGATGCAGCCGTCGCCGAGAAACGCCGTACCCCAGTACCCTAAGAAGGCGGTTTCGGAAGGCGCAGACGACACAAATTTCTCTGAAGGGCGTACCGGGCCTGCAGACGCACTGGTCCGCGCGGGACGCGCCGGCCGTTGTGCCGGCGTTCGCGGGGCACGAGAGGCAATCGGACTGCCCGGGCGAAGGCTGGTATGTCCCGTCCTGAGCAGACAAACAAACCAAAGTCAGCCAGTCCCATCTGCTTCGATTTTGGTCGGCTCCGATGACCGCACCGGGCAGAACGGGCACTTTCCGATGATTCCGTCCGGGCTGTACGTGCCCGGATCGCACGGCTGGCACGCGAAGAGGAAGCTCTGGCGGGAGCCGTGCGGGTCAGATGAAAGAAGAACACAGATAAGAGCAGCCTTCGAGGCGCACTGTCTGGTACTGCCCAGGAGGGCACGCTGCGAGCGGTTCAGCTAACAAACCGCGCCAAGATTTCCGGGTTTCCGCACGCACAGGTGTAGGCCAGGGCGAGCGTGTCGTCCGGGTTCGGCACCTCCGTGTCGTACGCCACGGTGATTGTCATGTTCCCGGCCGGGTGGCCCGGCACGCTGCGCGCGCGCCGCAACCGCGAGCTCAGCGTCTAGACGACGACGAAACGTGGAAATAGAAATGTCGGAAAAGTGCGTACACGCAGGCGATCGCTTCGCTGGATAGGAACCTCGCCGACGCGAACTTGTTCTCGTAGTCGAAGAGGCAGCGCAGCGCGTAACCGTCGACGAAGCGGCGGCCGAGGATCGTGATCGACTCCTGCGAGGGCGCGTACATCGGCAAAGTGTTGCAAAGTGTTGCGAGTAAACATGGAAAGTGGACCTGGCCCCTGGAAGGGATGGAGGCGGGGTTCAAAGCAAGGAGGTCGAACGGCTCTGAAGAAGAAGGTTAAGCTTAAATGAAAACTGTAAATAGAGTGAAGAAGCTTAAGAAGCTAAGTGAAGATTGTGAATACGGACCGATGGACACGGGCTCTGTGATGGTCTTGACGTAGACCGCGTTGCGCGCCTCCACTTCCACGCGGTACGTCCCGCGGTCCGGCCACCGGAACGTCGCCGAGGGCGCGGAGAAGACGTAGGGCGGGCTCGCGCGCCCCGCGTCCAGGACGCGGATCGTGAACTCGACGTTGCTCCCGCGCGTGACGGACGCGCGGAGCTGCGCGGCGGCCTTCCAGGCGACGGGCGATCCCGAGCTTAGGGCGAGGCCCTCGATGGGCGCCTCCACGAGGACCGTCCGGTTGGCGCGCAGCGCGCTGACGCTGTTCTCGACCGTGAGCGCCACGACGTACGTCCCGTTCGCCGAGTACAGGTGCGTCGCCTCCGCGCCGAGCGCCGTCGCCCCGTCGCCGAAGTCCCATCGGTAGACCGTGTCCGTGCCCGCCGCCAGGCTGGCGGAGACCCGCAGCGGGTCCGGCAGGCCGAGCAAGGCCGGGACGGTGAACTGCAGGCCGGCCAGAACGACCTGCGTCTCGACGGGCAGCAGGACGGGCGCCGCCCCGCTTACGCTTCCTGCGCCCGCGCCGGTCCCGACGCCGAGGCGGAGCTCGTAGGACCCGCTGTCCGGCGCCACGAACGAGACGGGGAACGCGTTGGCCACGCCGCTGGGCAGGGGCAGCACGATCGCCTGGTGCAGCCGGCGCGCCCCCGCCCCCGCGCCGGAGTCGACGGGCCGCAGCTCCAGAGTGAAGGAGTCCGACGGGCTGTACACGACCCGCCCGGCCTTCCGCGGCTGCACGGTGCAGTTCACGGTGGCCGCCACGACGAACGCGGCGCCCGCGCAGTCCAGGGTGGTCGTTTCGTCCGCGTCATCTGCGCGGCGGTAGCGTTAGAGATAGCTTTAGAGGTGGATAGGAAGAGGGGTGCAACATTTAACGCACCGTAGACGACGAGGGGGAAGCTGAGGGGCGCGAGGAGGCCGCTGGAGGCGGGTACGTCGATCGCGGCCGGCCCTGTCGCGTCGGTGGCGAAGAGTCCGAACGGGAACGAGCGCCGCGGGGCTCCGTCGGCCGGCGGGGCCCAGTCGGCGATGGTGACGGGCGTGCCCGTGGAAGTCAGCCCCTCCAGCGACGCGAAGAACCCGTGGACGGGCTCGTCCAACCTGCGCGCGCAAGCGCATCAGCAGAAGCAGCATCTTAAATCAGGCTTCAGCTCACCGGCGCAGCACGACGGAGCAGTTCATCATGGTCGAAGCTTTGACGAGCGACTGGGGGCACGAAATCTCCGAGGAATTGTCGGCAATGTCTGCGCAAGAAGGTCGCGGGGTCAGATGTCATGGATGGATGGGCCGAACTAAAAGGGATTAAAAAGCACCGTAGAGGAAGATGGGGCAGGAAGAGAGAAGGGAGTCTTGCGGGGAGAGGGCGAGGCGCGCGGCGAGGCGCGCGGGGCCCGTTGGGACGCTCGACGTGCTCAGATCGAAAGTGAAGAAGTCGCTCGGGTACGGCACGTCCTCGACCCACCTCGCCTCCGCGTCGAATCGCGTACCCGTCTCCTCGGGCTCGAAGAACATCTCGCCCGCGGATTCGGCCCTTGAGAAGCCAGACTCGGCGAAGGCCCACGGGACGGACGCGAGGGCCTGGCCCGCCGACCGGGCCTCGAAGGACACCGAAAGGGGGGCGCCCCTCGCGACCGGAGTCGACAGCGGGCAGCTGACTTCGGACGTGTTGTCGGGCAGCGACCTGCGAAAGAAATAAGAGGCGAGACTGCAGCGGGCTGGGTCGAAAAGAAATGATCAGGGCCTACCATACGAAAACGGTCTGCTCGAGCACTTTCGAGAGCTGTCCCCTGACTTGCAGGCGAAGCGTTGCGTTCCCGGGATTGCTCCCGGCGCCAATGCGGATGGGAAAGGCCGAGGACTGATTTCCAGACGCGGGCCACCCGACGAACTGCAGGAAATCCACATTAGTTCCAGCACTCGTCATTAATGTTTTTGATTTGCGGACCTGGAGAACGTCCAAGTTCGACTCGAGAGGGTTGAAATTGTTTCCGAATGGCACTACGACGGGCGGGTTCCCCGCCTCCAGCATCGATTTTGGGTACAGCGTACAGGTTGACGACTCGCCGACAAACAGGTCTCTCGACGGGCACTCGAACGCAGCCTCCTCGATGCGATCTGGGAAAAGTAAGTAAGAGAATATCCCTAGTAATCAACGAAGGTAAAGAGTTGACGCACCTTTGACGAGCACGATATAGAGGTTAGGGTCGCCAATCGCGAGAGGCGATCCGCGAATGCTAATCGGAATGAAGCGCGTGTCTCTAAGGAAGAAGCGGAATCCGTTCTCCTCAGATCCGAATCCGGAGCTCAGAAAGAGGAACGTCGCCGTAAACGTGCGCGCCGCCACGGGCCCTTCCAACTCTCCGATGCTGACCAGCGCTGTGTTGTCCGCCAGCGCGGCCGGCTTCAGGAACTCAGAGCGGAGAGCGTAGATTGGCGTGGCGCTGGCGCGGGCGTGGATGGTGCACGTCAAGGGGCCGTTCACGACCGCGAACTCGCCCGGGCAGTCCGCATAGCTTGTGATGTCGGGCGTGCCTGCAGGCCCCAAGTTAAACGAGCGAGCTAGAAATTGCCGCTATTGTCTCGTTCTCGAGGCCGGGCGGGGCGGGGCGCACTGTAGACGACGACCTGCGTTGCAGAAACGACGACGGCGCCGGAGCCGGAAGCGAGGGTAAGGGCGAGGGTCAGGGTCCCGGTCGCCGATGTGGGCCCCGCGGTGACTGTCGCGGTGAGGGTGTACGTGTAGCCGGAGGCTCCGCCCGCAAGGGACGCCGAGGCGAGCGCTCCGGAGGCCGAGACGGAGGCGATCGCTGCGCGCCTCGCGTAGGCGGGGCTCCCGCGGCGGCGCAGGACGATGGTCGCTTGCGCCGTTGTGCCGGCGGCGAGCGCTGCGCCCTCGTTGACCTCGACGGTCGTGGTCTCGTCGGGGACCGCCGTGACAGTGACCGGAACAGAGACGTTCCACGCGCCCCCCATCGGAGCCGCCGCGACGGAGAGCGGGCCCGACAGAGCGCCAGGGGAGAGCGAGAAGACAAAGCTCTCGCCCGAGGCGGGAACGGAAAGGGTGGAAAGGTTGAAAGGGGCGCCGGAGGGCGGGTAGATCATGAAAGAAGCCGCCGGGGCGCTAATTATAACGGAAGATCCGGAGACCGCAGCGCGGGGCGTGAGGGTGCAGGACAGGCTCGCTGCAACGTCTACCTCCCGCGGCTGGCAATCCAGCGAAGAAGTGGCGTCCGGCACCACCGGCGCCGCTGCGAGGACGCGGCCCGATCGCGGCAGTCCACGGCCATGGCTAGACCCGTGCGCCGCGTAGCTCGCTTGCACCGGCGCCTCGGCATCCTGCGGGCCGGGTCGCGCTTCTTAGCTGCATGGCCATGCGAGCGCGCGCGGCCGGCGGCAGCGCCGCGGTCATAGCTATAGATACCTGCGCTGCGACAGGAAGAAGCCATGTCGACTGCACTGCGCAAACTGAGCGCGGCGCGGACGAAAGCAGTCAGCGGGACTAACGGCGCGCGCTCGCAGACGAGATAGCTTTAGGCACGAACGGTGCACACCGAATGCAAGCTTAAGGAGCACAAGCGCCTGGATGCGTGTGCGCCTCCGCAGACGCTGCCGCGGCCGATGTCCCGCGTGCATATGCATATGCATGTATGAGGAGCGAGCCACGGCCGCGGGTGCGCATCCGACGCTGAGCCCGTCGACGCTAGCTATAGCGCTGCTGCCGACGCTGCGCCCGCCCATGCTCCTGCCGTGCATGCTTATGCTGATGATGACGCTAAGGGTTGTGCATAACACTGCATATCCACTGCCAGCGCCGCAGCGACGAGGGAGGCCTGCAGCGAGACCAGCTAGGCCGTGCGTTGTGCACTGCGCATCCGCGTCTCGGCCTAGAGGTCTACGGCTCTCCAAACGATGCGACCAACATCGACGCACCGCAGATCACGCACGCATATATACACCAACACGCACGTATATACACCGACGCATGTGCGACCGGACCGGAACTCTCAACGAACCTACTAAGCTACTAGACTAGCATGAGCTATAGCTAGGATCCTCATCATGGCATGCTGGTCTTAGAAAGCCTTCAAAGCCGGGCTGAGCTACCGGTATACTACCGTAGTAACCGTACCCGCGGGCCGCGGCCCGGGCCCTGGAGGCTGGCCGGCGCCATGCCATGATGGCGCGCGCCCGCGCGCGCGGGCCCGCGCCCGGCCCGGGGCGGCGGCCGCCGCGCTAGTAGCCTAGTCACTGACTCTGAGTAGGCCGCAGTGCCGCCGCACAGCCCGCGCTACCGCACTACGGTAGTACCGTTACCGTAGTACTACCGTACGTACTTGCTATTGACTCAGTGAGTTGCCAAGCCTTCAATTGCAAGGCTTTGAAGTACGGTAGCCTGTCGGTACCGGTAGGCTGCGCATGCTCAGCGGCCGCTAGCCTACTAGCTATAGGCACGTATACGGTAGGCTAGCGTGGCTCGACGCCGCTCGAGCCGGCCCGGCTCGAGCCGACGAGCCAGGCCGGGCCTGCACTGCGGGCCTGCGGCTACCAGCCGCAGGGCCGGCTAGGGTCCGCCGCGGGCCGTTCGGTCAGTCAGAATTATTGAATTTGGCTGCTGCATGAATTTGGGCATTATTAATGCCGTCGCCGGCCGGGTCGACGTCGGTACCGCCGGCGCCCCCGTACTACCGTGGTACCGAGGGAATTCTGTGCTGAGAAGTCGCCCCGGGTAGAGTAGAACCCGTGCGCCCTCCTTAAGCGCTAGCTAGCTAGCCGCGAGTAATTAAGTCGCCGCCGCAAGTTGCAAGTTGCAACTCATCTGATCCGGCGCCACCCGACCTTTCTCCAGCTTCGCTGCCCTCTCTTCGGCGCCGGCAGCGATCCCCGTCACCTGCTCGCGGCCCTTCCCCTGCCTCCGACCCTTCCTCGGCCCCCTCCTCGCCTAGGCCTCTTCCGTCTCGTCGGCCCCCGCCGCATTCCCGTCGGCGGATCTCTCGATCGACCCTGGACTCTCCGCCTGCCACTGTCTGCGGGGTACCTCCGCCGCCGTGTTCGGCGCCGGCTGTCAGTACTTTGCTCGGTAGCTCCCCCGTCGTGGCTCCTCGGGGCCTCTTCGTCGTCGTCGTTCGCTGGGTTCCGGCTCCGGGTCAGATTTCTCGCCGGGCTTACCTTCTCCTGGCTCTGCTCCTGGGCCCTCAGCTCCGGGACCGGCTTCCCCGATCTCCTCCCGGACTCGTGGTCGTACCCGTCGCCGGCTTGCCGAGCCTGCGGCTCCTTCTACTTCCCCCGGCGGTTTGCCGGCCGGACCCTCCGGCCTTTGTTCTTGATACCGGACTGCCGCCTTTGCCTTCGTCTTCTGCTTCGCTGGTCGCGATCGTATCCCGCCGGCGCCGGCGTACTTCTTCGTCTTCTAGTTTAGTTCGGTCTGGTTCGGATTCTGATCGTAGTGTTGATGCTAGAGTTAGTTTCAATACTAGCTATAGTCCTCGTGCTCGACCTGTTGTTCGCCGTCGTTTGCAGTTCGATTGCCCGCCTCGACCCTGGCCGGCTTTAGTGATTCCTTTGACTGTCCTTTTGCCTGCTCTTGATCCGCCTGCTCCGCCTCCTGTGTCCTCCTCGACCTCGTGCCGTAGCTCTGCCCTTTCGCATCGTCCTGCTTCGCCTCCGCCTCCATGTCGTCTTGTTGTTCCTCTTACTTGTCTTCTTCCTGTTATTTATCTTTCTCAATTTTGTCCCCCGCTTCTTAGTGATGTAATTCCTTCTGATATTGATGGTATCTCTAGCTCTGGCTCTTCTTCGTGTCAGTTATCCTCTGTCCCTAGATCTGCTCGATTTATCGTCTCTTCTCGCTATCGATCTGTCTCGAGCTCTGTGTCTTTCCTTTTTTATTGTCGATTTTGGCTCTTTGTCTTATCTTTCTTCGTGCTCTTGTCTTAGTTATTTTGCTTTTTTGTCTTTATGCCCCCTGGGCAGCCCCCGCAGTGCTGGTGTCTAGAGACTGTGGCCGGTAATTCACCAAAAAAAAAAAATACAATTTCCAAAGTTCAACGGGTTGGCTTGAGGCCTTGGACTTTTCCATTTAAGTCTCAATGAATTCGAAATAGCTCAGATTCTGAATCGCCTAGCCAAGCTGAGCTCAGCCGCTTGAGCCGGTACTAACTTAGTAACTACTAGTACTTACTACTTAGTAGTAGTTAGTACTAGCTGTGGGCTATATAGCCTGCTAGCCGCTGAGCAAGCCGGCTTGCCGCAGTGCCTAGCCTGGCCTTGACCGTCCAAAATTAAACCCGGCCCCTTCGAGCTTCGAGTTCGCTAGCCGCTAGCTCTATAGACGGCTCGCCCGGCTATAGCTAGCCTCGGGCCTCGGCCAAGGCCCAAGGGGAAGTTGCCAACTTGGCAAGCTTAAGTCAATGCCAACTTCGCAAGCCTACTTAGCCTAGGCCGGGCTGCCTTAGCCTGCGGCCTGCCTAGCGGCCGCGGCCGGGCTCAGGGCTGTCAGCCGGAATATTCCAGCCTGGAACGTTCCCGGAATATTAGAAAATTTTGGGAAAATTTTCGCGTCCCGTTTGCAGGGGGAAAATTTTAGGAAATTGAATATAATTTAATGATTATTGTATTCATTTTCATCCCTTTTCTGCGCCCCCTCCCCCCCCCCTTCGATTCTGACCCCGGCCCACCACGGGCCTTGCATTTCCGTCTCCAAGCTCCAGAAGGCTGTATACTGTCTCTCAGAATGCTTATTGTGATGTTATCTTAGTGCTTCGCAGCTTTGAACGTGTGTCTTCGGTGCGCAACGCACGGTATTGAGAATTTTCCAGGATTTTGTATATATGGTGGAATATTCCGGGAACGTTCCCGGAATATTCCTCAAAATTTTCTGGTCAATTTTGGGGGGGTAAAATTTTGACAGCCCTGGCCGGGCTGCGGGCCTGCGGCCCTAGCCTGAGTCGCTGCCTGACTCGGCTGCCTGAGCGGCTGAGCCGGGCGCCTACTACCGGTACCGTAGTACTACGGTCCGGTAGTACGGTACTCAGTGACTAGTAGTAGCAAGTTACTACTAGCAACTTACTAAGCCTAGTAAGTTACCAAGCCGCCGGCGCCGGGGCCGGCCCCGCGTTGCCGCGGGCGCGCGCGCGGGCCGCCGGGGCCGGCGCCGGCCCGGCGGCCCGGCGCCCGCTGCCGCAGTGCGGCGCCGCAACGTTAACGTTAACTTAGTAACGTTACTAAGTTAACTTGGCCCACTGGGCCACTTGCAATTGGGCGGGAATCATTGAATCCCGAGTCCGATGATCCCGCGGGATCCCGGAACTTGCAAGTTGCAACTTACTACCGTAGTACTAAGTTAAAGTTAACGTTGCAAGTTGGGCCCGGAAGGCCCTGAGGGCCTGGCTGAGGCCTGGGCCCTGAGGCCCTGAGGGCCGGACTCCGGGAAGTCCCGGAAGGGGCCGGAACTTCGGACCGGAACGTTTTAACTCGCCGGGATTCCGGGAATTTGAAGCTGCCCGGCGGCCGCAGACTGCCCGCACTGCCCGGCCCCCGGCAGCATTAGTACTACGCCGTGACGGTACTGCCCCGCAGTCACTGAGTGCGCGGCCTGCGCGGGCCCGCGGGACTCCGATCCGGGACTCCGGGAATTCGACTTGCTTGGCGAACGCGTGCACGTGGATCTCGCCGACTCGCTCCGCCGCCGGACCGCCGGGCCGGCTCCTTAAGCTTGCAACTTGCAAGTTGATCGACTCGGCGTCGAGCTCGAGTCAACGGCGACTCGGCGATCGATATCGGATATCGTGGTCATGATCATGATCAGCACGCGTGCGCGTACGCGCAGGCTTCTTTAGCTTCGCGTTCATCGATCGATCGCAGCTGCAGCCCCGCAGTTACTGTACTACGGCCGCGGTAGTTTATAATCATCGATCCCAATCGCGAGAATTCGAATCCTATAGCTATAGCCTATAGCTAGCAGCTATCAGCATCCATGCGATCGCGAACTATGCATGCCGGTGCCCCGGGCCCCCTTCATGTACATGTGCTTTTCCTACTTGCAGCTGCGTACGCGTGCCTGTCCTTCAGCGGTGCACTTGCGCAATCAACAGATCAGCTCGTGCTAGCACCCATCCCAGACCCAGACAATCCCCCGCTGCTCGTGGCCTCGTTCTGGTCGGGGCTGCGCGTCAGTCTCCAGCGGGATTACAAGCCGTCGATCGCGAACAGCGGCCCGTTCGACTTTGTCGAAGTGCTGCTGCTGCCTGGGCGCAGCGGATCGCCGTCCGAGGTCGTTCTTCCGCGCGCACGTTACCCAACTGACAACGTGCGTGGGTCCGCAAGCTGGGCATATTCCTACTACACAAACACATTCGTGGTCGACGTTCGCGGTCTCTCGCTCGGCACCGCGTACAATGTCACCGCAATCTTCAGCAACGCAGGAGGCTCTGCTTCCGTTTCTCATATCGTCTCTGTATCTGGTGCGTGCGACCGTGTGGCGTTCACGTCGAGCGCTCATGATCACTGTTTAGTTATATATATATATATGCCTAGATCAAGGTCGACGTCAGCGGGGGTACCGTAGAACGGGTGCTCGAGCTCTGCACTAGCTATAGCTTGCATTGCAAGCCCCATATGCATGCCACTGGCCATGGGCCACCTACCCTGCCGCTGCAGTCGGGCTGCACGCCGTGACGTGCATGCGCAATCCCTAATTACGAAGTATATGCGATGATATTTTTCAAATGATAAGGCCCTGACGACGCGATATCCATTCCACATGCCTCTGAAGCCTTCGTTGCCTTTGCGTGCGCAGCCCCGCCGGAAGCCCAGTTCCGCGGATGCTTCGAGCGGCCGATCATCTCGGACCCCTTCGTCAGCAGAGATCTGCAGCTGAGCTTCATTAATGACCGGGATTGGAGTGTTCGCTTTCCAGACGTGCGCTTCAATGCTACAGCGGTGGAAAGGGCGAGCCTGGTCAGCAAGTGCGCTTCCTGGGCAAAACTTCAGAGGTGCGGCAGTTCACACGAGCTTTGGTTTGCTTGCTCGCGATTCTGGTCTCTTCTCTCCGGTTTTCGCGGTATCAACGTTATTAACGTCTTGTAATTGCGTGCAGAGCGCGCTATTTTGCGATCGGCCAGCAGCAACAGCTGTAATCTAATTTCGCCTACTGCGTCTCGGGTGGAATCTTCGGGGTGCCACTGAGCGAGCAGCAGTTTGTCTACGGCCAAGGATGGGATCTCGGCTCGATTTCAGTCTGCAACTACGGGCCGGCTTGCGTGGTGACGAACAATTACCTCGCCATCACGCGGCTGGGGTCCTCCGCCCTGTGCAACTGGACATGCCCCGACGGCTCCAACGAGACCTGCGGAAGCGCAAAAGAGATCTCACCCGGGTGCGCGGTGGAAAAACTGTCGGCTCCCGAATATAGCGGACTATTTTGATCATGAGCTGCTTTGCCGCTCCTCATCTGCCTGCCGATTGATATCGCTGATGCATATGCATGTGTCGGCTTGCCCGCAGAGCGCTTTCTGTTTTCGACCTCAACCGGACAATGGCCGATTCACAATCACTCGCTCCGCCGATTCCTGACCCAGACAATCCCCCGCTGCTCGTGGCCTCGTTCTGGTCGGGGCTGCGCGTCAGTCTCCAGCGGGATTACAAGCCTTCGATAGCGAACAGCGGCCCGTTCGACTTTGTCGAAGTGCTGCTGCTGCCTGGGCGCAGCGGATCGCCGTCCGAGGTCGTTCTTCCGCGCGCACGTTACCCAACTGACAACGTGCGTGGGTCCGCAAGCTGGGCATATTCCTACTACACAAACACATTCGTGGTCGACGTTCGCGGTCTCTCGCTCGGCACCGCGTACAATGTCACCGCAATCTTCAGCAACGCAGGAGGCTCTGCTTCCGTTTCTCATATCGTCTCTGTATCTGGTGCGTGCGACCGTGTGGCGTTCACGTGGAGCGCTCACTCTTTAGTTATATATATGTATGTATATATATGCCTAGATCAAGGTCGACGTCAGCGGGGGTACCGTAGTACGGGTGCTCGAGCTCTGCACCAGCTATAGCTTGCATTGCAAGGGCCACCCTAGCCCACCTACCGTGCCGCTGCAGTCGGGCTGCACGCCGTGACGTGCATGCGCAATCCCTAATTACGAAGTATATGCGATGATATTTTTCAAATGATAAGGCCCTGACGACGCGATATCCATTCCACATGCCTCTGAAGCCTTCGTTGCCTTTGCGTGCGCAGCCCCGCCGGAAGCCCAGTTCCGCGGATGCTTCGAGCGGCCGATCATCTCGGACCCCTTCGTCAGCAGAGATCTGCAGCTGAGCTTCATTAATGACCGGGATTGGAGTGTTCGCTTTCCAGACGTGCGCTTCAATGCTACAGCGGTGGAAAGGGCGAGCCTGGTCAGCAAGTGCGCTTCCTGGGCAAAACTTCAGAGGTGCGGCAGTTCACACGAGCTTTGGTTTGCTTGCTCGCGATTCTGGTCTCTTCTCTCCGGTATTAATATTAACGTCTTGCAATCGCGTGCAGAGCGCGCTATTTTGCGATCGGCCAGCAGCAACAGCTGCAATCTAATTTCGCCTACTGCGTCTCGGGTGGAATCTTCGGGTGCCACTGAGCGAGCAGCAGTTTGTCTACGGCCAAGGATGGGATCTCGGCTCGATTTCAGTCTGCAACTACGGGCCGGCTTGCGTGGTGACGAACAATTACCTCGCCATCACGCGGCTGGGGTCCTCCGCCCTGTGCAACTGGACATGCCCCGACGGCTCGACCGAGACCTGCGGAAGCACAAAAGAGATCTCACCCGGGTGCGCGGTGGACAAAGTGTGGGCTCCCGAATATAGCGGACTTTTTTATCATGAGCTGCTTTGCCGCTCCTCATCTGCCTGCCGATTGATATCGCTGATGCATATGCATGTGTCGGCTTGCCCGCAGAGCGCTTTCTGTTTTCGACCTCAACCGGACAATGGCCGATTCACAATCACTCGCTCCGCCGATTCCTGACCCAGACAATCCCCCGCTGCTCGTGGCCTCGTTCTGGTCGGGGCTGCGCGTCAGTCTCCAGCGGGATTACAAGCCTTCGATAGCGAACAGCGGCCCGTTCGACTTTGTCGAAGTGCTGCTGCTGCCTGGGCGCAGCGGATCGCCGTCCGAGGTCGTTCTTCCGCGCGCACGTTACCCAACTGACAACGTGCGTGGGTCCGCAAGCTGGGCATATTCCTACTACACAAACACATTCGTGGTCGACGTTCGCGGTCTCTCGCTCGGCACCGCGTACAATGTCACCGCAATCTTCAGCAACGCAGGAGGCTCTGCTTCCGTTTCTCATATCGTCTCTGTATCTGGTGCGTGCGACCGTGTGGCGTTCACGTGGAGCGCTCACTCTTTAGTTATATATATGTATGTATATATATGCCTAGATCAAGGTCGACGTCAGCGGGGTACCGTAGTACGGGTGCTCGAGCTCTGCACCAGCTATAGCTTGCATTGCAAGGGCCACCCTAGCCCACCTACCGTGCCGCTGCAGTCGGGCTGCACGCCGTGACGTGCATGCGCAATCCCTAATCACGAAGTATATGCGATGATATTTTTCAAATGATAAGGCCCTGACGACGCGATATCCATTCCACATGCCTCTGAAGCCTTCGTTGCCTTTGCGTGCGCAGCCCCGCCGGAAGCCCAGTTCCGCGGATGCTTCGAGCGGCCGATCATCTCGGACCCCTTCGTCAGCAGAGATCTGCAGCTGAGCTTCATTAATGACCGGGATTGGAGTGTTCGCTTTCCAGACGTGCGCTTCAATGCTACAGCGGTGGAAAGGGCGAGCCTGGTCAGCAAGTGCGCTTCCTGGGCAAAACTTCAGAGGTGCGGCAGTTCACACGAGCTTTGGTTTGCTTGCTCGCGATTCTGGTCTCTTCTCTCCGGTATTAATATTAACGTCTTGCAATCGCGTGCAGAGCGCGCTATTTTGCGATCGGCCAGCAGCAACAGCTGCAATCTAATTTCGCCTACTGCGTCTCGGGTGGAATCTTCGGGGTGCCACTGAGCGAGCAGCAGTTTGTCTACGGCCAAGGATGGGATCTCGGCTCGATTTCAGTCTGCAACTACGGGCCGGCTTGCGTGGTGACGAACAATTACCTCGCCATCACGCGGCTGGGGTCCTCCGCCCTGTGCAACTGGACATGCCCCGACGGCTCGACCGAGACCTGCGGAAGCACAAAAGAGATCTCACCCGGGTGCGCGGTGGACAAAGTGTGGGCTCCCGAATATAGCGGACTTTTTTATCATGAGCTGCTTTGCCGCTCCTCATCTGCCTGCCGATTGATATCGCTGATGCATATGCATGTGTCGGCTTGCCCGCAGAGCGCTTTCTGTTTTCGACCTCAACCGGACAATGGCCGATTCACAATCACTCGCTCCGCCGATTCCTGACCCAGACAATCCCCCGCTGCTCGTGGCCTCGTTCTGGTCGGGGCTGCGCGTCAGTCTCCAGCGGATTACAAGCCTTCGATAGCGAACAGCGGCCCGTTCGACTTTGTCGAAGTGCTGCTGCTGCCTGGGCGCAGCGGATCGCCGTCCGAGGTCGTTCTTCCGCGCGCACGTTACCCAACTGACAACGTGCGTGGGTCCGCAAGCTGGGCATATTCCTACTACACAAACACATTCGTGGTCGACGTTCGCGGTCTCTCGCTCGGCACCGCGTACAATGTCACCGCAATCTTCAGCAACGCAGGAGGCTCTGCTTCCGTTTCTCATATCGTCTCTGTATCTGGTGCGTGCGACCGTGTGGCGTTCACGTGGAGCGCTCACTCTTTAGTTATATATATGTATGTATATATATGCCTAGATCAAGGTCGACGTCAGCGGGGGTACCGTAGTACGGGTGCTCGAGCTCTGCACCAGCTATAGCTTGCATTGCAAGGGCCACCCTAGCCCACCTACCGTGCCGCTGCAGTCGGGCTGCACGCCGTGACGTGCATGCGCAATCCCTAATCACGAAGTATATGCGATGATATTTTTCAAATGATAAGGCCCTGACGACGCGATATCCATTCCACATGCCTCTGAAGCCTTCGTTGCCTTTGCGTGCGCAGCCCCGCCGGAAGCCCAGTTCCGCGGATGCTTCGAGCGGCCGATCATCTCGGACCCCTTCGTCAGCAGAGATCTGCAGCTGAGCTTCATTAATGACCGGGATTGGAGTGTTCGCTTTCCAGACGTGCGCTTCAATGCTACAGCGGTGGAAAGGGCGAGCCTGGTCAGCAAGTGCGCTTCCTGGGCAAAACTTCAGAGGTGCGGCAGTTCACACGAGCTTTGGTTTGCTTGCTCGCGATTCTGGTCTCTTCTCTCCGGTATTAATATTAACGTCTTGCAATCGCGTGCAGAGCGCGCTATTTTGCGATCGGCCAGCAGCAACAGCTGCAATCTAATTTCGCCTACTGCGTCTCGGGTGGAATCTTCGGGTGCCACTGAGCGAGCAGCAGTTTGTCTACGGCCAAGGATGGGATCTCGGCTCGATTTCAGTCTGCAACTACGGGCCGGCTTGCGTGGTGACGAACAATTACCTCGCCATCACGCGGCTGGGGTCCTCCGCCCTGTGCAACTGGACATGCCCCGACGGCTCGACCGAGACCTGCGGAAGCACAAAAGAGATCTCACCCGGGTGCGCGGTGGACAAAGTGTGGGCTCCCGAATATAGCGGACTTTTTTATCATGAGCTGCTTTGCCGCTCCTCATCTGCCTGCCGATTGATATCGCTGATGCATGTGTCGGCTTGCCCGCAGAGCGCTTTCTGTCTTTGACCTCAACCGGACAATGGCCGATTCACAATCACTCGCTCCGCCGATTCCTGACCCAGACAATCCCCCGCTGCTCGTGGCCTCGTTCTGGTCGGGGCTGCGCGTCAGTCTCCAGCGGGATTACAAGCCTTCGATCGCGAACAGCGGCCCGTTCGACTTTGTCGAAGTGCTGCTGCTGCCTGGGCGCAGCGGATCGCCGTCCGAGGTCGTTCTTCCGCGCGCACGTTACCCAACTGACAACGTGCGTGGGTCCGCAAGCTGGGCATATTCCTACTACACAAACACATTCGTGGTCGACGTTCGCGGTCTCTCGCTCGGCACCGCGTACAATGTCACCGCAATCTTCAGCAACGCAGGAGGCTCTGCTTCCGTTTCTCATATCGTCTCTGTATCTGGTGCGTGCGACCGTGTGGCGTTCACGTGGAGCGCTCACTCTTTAGTTATATATATGTATGTATATGCCTAGATCAAGGTCGACGTCAGTGGGGGTACCGTAGTACGGGTGCTCGAGCTCTGCACTAGCTAAAGCTTGCATTGCAAGGGCCACCTTAGCCCACCTACCGTGCCGCTGCAGTCGGGCTGCACGCCGTGACGTGCATGCGCAATCCCTAATCACGAAGTATATGCGATGATATTTTTCAAATGATAAGGCCCTGACGACGCGATATCCATTCCACATGCCTCTGAAGCCTTCGTTGCCTTTGCGTGCGCAGCCCCGCCGGAAGCCCAGTTCCGCGGATGCTTCGAGCGGCCGATCATCTCGGACCCCTTCGTCAGCAGAGATCTGCAGCTGAGCTTCATTAATGACCGGGATTGGAGTGTTCGCTTTCCAGACGTGCGCTTCAATGCTACAGCGGTGGAAAGGGCGAGCCTGGTCAGCAAGTGCGCTTCCTGGGCAAAACTTCAGAGGTGCGGCAGTTCACACGAGCTTTGGTTTGCTTGCTCGCGATTCTGGTCTCTTCTCTCCGGTTTTCGCGGTATCAACGTTATTAACGTCTTGCAATCGCGTGCAGAGCGCGCTATTTTGCGATCGGCCAGCAGCAACAGCTGCAATCTAATTTCGCCTACTGCGTCTCGGGTGGAATCTTCGGGGTGCCACTGAGCGAGCAGCAGTTTGTCTACGGCCAAGGATGGGATCTCGGCTCGATTTCAGTCTGCAACTACGGGCCGGCTTGCGTGGTGACGAACAATTACCTCGCCATCACGCGGCTGGGGTCCTCCGCCCTGTGCAACTGGACATGCCCCGACGGCTCCAACGAGACCTGCGGAAGCGCAAAAGAGATCTCACCCGGGTGCGCGGCGCACGTGGACGAAGTATGGACGAAGTTGTTATGAGCTGCTTTGCCGGCCATCGGTCTGCCGATAGCTGATGCATGTGTCGGCTCTCGATCGCCCGCAGAGCGCTTTCTGTCTACGACCTCAACGGAACGTTACCCACGGCCAGCCCTAGTCCTTCGCCCACCGGAATCGCCGTACCGCGTCCTACGTCGACGCCGTCTGCTACGCCGACGCAATCGCCCTCGACGCTCCCATCTCCGATCGCGACGGCCAGCCCCACGGCTGTCGCCGCCCCTGCCATCAGTCCCACGTGGGAGCCGCCGCTCTGGATTCCATCTCCATCTGCATCTCCGTCATTTGGGCCCGCAAACTCCCCACCCCGTGCGCACGCTCTTTCATCGGATCTGGATCGCACTCCTCTGCTCTCTTTTTAATGTGAAGCCTGCACATGCGCATGCAGCGCCTGCAGCGACCGCGAGCCCCACGAGTCCGACCCAAGCAACCCCAAGGCCAGCACCTCCGCCGACACCAACGCCGGGGACGGCATCGTCCACCGTCTCGGGCGTCACGGTCGTCGAGGCGTCCCTTTCCGTCCCAATGACTTCGATGGACGAGTGCCAAGCGGCAGTGCAGGGCACGGGTTCAGTATGTCCTTCGTCTAGAGTCGCCTTGAATCGAACATATATATACCGAGCTTCTTGTGCGCAGGCCAAAAGTGAAATAGCAAACCAGCTGCGCAAGCAACTGAGCTCAAATTCAAACGGCAAGCAGATCGAAGATAGTCAAGTCCAGGTACATTTTTTTCAGTAAATCTTGCTTAAGCGCCATGAATTATTAACGTGAACGCGCTGCAGGTGGGCGGGGTCACGTGCGTTCAGAGTTCGTCCGGATCGCGGAGGGCCCTTCGCTCGGCTGTCCAGTCCGTGTTTATGCAGATCCAGCTGCAGCTCTTTGACACGCTCTCGGGATCGTCCGGATCCGCCGCTGCGGCCAAGTCGACCGCGCTGGACATCTACAGCGCGCTTGTGCAGCTCGTCGCGCCTACCACGGGAACCGGAGCGCTCACGCTCTCCGTGGGGGGGGCGCACCTTGAGCGGTGCACAAGTCTCCGCTGCGACGGTGAAGGAGAACCAGACCGTCACCGTCTCATCGAACGTGCGCTTTCACAGAACTTGAACGTGGGCTCGTGTGCATCTCGCGATCGCGCTCGTAATCGTGACATGTTTAGGGATCCGTGGTGGTGGCTTCGCCGAGCGCGCCGTCGGGCCCCGCCACTGGGGCCCCCTTGAGCTCGACATCGCCTGCGACGTCGACGCCGACCCAGCCCGCGTCGGAGTCCGGCTCGTCTGGCTCGAGCGGGGCGATCATCGGGGCTGGTCCGCGGCCGCGGCTCCCGCTCGCATGGGGGTAGCCCCCACCAATTGCGCGACCTTCCCGCGACCATTTTCAATAAGCACATTTTCAGCATCACGAATCTCAGTCACAAAATCACAAATTCGCACTGAGCCACATTGTATTTTTCAAACATCTAACCCTTCCTTACTGAAACCAATCACGAAACCCTTTCATTCTTCATTTTTCTAATTCCTTACCATTCCCAGTAAGCCCTTTAACTTTCCCCCGATCTCTCAGTAAGGACAGTAAGACCCTCATTTTTACGAAATGTTCCCGATCGTTTCCGGACTGTTTTCAGTTACCCAAATTGAAAAATCAAGGTGAGCCCCACCAATTAAACAAGTGATCCCCACTTAAAGACTTCCAGTTAATATACTGTAACAATGGCAAGCAATCAAGTAAATCTACCTGAGACTAAGCGGTGCAATGTTTGCGATAAGGTAAAACCGGCATCGAGTTATGCATTGCAAAAGCGTAGCTCAGGGAATGTTACTTTAAATTGGAGATGCAAAGTCTGCGACCGAGACTATCACAATTACCTTTATCATTTCGTGTTAAAAACGCGTCCGAAAATCGAAGTGCAATCGAAGGTATGCTCGCACTGCAAGATTGAAAAGCCTGCAAGCGAGTATAATAAAAAACAAAGCACAAAGGATGGTCTCTACTATCAATGCCGAGAATGTTATAGTAAAACTCGTAAGAGTTAAAACCGAATTGCACTTTATCTATTCTTTTTAAAGCAAGTTTGTGCTGCCGAAAATGCCCACCTGCACAAACTTGCGAACTCAATCGAAATGTACTGGAACCACTCGCGCCCCGCCCACTATGCAAGATACATGCCTTTCTTATGCATGCTCTATGAAAAATAAAAATAAACCATTAAGCCAATGTGATAAGATTCGATCCAAGAGATTGGTAAGCGGTTGTTAGACATTGGATGTTTGATGTCATCGCTTTAAGGTTAGAATCACATTCGGCATAACGTGCTACGGGATCACCATACGCCGATTGCGCAAGGACATTAACCAAGAGGTTTTTATATTCATGAACAACCGGGGACAGTTTGTTAGTTTGCTGTATTGTTTTTTCGACAGTTTGTAGTGCGGCTACAAGTTTGATGGTATCGAATGCAAGAGCAACAGGTTGAGAAGTAGTAGAAGGAGATCCACCAAGTGGATAGGTCGTCATTTATTATACTGTGACATTTTTAATTTGGTCTATTTGATCTTGTAAACTCTTGCATTTCTGGGATAATTCTTTAACAGCTTCTATGAGAACAGGAACCAATGCTGTGTATTCAATTGCTAACAGCCCATCCTTTCCTTTTCCAACAACTTCTGGTATCACTTTCTCCACATCTTGTGCTATCAGTCCTAAACATGTCTTACCATTTTGGGTATCCTTTTTCTTGTAAGACACCCCTTCTAATCTTTCAATTGCTGGTAAAGCGCCTGTAAGCTTCTTAATATCTGTTTTGTATCTTCTATCACTTGCAAGGTATTGTGTCCTTACCCAAAATGTCCCCACATTATCCAATGACGCCATATCCCAATCATTTGCATCTCTCCACACACAAACATAGGTTCCATGTCCTCTAATATATGTTGTTCCATCACTGGAAAAATAGAAACGTGAATAGCCATCTGTTGATGCTAACCATGTGTTGTGTGACCATACTGCTGTTCCTGGTTTACTAAAAACATTATCCCAACTGATCATACCATTTGCTGGTGCTGTTCTTCCTACTTCTTTTGTCCATCCAATCATCCCAATGTGACATCTTCCCTTTCTTGCAATAAATCGAATATGTGAGAAATTCGCACAAAAGAAGGATGTCCATGTTAACCCATCATGCCAATTTGAATCGGCTACATTTGAAATATTTTGATACGTATTTACTCTCATAATGTGATTCCATCTACCATTTCGATAGCCACCAATATCAAAATATCTACAATTCGTCCAACAGAAATACTGGACATGACATGTTCGCATTCCACTGGGAACTTCCATTTGCATGTAGTCACCACTTGTGGTATCATTTTCGATGTTACTATAAAATCCTTCTACTGGATTGTCTGTTGTAGGTTTCCAACCTGTCCCCCAAGATCCTATAAAATAAACAGTTGCACTATTCCATCCTGAAACCACATCAAAACTGGTAATGTTTCCAATGGAATTTGTGACATCTGTTAATGAAAGATAGGATGTAGGAATAGTAGGTTTACTATAAACATTATTCCAATGAATAAAACCGGTGTGTCCACCATATGAACTACTATGTGCGCGATCGTGTGTAAAACCAATTCCCATAATGTGAACTCTTCCGACTTTTGGATAAATACGAATGTGAGTAAATCGACCGGCAAGGAAGATAGGGACATTATTAACTCCGTTGTGGTGATTGTCGCTACTGCCGTCATGTGGTTGATAGTTATTAACTCTCGTAATAAATACAACCGTTCCATTACTACGGACTCCCCAAATCTCAAAATAACGGCAATTATACCATGGTAAATGAGTAAGGAATGCTGTCCCATTCACTAATGCGGCTGGGATTGTGTATTGAATCCAAGTAGTTGTAGGAGCTACTATATCATCGGATTCACTGTTGTATGCATAACTTCCATAATTATATCCTGGATCCCATTGCCACCCACTACCGGTTATCCAAGTTCCACTCGATAACTGATAAGCGCCACCTGCTACTGTGTCATCAAAAGCGTAGAATTTCGGAACGTCATAACCATTTCTTTTTAATGTTGCAACATCTATGGTTGTTGCATTTATAGTAGTTCCTGTAATTGATGGTGCGCTTACACTTGTAGTAACATTTAAAGTTCCTCCTACCCATAAATTACCATTATTATATGATTTTAATATTGCTAAATCGGAGCCATTGCGAAACTCCACACAAACATTATCAGAGTTTCCATAACCTCGAATATATGTCGTATTACCATTTCCAAACCAAAATCGTTCTATATTGTCTGTTGATTTTAACCAATTGTCCACTGTCCATTTTGCTGTTGCTGGAAGGTCTGCGGCTGAGTAAAATGATGGTTTGCTAAATATATTATCCCAAGAGATCATGCCCAATTCATTGTCGGTTGCTCTCTGTCTACTCCACCCAAAAACACCTGTAAGATGAATGCGACCTTTTCCACCTTTAACAAATATCTTTGTGTAAAACTCACAGTTGATTGAGGCAAACAAAACAGTATTATGTGTCCCATCTTGATTTACTGCCTGGATTCCCTGATATGCATTTATACGTTTTAAGAAATGCTGGTTATTATTGGCTGTTTGTCCGTAGATATCATAATATCGACAATTCGCCCACGGCATATGCTGAATGTAAAATGATTTCATACCTTCTGGAACTGTCCAACGCATAAAACAAGCGCTACAATCTTCATCATTTTGTGGTGTTGTATAACATCCTGCTTGTCCTGTTCTTGCTGTCCATCCTAAATTCCAATTATTTGCGCTTCTATCTGTCGAAATAACATCTAATTGGTCAAAATCGTAACCTTTTGGTATTGTGGTTCCACCAATTTGTAAAGTGGTAGCATTCACAGTTCCTGTTACAGTTCCACCTGTGAGAGGTAGATAATTCGCAAGAGCTGATGTTAATTCGGTATCTGTAACAAAATCTGTAACAGCTAACTGTAATTCTGTATTTGTAACATAATCTTTGTTTTCTAAGTAATCATCTGTAACAACACCGGAAAGGGTTGTATTGTGTAAGTTTTTCGCCGCCATTCTCTGATTGACTTCTAAGGCGCCACCTGATGTCGTTTTAATCCACGCCATCTCACATTTTCCGTGATCATCTGTGGGTTGTCCCGCAACGGGAAGATAGTTAACGACTTTCTCCCTTGTGAATACTATTTTAGGTCTTGCTCCATCATATGCGCTTTGATCTGTAACGTTTATTTGAATAGCTGCTGAAAAATTCTCTACTTGTCCTGTTTCCCCTGGGTGATAATTCGTGACATAGATACTGGGGAAAGTATCATTTACTCCTACATTAAAATCGCCATCATAAACTCCATTTACAATTGGATCCCTGGGTAATCTTACTGCAAGAGTTCCCACCATCGGTGTGCCTGTTTCACCTGTAAACGACCCATTCAGACTAACATAATGATCATTCAAAAATAGCCTTTCAGGTGTATTAATCGATTGGTAAAGTGTGACTCCATTAAAAACGTTTCCGATTGCATTCAATTGTGCAAAAACTGGCTGTTCGTCTATTTCGCTCCATGGGTGCCTATGGTTGCTATTGGTAATCTCTGAATAATCATGGGAGTGTTTTCCTGGTGGGAAGGTTGAGGGAGGATTTGTGATATGCTCCCATAAATGAGTATGGGCGAAATCTGTGATCTCTGACTTGGTGTGAGTGTGGTTGCTATTGGTGATCTGGGAGTAATCATGAGTGTGTGTAGCAGGTGGGAAGGTTAATGGCGGATTTGTGATATGTTCCCACAAGTGATTGTGTGCAAAATCTGTGATCTCTGACTTGGTGTGAGTGTGGTTGCTGTTGGTGATCTGGGAATAATCATGAGTGTGTGTAGCAGGTGGGAAGGTTAATGGCGGATTTGTGATATGTTCCCATAAATGAGTGTGATCGAAGTCTGTTATTTGGGACTTCGTGTGTGTGTGGTTTTGGATCCAACCCTGAACCACATTTGAAGTAACAACAGCTTCTTTCCGTATATATATATTATTTGCACCTATTACAGGTGCTACAATGGGCACATCTGAACATACAAGGTTGCAAGTGATGGAGAATATGGTTTTAGGGGCGAATAGATTGCAATCAAAGGTCACAGTAGCTGGATCAATAGTAGGATCGACATTTGAACAGATCTGAAACATCCACCCTCCCACACAGTTGCCATTTAGATTTCGAAAGGCTGTTCCTGCCATTGCATCCACATAGCCAATCCCATTTGCTATGTCATATATGTGACCAAACTCGTAACCAAAAATGTCATTCCACAGGTTGGAAGCCATAGCTCCCATCACATACCCTTTTAGATCTACTATCAGGTCATTGGATTCACTGGGTATATTGGCGTGGGTTATATAAAAATTATTATCCAATACAGCATTCTTTATTGTCGTTTCTACTATGGGTTCAGTCATTATACTCTATTATGCAATACTACAAAAATTAAGGTTGTTACATAACGTTTGGAACATGTTCATATATTCTCCCTTCTCGCTGTGCCATTTCCGCCATAAAGTCTCTATCATTATTCATCGTTTGCTCTGCCAATTCTTGTGCTCGCGATTTTTTGGGTGCTGCCCTACTTGCTGGTGGTTGATCAGTTCTCACAACACTAAGACCATGCCCCTCGGCTGACCTCACCTCTAACCCCACATCTCCTTCGGCTGTTTGGGTCACATTCATTTCTGGCACCGAGTATTTATTACCTGCACCTGCAATGGTTCTGTCTATGCAAGCACAACATAAAGCTCGGAATTTGTATGCAAGCACAAGCCCAAGAGCACCGAGAATCGGCAAGAGAATCATAAGCACTAACGTTCCTGGATCAGTTCCCGGTGCTCCGACTGGATTCGTAGGATTTGTGGGATTATTAGGTGTTGTAGGATCAGTGGTAGGTGGGGTCTGTGGGTCTGACTCATCAGGAGGCAAGTTAGGATCTGAATCTGGGGGCGGTTCCGTCGACCCTGCTAATGAGGTTGGCGCTGTGTATGCATTCGCAAACACGATAGGAGCCGTCGCTGGATTTCCTGTGGAGGATCCTGAGATTGCACCATAGGTATCTGCGAGATACTTGTATAATTCCTGTGTCACAGGTGGATTGCTCACAGATCGACACACCCAAATATTGCATGTGGTATCATATACTGTATCCCTGATAAAAGGCGGTAGAGCCGTCCCACTGAATGACTCAAAGAGTCCATTTCGCGATAGCAACCTATGTCCTGTATCACAATTTCCGCCCTCATAATATTTGGTAGCCGAAATCGCACCTTGCACATAAATATTGCATGTCGAGTGCAATCCAATGTTATTTAGGTTAGGAGTGTATCTGTCATCGAGCCGGACAGTGCAAACCCATGGGGAAGCGGTTTTTATATATTTCTTATCGCCTGCTGTGATCACATCAGTGTTTGGGTGGCTTTCGATTTGGGTAGCAATAGACTCATATTTGTAAGAGTAATAAACTAAGAGACCATCTGTGGAGGATGTAAAATAAAAGAAGTCTCTCATGAAGTCTGTGGATCCAAAGAAGTCAGCATTGGTCGATGTTAGGGTGACTTTGGGATAGCTCATGCTGACAGTCTCAGAAGGATATGGAATATAAGAGGTGTAATAGCGATTTAACAGATAATAGTAAAATCCATCTGAGACATTCGAATGAGTGGGCAAGGTGACTGTTAAGGTCTTACTGCGATCCTCAAACGTTTTATGTATGACAATGTTGCAAGTATTAATGTATCGAGAATCGAAAAAGTAATTATTTGTAACTCGATTATCGATCAGAGTAGCATTGGTTCCATTAAATACGAAGTTCTGCCCATTGATCCTCGTAGTATGAATGTCGGTAACATCGAGAGGATACCTTATTTTTAATCGGTCTTCGGGGTCAAATCGCGGAATAGTTCCTGTTGCCTTCCAACTCACAGTGAAGGGAGGAGAAAGGGAAACTGCTGGGATAACAGAGAGATTAAATTTCGCAAAATACAACCCAATAGGATACCCTGATAAAGCATATGTCACTGTTGCATTTCCCACGAGCGTAAAGCCGGTGGTTGTTATGTTAGTTGCAACAAAAGGGGAGTAGCCAGCTGGTGCATTTTGAAGAGAGGTAGATGAGCCATCATTGACCACATACAGATTCGGGTCTGTAATTTCAATGGTAGGAGGAGAGACAAATGGAGACTCAAATGTGAAATTAAAACTCGCTGGAACCCCTGCAAGATATCTATATGAGACCGATCCTATTTCGGATGCCTGGAATACTTTACTTCCCCTCTGCACTACATTACTTGTGTCTTTTACATTGTGGTATGAGATGCTGGGAGTCGGGGAGAGCACCAACGAAATAGCATCTGGTAAATCAGACTTTGTTATATACAGCTCTTTAAGATACTCCTTTCTAAAAGGCGCGGTCAGATCTCCAATAGTAGCCGATGAACCTGCGACTACAATATTACAGGTGTTTGCACTCAAAGAATAAACTGTGTTCCACCTTAAAGAGTTCGCGCCAAGATCGAAATTCTGTGAGAAGGGCACGATATTGCTACCTTGTAAATCTCGGTAAACCTTTACTCTGGGTTTGCTATCGAATACAGGGGTGACATAATTGACAGTAAGAGTGAAACTCAGATTAGCTATGGTGTTCAGTGACGAGTTCCGGATAATGAGAGTATTAGTTCCAACATATTGGAACAAAACCTGAAACCCTGTGGAGGTGATATTATGGACATATGCCTTGTTATATTCATCAGTCAAAGTGATTTGATTAAAGTAAACTGTATGATCGACCAAGGTAACCGTAGGTAAAGTCTCGAAACCTGTGACACCCAATTGATCCCAAGTAAATGTGTATGTGGGACTGTCTGCATAAACTACATAAACTTCGAGACCTGCGAATTTCTGCGGGTAGCCTGTGACCTCGTAGGTCTCAGTCCGCGAAACTGAGCGGGAAAGGTTACTATTAAAGTCAGTGTAGCTGATCAGTGCATTTTCACTGGTGAGAATCTGATTGGGTCGGAGTGAGTGATTAAATGGAAGGATTAAATTGGAGGCAAACATGGAAACTCCATGCACCTCTGACCATCTCAGATTCGATAAACCAACTCGGTATGTGTTGTCAGTCGCGGGGTAAATGTTCCTTTTCGATAGAATATGGGCTAAGGTAATTGCAAGCGCTCCATCTGCTGCAAACAGAGCATTAATTTCGGATTGCAAAGCCGCGATTTCAGTAGTGTGGGTCGTGAGGGTTCCATCCTGGCTGGAATCTTTGGTGTTCTTGCTCCTCTCGAACTCCAAAAACGCCTTTACGATGTCCTTGCCTAAAAGATCGTTTATATTGTCTCTGGTAATGTAAACATGATCTGTTCTCAGTGCCTGTTTCTCTGTGGTAAAAGCCGGAATCTCCTCTGCAAATGATATAGTCGTTTTATCAAGTGCTAAGGATCTCACATTCGGAGCATTGGCGCCAATTATATCCACAACGTTCCCATTTTCGACAATTTCTAAGGTCGGTTTCGCGGGGTCTAATGTGAAAACACCCTCTGTTATCTGGGGAACCGATTCGCTCTTCTGAATCACAAAGGATTCGATGTTTAGGTTACAGGTTGCGACATTGGTGGCGAAAAACGACTCGGAGTTAAGCGAGTTTACGTTTAGGGTATCCGTAGTGATGTTACTTGCTGTAATATTACTCGTCGTAAGATTACCTGCTGAGAGATCATGGACGACCTCTACCTTTGTTTTTCGTGTGGATACTCCCGCTATAAGTGTGCTATTATCCACGATTCTCATAGCTGCATTTTGGAAACCGCTCTCATCTTGAATGAAGAAGTTTAAGCGACCTCTATCGAATGCTTTTGGGATGTTCCTACGATTATATCGCACCGTTTTCGGTAGCTGGCGGGTTGCCTGAATGCTGGCGACTCTGTTTCGTTCGTTATCATCAAGTAAAAAGTCGATTCCAAGTTTATGATCCCCTTTCTCGACGTTCATTAACTGCAAAGCTGCGGGTCTGCTCGGTGTCCCACTGACTGGATCTTCGCGGTCTGCATTGAAGTTTATTCTCAGAGACCCGCGAATTTCGGTGTTTACTTGATCACTGTCTTCTATTTGCGTGGTCGAATTAATTACTCGTGCATCTGGTCGCGGATTCAGGAACGACATCCTCTTTATAAACAAAGAAGATATATAAGAAGTATATAAGATAATGAAGACCTGCCTCGCTTTGAGTGGAGGGGGGTCGCGCGGAATAATCGAGGCTGCTATACTGGCACAGATTGAAGCCCAAACCGGTAAACGAATCCAACAGCTATTCGACTGCTTTGCGGGAACATCCACAGGTGGATTAATCGCGCTCCTATTGAATATCAAGGGAACCGATGGCGCCCCTAAATATACTGCCACTGATATTCTGGCGCTCTACAAAGCGAAACTACCGCTGATTTTCGCGAATCCACGAGTGCTTACATCGATTGTGCAACGCCCCAAGTATGAAGCCACGAATTTAGAAGCTGTGGCTCTGGAACTTTGCGGCTCAGCGACTATGGCGGATCTCTACAAACCCACCATAGTAACTGCGTTCGACACGGTTCAAATGTCCCCCGTTTTTATTTCAAGCAACGATGAAGATATTAATGGGATGCTTGTGCGCGATGCTGCAAGGGCTACCTCGGCTGCTCCGACCTATTTCGAGCCGAAACAAGTCACAGTCGCCGGAAGAACATACTGTTTAATTGATGGTTGCATGAGTGGAAATAATTCGCCCGGGGTTTGTGGTTACACATTCGCCCGCACTTTATTCGGAAACTCTTGCGAGGAGGAGCTAATCGTGGTCTCGATTACGGCGGGTCACGTCCAAGACGCCGATAAAGCAACCGCGGGATATTCGTACGACACTATGAAAAATTGGGGGATCGTGCAATGGATGCTAAGCGCCACAGGATCGCCAATTCTCAGCATGTTCTTAGAGTCGAGTGATCTAAACGCCCACGTAAAGCTACTGGAACTTTTACCCAGAAACGATGATCAGAATTACGATCGCTACTATAAGCTGAGCGTTCCTTTACCGAAAGATAAAATGACCCTCGATACTATCACAACGAGTCACCTGCAATATTTGGAAACGGAAGCGCTCGCGTTTGTTTCCGCACAGCAAACGTATTTTAATGCGATGTATTCAGTGCTGACGATGAATATCTCAGAGGGCGATGTTCCCATAATTAATCTGTCCGGGTGCACAGATGTAAGCGCACCCCCGGAGTCTAACTGGGTGCCGCTCGATAATAGCGCCTTTATTGCGGAATTTGGCACAGCTTCTGATGCCCGCTGGTCAAATGCTACGGGATGGGTGGGATTTACAAACCCGCCGCAAGGTAGTAGGTCGGGAGGCAATTACTTACGCATCGATTTCCCGCGTCTGTTTATGCTTTCCTCTATAAAAATGAAGCCGGCTGCGAATGGAAACTACATTAAAACGTTTGAGATCGATTACCAATTAACTCCGGGAGTTTCGGCGCTTGTCACATACACAGAAGCCGGCGCGACGAGAGTGTTTACCAATGCAAATCAAATAGCCGAAAGTGCTGATCCCGACGAACATTTCTTAGCGAACCCGAGATCTGTGAGAACCCTCGTAATCTGGGTGCTCACGACGAACGTAGCTTCGGCATGCCGAATAGATTTCGAGGGCTACTACGTGTGAACAGCGCTTAATCCGTGATCACTTCCAGCTGAAACGAGTATGAGAGACCGTTTATATCCGCAACAGAGCCCCGCCATTTTCGAAGCGAAATTGTGAGACGATCTAAATCGAGTTGCGATGTGACATTTACGAAAGGGATGCTTGCGCTCGGTTCGTGGTAAAAGGAATATCTACCAAAGTCCGAGTTCATCTGAATTCGCAATAGATAGGAGTCGTCGACATTGTTCAGTCTACCTGTAACCGCTGCGAATTTGGAAAACGGGCGGAGCTCTTCGATATCAAGGTAAATATATGGAATTGCATTAAAGTCGACCATTTTCGGGCATATAATCGCGTAGCGACTGGGGTAATCTCTGAGTGGAACCGGCACTGGTTCTGGTGTGCTGGCGTAAACCACTCCGGTTCTATGCCGAGACAATCACAGAACTCCTGGTCTGAGGACTCTAATGTAAACGGGCTATTCGGAGATGAGAAAACGAAGCGGTTCGTAGACAGAGCGAGAGAATAGGAGACCGGGAAGAGACCGAGTGGATTAAAAGAACCGCCCGCAAATCCGAGTATAGCATCACTGTTTAGAGCTCTCTCTTTCGGATATCGTTCGTTATCAGCATCGACGTAATAATAATCGTTTATGCTGGGAATCGGTGCTATCATTTTGGATGCGGGGATTACTGTGGGCTCTTCGTTCAGAAGCGTTATAGTTATTGTCTGATCGGGCGGAACAACATAAGAGCTATTGGGAATCTCAGCTGATAGCACACGAAATCGCCTTACATTATTAAGGCGCGTTTTCAAGTGCAGCACGCCGTTTTCAAGGTCTCTACTGTCGCAATTTATTGTTATTCTTTTCATAATCTATTATAGTAAGATGAAAGAATACCTGAGCTTTTCGAGCGATGATCGCGATGAGGAGTTTACTCAGCCAAACCAGTATGTAGTGACATTACCCCGTCGCTATGACAACGTAAAATCGGTGCGCCTGGTGCAGGCAACGGTTCCCAATGTTCTTTCGACTGTGACGAACGATATCGATGCCACTGGTGCAACCATCGAGCGCATGGAACTCTATTTCTCGGTCACAGCTTCGGATTCCGGATTCGTGACCATCACAATCCCCAAAGGATTTTACACCAAAGACGACCTTGCCGCAAAAGTCACAGAAAGACTCGAAGCAGCTCGCCTTTCAGATTTCGGTGGAAAATATATTAAATGCCGCTATAATACTACTTCAAAGATCTATGAGTTTTTCAGTGATAGTAACTTTTGGTTCAAGTTCTCTCAGGCTTCCGAAGCCACACTCAGAAAATCCAGTAACCGCAAAGCAATCGCTAAGAAACTCGCAATATTCGGTTTCAAAGAAATTCAACTATATGTTTACGAGACATTTACCCCTCTTGCAAGCGATACATTCCTTGTGTTTAATCCTGGGACGGGAACTGTGACACTCAATCGACGCATTCGTGGCTATACTCGTGGAGATGAGACCCCGGCGGCGATGATCTGGCTATATATTGACGAATTTGCGCCGTTTATTCGCTCAGTGAACAAGCACGTCGATGGTTATTTCATACGCATTCCAATCCCACAGGAACTCGAACACGGTGATATCTACCACTTCGACACGTCCACTACGGTGCCTCTCATTCGTGAATTCCGCGAATTAAAATCGTTCGACCGCTTGACGATTAAACTCATCGACCATGATGGCGCTCTCTTAGATTTCGGGGGTTGGGCGCATTATTTCACTTTTGAAATCGAAACCTACGACGCACCGCCCGAAATGAATTTCTACTAAGCCCTTTAAATTATTTTCTGATCCCAAAGATAAGAGAAGAAACGCTCATGGAGACTAACAGCCAATTCCAGCGCCCAACGCTGAAATCTATGCTCACCACCGATGACTACAAGGATTATTTCCTAAACAAGTCGCTGGTCATTGGAACGTCCTCTGGCACTAAGCCACTTCGAGTTCTGGTCGCCCCCGATACCGAACCAACCAATGCCCTCGGTAACCGAGTAGTTTTCAAAATCCCCCGCTACCATTTCCTGAATGGTCTCGCGCTGCAACTCGATCTTAACCCGATCACCCTCACTGATCTCACGAATGGTGTCGCCGGAACTACTGGCTACCTTCGCGTTATTGGATCGCTAATTAAGCGCATTGAAATCTCTCACGCTTCATTCCGCTATGTTGTCCCGGAAGATTTCGTCACCCAGTATTTTCTACTGATGACTGAACAGGGCGAACTCGATAAGAAACTTCGCTATGTGGGTGGTCTTGTCGGAACCGCTGGTAACACTGTCGGTGGAACCTACGAAATCGATTTACCCTCTCCTTTCGAAAAGGCAATGTTCCCACTTTGCGCTCTGAACTCTGAGATCACAGTGGAAATCGAATTCAAGGCGCAAGGGGATGGTATCATTGAGGACACGAACAATGTTGCTAATATTGCGGTAACCAACAATGGCGCTTCCCTTCAAGTGCTGAAACCCCGCGTTATTTGCAAGGTCGTAAATGCCGATGAGGCGGTTGTATCTGAGACCATTGCCCGTGTTAAATCGACTGGCATCGCGATCCCCTACAACGAAATCGGTTTCCTACACACAGATTTCCAGCCGACCGCCTCCGGTTCGCGAGTCAATCTCTCGCAACTCACAGGGGCGGGTCTCATCCACACTCTCGTATTCTCTGTGCGCCAAAACGCAAAGACAAAGGTGAACAACGGAACTCTCTCGGTTCTGGCTCCTCGTGCACTCAGAACCAACGCCGTAAGCTTCTATGTGGAACTCAACAATAACCGCCTTTACTCGAATACTTCGCTTCCTCTCATGATTGCCGCGACCGAACTTCAAGATAAATATAATTCGGCGATCTTTACCGAGAGCACAAGCTACCCCGCTCTCACTGGCATTTACTTCGGTGCTGGAAACGGAAAGGCGTCGCTTCTCAACCAAGAGAACACGGGCTACATCGATGCCACAGGCACATCGGCGTTCGATCTGGTCTTCGAATTCAACGGTGTCACAACGGCAGCCGAAGGTTCATCAGAATGGTATGCGGGTGCCGCTTATCAGAAGATGCAAATTCAGTGCATTGCCCTTGCTCATAACATAATGATAATTGGTGCCGACGGAATCCGAAGAGTATCTTCATGAGGAATTCGGCGGACAAAAAATGACATTCTTTTTATCTTTTGCCCATTTAAGGACAAGACGATTTACAGTATTATGGAATACGGCGGACAAATGGAAGGCATTCGGCGAATTGCACTTTGTGGGAAGTTTGGAGAAGGTAAATTCGCGCTTGTGGACGAAGCGGACTATGAGCATGTCATGAAAATCAGTAAGTGGTATCTTCGCTGTTGTCCTAGAACAAAAGAAGACACTTACCCTTTTGGTTGGATACCAACGGAGTTGCAAGTGGACAGCAAAAAAGTCATATACCTTCACAAATGGATTATGGGAAGCCGCGATGGGCACTTTGTAGATCACATCAGTAGAGACAAACTGGATAATAGGCGTTGCAATCTTCGCTTCTTAACTCCACAAGAGAGTGTTATTCACACTGGCGTGAGACGAACAAATAAGTCAGGTCTCAAAGGAGTGATGCAGAGAAAAGACACTGGAAAATGGAGAGCTGAAATTCAAAAGAACGGAATTTCTTATAATCTCGGATGCTTCAACACGAAAGAAGAAGCCGCAGCAGCATACAATGCAAAAGCAACCGAACTGTTCGGCGATCTTGCGGTTCTTAATGATGTGGATCCTGTAAATCTAACTCGTAGATTGCTGAAATCAACGAATTCGAGTGGTTATCGTGGTGTCAATCAAACGAGATCTGGAAAGTGGGAAGCGAATTTCATGCATAACAAACAGAGATGGCGCAAAATATGTGACACAAAGGAAGACGCAGCTCGATTTTACAATGAGAAAGCCGCCGCAATTCTGGGTGATAAAGCGATCCTAAACGAAATCTAAACCAATTACCACAGTCAGTCTTATTTTTCTATTGTTTTTATAGTGAAAGAATGCAAAAAGGGACGACGCCCATAGATCTCGAAGAATGGAACCCGAAACAGAGGGTGAAACTTCCCGCACGATTTCTCCTATTGGCGAAAACCAATTGTGGTAAATCGGTATTCTTAAAGTGGCTGATCAAAGAACTCGAAGACCAGATCTCATACGTTCTGGTCTTTTGTCCAACGAGTTTCAACGGTTTCTGGGGACAAATTACAGACGAAGTGCATGATACCTGGAAACCGGAATATGTAGAGTCGATCATAGAAGCCCGCAAGAAGGCTATCATTGCGGGTAAGAAACCAAAGAATATTCTCATTGTGCTCGACGATTGTTTGGAGTCCGGAACTATCGATCTTTCGCGCGATCATTTGCTAAATAAATTGATGGCGCAAGGTCGTCATACGTTTTGTTCCGTGGCGCTAATATCGCAGAAACTAACAAAGCTTTCAACGATCATTCGCAGCAATGCGGAGTATATCATATTCCTAAGCTGGTCAAACATGCGAGAGTTTGAAGCATATCACGAAGAGTTCGGGAACATGGATAAAGAGAGTTTTAAGCGCATGTTCCAAGAATTCTGTCATAGCTACCAAGCGATCATTCACGATAATACCGGGTATTCTGTGCGATGGTGGGTCGAAAAAGCCGATATGATCGATGACCATCCGTTTACTAAGTTCCACAAGCGGGCGGCTTTTGAAGAAAAGAAGCGAAAACAGCAAGAGGAGCAAGCGACAAAACCGCCGCCTGTCAAAGATTCGACAACTGTATGCAAAACTTTATCCAAATTTGAGCGTGAGCTTGAAGGTATCCCCAAACTTTCCCAAATTTCGCCTAAGAAAAAGAAAATGTTAATCAAATGTAAGAGAAGATAATCATGGTATACCGAAAGAAGCCTCAAACCATTCAAACGGTCGCTTCTGGTAATCCTAATCGCGGACTTGAAGAGTCTGGATTAACGTCGGGCGGCGGTCTCGAAATGCCCGAATATCTTATAGACACTTCGCCAGAGGAGGTCGCCAAGCAAGAGGCGATTATTGCGAGTGCCACCGCGGACAAGGGCAACCAAGATAGCGGTAAACGACAAATGGAGGATTTAGCTACTGTAAAACCACAGATTGGAGGCGGCTCCGTCGATGAAGCAACCGACAAAGTATTAAAAGCGCAAGTTGTTGCAAGCCAGCACAAGACACAAGACGTCCCGAAAGCCGCCGAAACCGAGCTCAAAAAGCGCGGATCCTATCAAAAACACACAGTTCCTGTCGACGTTGTCATGAGCTTCGAAGAGAAAGTGCGAGACCTTGAAATGAAAGTGTCAAACTACGAGAAATGGATGCAAGATTATAACGAACGCAAGAAATTAAAGGGTCTCGTAAAGAAAGAGATCTCGAAACTCGGATTAAAGCAAAAGGTCGACGTAGAGGAGATTAAAAAGGAGGAAAAGACAGATGCGCAAGCCGTAACGCGTCAGCAATCGGTTGCCCCGCAATATGCACATATAGTGCCGACTGCACCAGCGAATTTCGCGGCGATGCTCGGTGGTAAACGCCATATCCGCTAATGACTGTGAATATCCGCAAGGCAAAGCTGAACCCGCCCGTATTTAGAGCGGGTCTTTATGTGGACTCCCCTGCAAAAGGGACAGGTCGGCTCCATAAACAGCATTATAAGGTCGACTAACTCGTATGGGAACACACGAGCAAGTAACAGCCTCATTTCCTGTTACCATAGGATTATTTTATTGCGACTCTTTATAGAAGATGAACTTTATCAGTCAGTGCATTGAAATGTTTCAGCTTCATGTAGTGTCTAATTGCCACAGCCCTTGCTGTGACACGACCGTAGAAATTGAAATATCGGATGGCGAAGACAATGGGGGTCGTCGCTTATCTGTTATTTCGAACACTGACACGAACGCCCCGCCAAGATCGCGAAGGGGGTCGCCTGTGCCCGCGGCTATGAGTTCCAATATCGAATCCGCTCAGATAGAGGACGTAAACGTAGAGTATATTAGAAGGCGCTCATGTCCTGAGATATTGGGTGGGCATTTTCGCGCTGATTCCCCTTATCCGATGCTGACACTGGATCGAATGGCGTTAGGCGAGGACGGAGGTTATGAATATCCGCAGCCGCAAGAAACACCCGTCTGGAACGATTATTAAGATCGATCCGAGGGCAAAAATTGAAGGTTTCGGTAAAAGGTATATAAGGGCAAGGGAAATAATACAGAGTGACAAAAAACTATTTTCTCCGGTTATAGTAAATGGCGAAACCCAAGATCTCGAACCAAGAGGCAATGGCGGCACAGCAGGAAAAGCGCAGACCCGGGCGACCGAAGAAGGTGCTCACAGAAGAGGAGAGAGCCGAGAAACTGAGAGTAAAACGCGAGAAAGATGCCGAGCGGCAGCGAAACAAGCATCAGAGACAAAAGCAGGAGCGATTAGCCGCAGGGGAAGCGACCGTATTTACCCCGGAGCAGCTACAAAAGATTGCAATCCGTAAACAGCAGCGATACCAAGACGATGAAGAGTATCGGGAGAAAATCCGAGAGAAGGCACGTGAATACCAACGCAGGAAAAGAGCGGAACGAAAGCTGAATCCGCCCGCTAAACCCCAACCGCAAAAGCCCGCTGGAAGACCCCGAAAGCATGTCGTCGAGAACGCAAAAACTTCGTAGCGGAAAGTATCCGCACGATGCAAAAAATGATTAATTTTTTAACTCCCTTTTTATTCCCCGCATCCGTCAAAAAAGCACTTAAAGAATTGGCGACAAGGGTATGAAAAGGAGAATTTGGTAGATTGCGCCGAAATTATTTTCTCCGGTTATTTTAAAAGAACTAATAGAGATGCCGCGCGCAACAACAGAATCGCTAACAATGTTCGGGATGAAATTATCGGATACATTATGCAGGGATTGAGTCAGGATTTGCTAACCGAAGAACAGGCGCATTGGGCGATGCACAACACAATGAATCGGAAGCCCAAGCTCCAAACGCTGATCGACATTCGGGACACTCTGAATGGCATCATTAATCCCCGCGTTTTCCGCAGGGCAGAGCGGAAAGAGAAGCGCGCCGCTCGCACCCAAGTTAATATAGAAAAGCAAAAGCAAAAAGAACAAGAGGCTAAGCGTTTACAGCGCTTCGATCGCAAACAAGAACAGAAAAGAGCGAAAGAAGCGAAACTCGAAGCGAAGCAGCAGAGAGGTAAACTAAAAGCGGTAGAGGATGCGATTAAACGCACTATTCTCGATCCAATCGCCGCATACGATCCGGAAACTCTCGCAACAATTACGTTCAAGCTATGGGGACCTGGATCCGGTGCTCGGTCGTCGGAGGTAATTGTTATTCCCGGAATTCCCGGAACACATATAAAAGACAGAACCTTTGTCACCTACGAGAATATAAGAGAGACAGTTTCGGTGAGGGTGTTGCGAAACTTTGCTCTGGCAAAAATCGATAAACGGTATGGAGTTCTCACCGCTCAAAATCGTTATTATTCGGAAGAGAGAGAATCAATCTTCCGTTTACTCGAAAACTACGATGAATTGGCTATATATCTCGAAACGTTCGGACAAGCATACGAGATGTTCTTCTTTAAGACACCACCAACCGAGGAACAGAAAAAACTACGCAAAGGTTTCGATGATTTTGGCGGCAGTGTCGATGATGCCTTTATAACTGTTCATGAGGTCGTGATCGATGGGGACGAAGGTGTCGAAGATGACGGAGCCGGTGCTATCCCTGGCAATCGCTATGAGTTCCTGGATGATGAGCTAATGGACAGTATGCGATGCACCGCGATTATGAGCAAATTCACAGACTACACATTAAATCCAAACGCGTCTGAGTTCGAAGATGTTATTGAGCTTCCCAAATCATCTACATCTAACGCTTGCGGATACGATATGATCATCTCCACATGGGAGCGTCCATTAAGAAGTGTCAGGACGCGCCAAAACCGCGATATACTGACTTAACTATGTCCTACGACGGTCTCTATAAATTCTTTCACGGTCGCGAACGCACACCTGGCGACTCTCTGGCTCTCACCCTCCGCCATATCGAGAAATTCTGTAAGAGAATTCAGACAGGCTTCCGCGTCTTTGATGTCGACGGAAAGTTAATACACAAATTCGCGGCGGAATCAATTAACAAAAACATCTTTCCCCGCAATATTCACTTTATGATTCACAACAAGCATATCTATATATTCAACGATAACATCAAGTCGCTCGAAATGCGCATGGCAAAGATGGAGGTCGAAGAGCTCGATAATCATGTTCCTAAGTCGAACTCTTCGTTAGCACTCTATAAAATTCCGACGTGTCTTACTCACGATATCTTCGCGCACACATCCAAGGATCTGTTAAAGATCACGCAACTAAAACTATCGCCCGACGAGCGCAGTTTCATCCGCATTCTTTATACTGGGCGCGAAGGTCTGGAAGGTCTTCTATTTACGTTCCTGAAAATGCGATATGAGCCCGCTGTGAAGCTAACACCATCGAAACAAATCGACAGCATCACATTCAAAGCTAATGGCTCGATGTTCTCTATCAAAGATCCACGCACAACAGACCACTTTATTGAGCAAGATTTCGAAACAGAAGAATATTATAATAAGGTCTGTGAAATCGGGAAGGGATTCCGGGAGTCGCTTCTAAATGCGACAAATATCTCACATTACAGTCCGAACATGCGCGAAATTCTCACGCACTACAAGCGATCCGCACTAAGCGGCTATTTCTATAAGCCGAACCCGAAAGCTACCTACACAGCTGTCGATATGGCGAAGTGCTACCCTTCGATACTGAAAGGCATGCAATATCTTCCGAAATATAATGTGTTTGATGACTTCGTTCCCTTTAAAGCAGGAAGCGATATTCTCGAATACGCAATCTACTACGTGCGTGTGGTTGCGTTTGAGAGAGAGCAAGCGACTTTCGCCGACGATGAGGACATTGATTATGATGCCGCCATATCTCGCAAGATTGACGGAATCGAAATTATTCTGGATCGCGCATTTTCCGTGAGTGGTCGCTGTTATAATTTCATGACAGGCTACACTCTCTCCATGCATTGGGCGGACGTAAAGGACAAGATAGAGATTATCGCGGTCGCGGAGCCTTCGCATTTGGTGCCCAATATTTCGATCGCTGAGATGCAAAAAGTGCTGTCAAGCGACATTCAAACCACAGATAAGAAGCACATTTTAGTGAAAGAGATCGGAATGCTCGGCAAATTCCAAGACTCGCAAACATCCACGAAAATGTTCTACAACCGTGCCGAGGCTGAGAGGTTCGCCCAAGAATGCGGAGGAACAGTAGAGGTGTTTACTTTCAATCCTAAGAATTCGAAACGTGTCAAAACTCTTAGCGAATTCGAAGGTCACATCTATTTCGTTAAGATCAGCTCCCACCGCGAGCTCGTTAACGGATTCCTTCCTATCCACTTTCATATTTACGATCGCAACCGTGCTAATATGTTTGCGCAATACAAGCGCCTGACAGCGCGCGGGCACAAGGTTGCCGGGATCAGAACGGATTGCCTATATATCGAAGGTTCATGGACAAGTAAGAAAGAGTTCGACCGAAATGCGTTTGAGAACATGGGCAAATTTAGCTACATTCCCGGGAAAAGATGCCCTGAGAATGCACTCCGCCCACCACGGGGTGTAACTCTCGAATTTCAGGATCCCGAGACACTCATTAACCGGTTCTCGCTGAGGGACGAATTTAATCCGGAGTGCTTTAATTGGGTTGCGGAGCTCCATAATCGTATGCTTGTCCTTGCTGACATGCCCGGAAGTGGAAAGTCGACACTCGGTATTAACTGTTTCGCATCTCAGAAGTCGAATTGCTTAGTTATTTGCCCCTATAACAAACAGTGCGCAGAGCTGAGGGACTCTCTCAAAGTCCGCGGAATCGAGAATATTACCGTTCGCACTTTGTATAATGTTCTCGGGATCCGTGTCTCAAATGATCAGACCTACGAAGAGGCTATGAGCGAAAAAGACCAGAGGGCGTTTGTCTCCGAGTTCAGCCACATTATGTTCGACGAGATATTCGCGTATTCTGTAAAAGATCTCGCTAAGATCAAGTCGTTTATCGATCGCTATCCGGATATCAAATATTTGGCTAATGGCGATACCTATCAGAACGAACCGATTAATGATGAGCTATCGGTTTCTGATCGCAAGGGCTACTATAAGCGCGCTGTGCAGAGCATGTTCCCTAACGTCCTGAGTCTACGCATTAACAAGCGGCACAAGAAGGAGACAGACCGTGAATTAATTCGGGCGATTAAAGAGGATCTCTTCGAAAACAGACTCGAAGCCGCACAGATTATCTCGAAATACGGGTTGCCGACAATTAATGATCTAAGCGCTATCCCCGACGGCTACTTTGGCATCGCTTACAGAAACGAAATGACCTTAGCCTATAACAAACTGATGCACGATAGACGAAAAGTAAATATTGCAGCCGTAGAGGTCAACGGAATCAAATTCTACAAGGGTCTGGAAGTCGTTTGTCGCAGGTATCTACGCATTTCGCGGTCTGAGGGTGAGTCTATTAATGCATACACAAATTACACCTATCGGATCACCAAAATCACCAAGCAAATGGTCACATTAACTGACGTTTTCGATGGCGTCACGTTCGAGGTTCCGTGCGCGATGTTAGAACATTTTTCTCTCCCTTATGCAGGAACAGGTCATTCAACGCAAGGTCTCACACTTGATTCGGGCATTGTCATTTGTGAGGCTACGTTCCGCTATACCACTCGCGAATGGTTCTATACCGCTCTCACTCGTAACCGCGATCTGTCCACGGTGCTGATTTATACACCGATTCACAAGTTCCAAGGAAAGAGCGACTACATCGAATATCTGAAAACGAAGATCCGCGGATATAAATGCCAGGATCAGCGCGCCGGGCGCGATTTCGACGAGGCGGATTATATTACGCCGGAGTGGATATTAGAGCGCAAGAAGCAACAGAAGGGCGCATGTGCGATCTGTTCCCTTCCTATTCCGATTGAGCCGCAAGATCCGAATTACAGGCTCGTCGTGGATCGCATAAACAACAGGCGCCCACATCTTAAAGACAATTGTCAACTCGCGCATCACGGGTGCAATTGCAGCAAAAAATAAACAGGTTTAATTAGAAGAAATGTCACGGATCGTCAGAAGGGTAGCGGGCGAGGAGACGGAGACTACCATACTACCTATCGCGGTTCCTGAGACTGAGCAAGTCCCCCAAAAAATTACAAAACGCCAAGCAAAATCAAATTTATTAGGAGATGTTCCTTTTAGCATTGCGAACCCGTCCTCTAAGATCGTGCGACGCATGTATGACCCGAAGACAGGTTTTAAGAACCCATCCGCAATATACGAAGAACTGAGAAAAGAGGACAAGACCCTCACATTGAAAGAAGTGCAAGATGTCGCAGCGAAACAAGAATTTATGCAGATCAACAAGAAGCCCCCGCACCGACCCAAACAGCTTTTATTCCCATCACAGCCCCGCCGTGGTGCTATCAAGCGGATCTCATCTTTTATCTCTCATATGGCAGCTATAATTCCGGCTACATTGCAGTCCTTACTCTCATCGAGATGACAAGCCGAAAAGCATATGCCAAGAAGTTAAAGAATAAGGAGGGCGCAAGTGTTGCCGCCGCTTTTGCGGAGATGCTCACAGAGCTCCCGGCTCCGATGATTCGATTGGAGACAGATAACGGTTCGGAATTCATCGCGAAGGAGTTTCAGGAGGTCGTTAAAAATAATGGAATAGAACACCGCTTTAAACAGGTCGGAGATCACACTTCTCTGGGAATAATGAATCGCTTTCATTTGACCTTAAAACGATGATAAACAATTACTGTGTCGCTTATAATACAGTTCGATTCATGGACAAATTGGACGACTTCGTTTTCAATTATAATAACACCATTCACAGAACCATAGGAATGAAACCCGCAGATGTTAAGCTTTCTGATATGGAGCGGATCCGAGCGGCTATTATTTCAAAGAAGAACACAATCGTAAAGGATATATTCAGCGACTTTAAGCCGGGTCTCCACGTCCGTGTATTATTGCCGAGATCAAAGTTTGATAAAGGAGCGACCCAAAGGTATAGCCGAGAGGTCTACAAAATTGCGGGAAGGAGAGGAAACGCGAATGAGGTGCAAGATGCAGCGGGGAACGTAATGCCGAAGCTTTTTAAGCCGCACGAATTGCAGATCATTACAGAGGTCGAAGCTGTGGTGGAACCATCAGGCAACGCAATCAAAGCAGCCGAAATGGAAGCCGCTTCTATCCGGCAGGTTCAAAAAGAAGGCATAGATGTCGCCGCAAGTGTTCCAAAAGGCGCATTATTGGAAGATCGCGCAGAAAAGACAAAGAGGGCGCTGAGAGAGCTCGCTAAATTAACGATCGCGGGAACTGAGAAGCTCTCAGAGGTAAACAGTCAGCGGTGGTATAAATCATTCAAGAATCAGAGCGCAAGCTACACAGCCCCTACTACGCGCATTCTTCGGTCTTCTCGTTCATAACAAACCCCGAAATTATTTCTCCGGTAAATATAAAAGAGATGGAGGGTGAAAAGTATTATGTTGATATTCCGTTTGATAAAAAAGACGTTGCGAAATCCCTCGGTGGAAAGTGGGATCGTGAGAATTCATGCTGGTATGTCATGAAGAAAGATCACCCCTATGCTCTCAGTTCAAAACTCTAAGCTATGAGCAAGTGTATCAAAGAAACGTGAAGGTTTACCTCGATATTCCTTATGAATTTAAGGATCAAGCGAAGGCTGAGAAAGCCCGCTGGGATCCCGTTATGAAATCCTGGTATGTCATGGGTCTCGATCACCGCTAATGGCAAGTTTCCGATCAAGGAGCATTAAATATATCTGTCGTTTTTTTCATTTTTTATGAAATTGGGAACCTTTGCTCGACCTGTAAGTCCCACTTTCGCACTTTCAGCCTTTCCTGTATGAGATCGTTAATGTCCTGTGCTATACCCATTGTCTTCGCTTCGGCATTTGAGCCGCATGTAAAGATATCGATCGCTAATAGCCCCTGGTCGCTATAAGAGTGAGCTGTGGCATGCGACTCATCTAATAGAAAGCCAATCGCGAAACCGGGAGGGGAATTAGAGCCATCGAAAATGCATGTGTGCTGGTGCACGATGCGCATATTGCGATCTGTGATATATTGCGATAGGTTCGCTGTGATCCACTCGGCGCATGCCTCCGGGGACTCAGTAAACGGCTCGGTTATATAGTCGAGCATAACGTGGTAGCCGCGGTATCGGGAATCCATTATTAATTATAAAACAAATATTTAATGACCCTATGATACTTACATGGTCGTGTTAGCCTCGTCAAGACGGTCACGGCGCTATTTTTGGTTTTGCAAGGCGATGAGTTGGTGAAGAGATGCAGTGATTTGTCGGTTTGCGTGGCGGTTTCGAAAAAAACAAAAAAAACACAAAAAATTCAAAGTTGTGCGGGATCACACACACGGAGGTTCGGACATATATACGAAATATATATATGACTGAGTCGTTATTTTTCACCAAGTTCATAGTTAGTCATTATGATATGGTTCCTTTTTCGTTTTGTTATACCATACACTTTGCCATACGTATGGCGAATATAGGGTTTAAATAGGAGTTTCATTAAAAGAGCATCATTTACAACCATCATAACCTTGCATTTCGCTGTCTTAAATAGGTCTTCCAAATCCAAAAAGAAGGTTTCTAAATCGAATTCTACATTTTCGTAAAAGTCATTATTGCTGTTTACGTATGGAGGATCGAGAAATATAAAAGCCGCTTCATCATCTCTATATTTGGCTACAATATCGCGAAAATCCCCATGGGATAGGCTGGCTCCTTTAATAAAATCATCGTAAGGTATCTTCTTTTTAAGAGTTGTATATGGACTCACCTTCACGTTTCGTTTTTTGAAATCACGGAGGGTTTTAACATTTAAAACGCTGTTTTTAAGAAGATAGAAATGGTGAGCTAAGTAATCCATTGCATCTTTACGATCATGTTGTAGAAACTTCTTATAGACTTCTTTATGCTCTTCTATATTGCTTACTGCTTCGAACTGTTTAAGACTCTCTAAGAGTTTAACTTTATTGTCTGGGTCTTTCATTGTATTCAAAAAAGGGTATGGGTTTCGTCGTTATCATTCATATAATAATCAAACCGGTCTTTATGCTTTTCCCAAAGATAGAAACTACAAGCACCTGAACCACAAAACGGTTCTATAACTTTATTAATTCCTTCTAAATCGATATATGGATAGATCGTATCCATTTCATTATACTTGTTGCCGGTATATTTATGGTAAAAGTGAGTCTTCATTTATTATAGGAAGAGAAAAACAATTTATATATGTATCTCGCATGTTGTTCGCATGTATCTTGCATAGTGGGCGGGGCGCGAGTGGTTCCAGTACATTTCGATTGAGTTCGCAAGTTTGTGCAGGTGGGCATTTTCGGCAGCACAAACTTGCTTTAAAAAGAATAGATAAAGTGCAATTCGGTTTTAACTCTTACGAGTTTTACTATAACATTCTCGGCATTGATAGTAGAGACCATCCTTTGTGCTTTGTTTTTTATTATACTCGCTTGCAGGCTTTTCAATCTTGCAGTGCGAGCATACCTTCGATTGCACTTCGATTTTCGGACGCGTTTTTAACACGAAATGATAAAGGTAATTGTGATAGTCTCGGTCGCAGACTTTGCATCTCCAATTTAAAGTAACATTCCTGAGCTACGCTTTTGCAATGCATAACTCGATGCCGGTTTTACCTTATCGCAAACATTGCACCGCTTAGTCTCAGGTAGATTTACTTGATTGCTTGCCATTGTTACAGTATATTAACTGGAAGTCTTTAAGTGGGGATCACTTGTTTAATTGGTGGGGCTCACCTTGATTTTTCAATTTGGGTAACTGAAAACAGTCCGGAAACGATCGGGAACATTTCGTAAAAATGAGGGTCTTACTGTCCTTACTGAGAGATCGGGGGAAAGTTAAAGGGCTTACTGGGAATGGTAAGGAATTAGAAAAATGAAGAATGAAAGGGTTTCGTGATTGGTTTCAGTAAGGAAGGGTTAGATGTTTGAAAAATACAATGTGGCTCAGTGCGAATTTGTGATTTTGTGACTGAGATTCGTGATGCTGAAAATGTGCTTATTGAAAATGGTCGCGGGAAGGTCGCGCAATTGGTGGGGGCTACCCCCATGCGAGCGCTCCCGCCCCGCCGCCACCACTAACTCCGGCTTACGACTGCGCCCTCCGTTCGCAGTCGTGGGTGGGGTGGCCGTGTGCGCCATCGCCGCCATCGCAGCCTTTGTCATCGTGAAGAGGCGCCGGGCGAAATTGGAGCGGCGGTCCGCGAACGCCAGCGGCCTTGGCTCGGCAGCAATGCCAATGTCGTCCACGACCGTCGTGCACATCGGTGCGCCGGCACCGGCGCCGCGCGCGTCCTCGTTCGAAGAGGACGTATACGGTGGCAACGACGCCCCAGCTCGCGCCAAGCCTGCGCTCCCACGCGCGCAGCCAGCGCTAGCTGTCGACAACGTAGACGTCAAGGTGCTCTCGTAAGAGCTTTGATAGTACTAGTCCGACGCGGTAAAGTTTTTCTACGAGCTTTAATAGTCTGAAATTTAAACTCGATGTCTTAGAATGAGTTCGTGTCCGTATTTATACAATTTGTGACAGTGAAACTGTGGTGCTAGCTCGTTAGTATATTCACAGTTATTTAGTTCGCGAAACTGAGTGTGCGAGACTCCAGTTCTGCTCATGATCATAGTATACGTATAGTTTTCATAGTTTGTTAGTTCCGAGCCTGCGGAGTTCTTACCCTAGTACAGTGATTGAGATTCGAATTCATGCATATGCATGCACTCAAGACTGAAAAACTGTAGTTCGTTAGTATACTCTCTGCTAATTAGTTTTCGAAACAAAACGCTCGAGACTCATGATCAGGATCCATTTCTCCTGACAGTTTCGTAAGTTCCGGCGAGTTCTCTCAATGGTTGATCATGAGACTCAAGCATGTACTCAGTATATATATATAATATGTATAGAAGGGCTCGGGAACTGTCAAACAGCTGCTTTCATGGGTAAATCAGATTTATATATGCATGCGCAGTCTAGATCTGTGCAGAACTCGTGGTGAGACTCGAGACGTATACGTATAATTTATAAATACGTAGATTTCTTTAATTCGAATTCGAGAATCGAACAAACAAATAATAGAGTATCGATATCGAGTTTCGATCGCAATCGGTGTTTTTCTACGCCGTTCAATGATATACTTTATGCGGGATGCGCATGGGGTGCTCTTTTGTATTCACTATCGGCCTTCCGCTCAGTTATACCGTAGTACTTCATGATTACAGTCCGTTTCGGAGCTTAAGCTTCCTTGTTCACCTCGCTTGCAATTGCTTCTCAGCATACACACTTGAGCCCGCCCCGTAGCGCTCCGAGCCGTGTTGCGGGATAGGCGTACCGTAGTACTACGGTACGAGTACGGTCGAAGGAAGGGGGCCGGGAGAGGGGAGGGAGGGGGGGGAGCTCGATGGGACTCGGGAGTTCGGGGGGGGGGGGGGGGGGGGGGGATCCGGAGGAAGGCGGGGGCGGGTGGGGGTGGGGGGGGGGTGGGGGGGGGGGGGGGGGGGGGCTGTTTGCGAGGAAGGATCATCGCCTCATGATCAGCACGGCCTGGCCCGCGGCCGAGGCCCGAAGGGAAGCGAAAAAGACGTACCCCACGATGTACCCCTTTGTACCCCGGTCGGCCTGAGCCGGCGCCTGACCCGCATACGCAGGGCTCGGACCCGCGTCGCGGGATATCGATGGGTGGCCTGCAGACAGCCTCATGATCACAGTCGCCGAGGAAACCGGCCCGGCGGCACTGCGGCAGCCACCCCTCCTAGGACATTTTGACGCTCGAGGTGCACACCGCCCGGCGCGCCCGGTTCACACCGACCGATCGCCCGATTGGGGTTCGTGATCGATCCTAGTGACTTCACTGAGAATCCTCCGTGAACGTGACTTGCTGACCCTATTTATAGCTAGGCCTCCGGATCCGCCTTGCAAACAATTTTCGATCCCAGACTCTGAGACCCGGGAGTCCGACGTCGACCGTCGGACGGTCGACGTCCCCTGTGGCAGTTATATTTTGGCTTCGACTCTCCTCTCGAACATAACTTGTAAAAAGGGAAACCAGCCTGGCAGGCACCTTTTATAGCTTCTATATATAGCTTCTCTCTCAAGAACTTGCTATAGCTAATAGCTATAGCTAGCTCCTAAATATATATTCGAATTCCTTCCTCCTCTAGGCTCGCCCGCCCCCCTCACCCTCCCCCCCCCTCTTCCCCCCCCCCCCCCTCTAGGCTCGCCTTTCGAATTCCTTTCCCTCCCCTATTTAATCCCCCCCCCCCCCCCCCCATCCATTCCCGCCATCGAATTTGAAGCAAGGCGTGCTCCGCGCCGTCGATTGATGTCAAGCGCCGCGGGGAGTCGCCAGTCAAGAGGACGGCGTGCGGAGAAGCGTGCCCGCGTCGAAGATCTAGAGCTCGTGCCAGCTGCGGCTGCAGCTACAATGACATGCCGCGGGATCGATATCGACTCACTTCCAGACGCGTTGATGGGCGAACAAGTCTTCAAGACGCTCGGGCTGTGGGAAAGCTGGCCTCTGCGCGGCGTGTGCAGGTTCGCGTTGCTCGCCATCGAGGAACCGCAATTCAATTTTCCGCGCTTCCCTTGCTCGAGCTCACGTGCACGCAGGCGTTGGCGGCGTTTGGTGGAGGGCACGGAGTGGGCGAAATTGGAGCTGCAACTCAAAGAACGGAAAGCGGAGGGATTATTCGATTCCGCGGCGGCTCTTGTCGAAAAGGGCAAGCTGCAGCTCAGCGCGGGCGCCAGCATCGTGCTCGGTTCGGAGCTTTCAAAGCACTTCGACCTCGAGTTCCGCACCGTCGAGGCGGCGGCCCGTCTCCTGGCCGCAATCACCCGCGGCCGGCAGCAGCAGCGCTAGCGGCAGCCACGGGAGGTCGTCGCTCTTTTCAAAAAGAAGGCCGCCGGCGCCAAGAGCACCAGCCAATCTCATTTTCTTCGTGCCTATTTGCTCGGAGTGCTGTCTACGCTGCGTCCTTTCGAGGGAGTTCCCAGCGCACTCGAGAGCCTCCACTTGGGAATTCGCGCCGAGCACAGCGATGTCGCCAGCGAGTCGCAGGATTTGTTGCCGTGGCCCGACGCCGCCGAGCTGCAGGCCGCCCTCACCCCCTTCCGCAATTTGCGCTCCCTCTCTCTCGTCTTCTCCAACCCCCTCATTGAAGTCAGCCGCGAGGCCGCGACGGCCATCGCCGCCACCTGCCCCCTCCTCCGCTCCGTTTCGGTCAGCCTCCACCCCCAAAAGTCGTCCTCAGACGGAGTTCTTGCGGCTTTCGCTCGTCTCGCGCACCTAGAGGAGCTGGTGATGCAGTGCCCGTGCTCCTTCAACCGCTCGCGATCGTTCAATCTGGCTGCTGGCGTGGCAGCGATCGCGAATGGTCCCGCCGGCCAGAGCCTGCGCCGCATCGCCGCCCGGAGTTTCCAGACCATCGCTGCTGTTTTTGAGACCGGCCGCGGGCAGCTGACGTGCGCTTGCCTGCTTGCCCGCTCTATATTTGTCTGTACAGACGGTTCGCAGATCTAGACCTTCTGACGGCGAGTCCGAGCCGATCGAACTCAGCGATGGCGTCCTGCGCGCGCTCGGCCGCTTGCCGCTCCTGGAGTACGTCGAAGGCCTGAAGGTCCGTTTCTGAGTCTCCGGCACGACCTCGCCTCGGTTGACCCGCCGCAGATCATGATCAGCGCAAATGAGACAGGGCCGACCGCCGCCCGCGCCCTCGGCCGCCTTACGAACCTGCGGGAGGCTCGCCTGGACTTCGATCCTAGGAACGTTGCGCAAGCCTCGGGCACCCTGCGCGCTCTGGCCGAGACGGTTGCAAGCCTCTCTCGCCTGGAGACGCTGCGGATGGGCCTGTCTGGTAAATAATGACGCGCCGGCGGCGCGTGCTCGTCCGTATAATTATGACCGGGCCTTCACACGATATCGATCGACTGCATGCGCAGGCTTTCCAGAGTCAAAGTACTACGAAGTTTTCATCGCGTTCCTCGGCAGTGCCGGCGTGCAGCGCACCCTCGCGGGTTTGGACGTCACGTTTCAGTTGCGCGATCTCGCAACTGCACACGCCATCGGCACGGCCCTCTCCGGCCTGCCCCGCCTCGCCAGACTCGAGATGTCTCTCTACCACAGTAAGCGCACAGTCGATATATCGATATCCTAGCTATAGTCCTTGCCCTCGCAGGCACTCGCGATCGCTTTAGGATTCATCTCTAATTTTAATTCACGCCCTATATATATCGGACTAATTTCGAGGAACCCTTCTAGACTCCAGTCCAGCTTCCTGCACGTGCACCCTAGGCCTCCGCTCTAAATCTTTTTCCCGTCCTAACGGGACGCATGCGCACATGCAGCCTCCAACATCACGGCCTCTGGACACATCGCTGCCCTACTCGCAAGCGACAGCGCGCGGCGCGCCCTCGTGTACCTCTTCCTGCAAGTCGACCGTCCGCTGGAGGAGGCAGAGGCGGAGGCGATCCTTGCCCTGCCCGCCCTCGAGCGCCTTTTTATCGCCTCGCATTACCTGAACGATTCTTCCCTTCGCCCGTTCGAGGTGACTTCCAGTCTGTCTCACACCGCCCAGCCACCCACCAACCTCGGCCGACCGCGCGCCCGCCAGATTCTGCGCGGCCTCCGCCCCGAGGTCGATCTGAAAGTCGGGCTGCGCCTCTCGCCGAAGAGCAAGCTGAAGAGTGCGGACGGGGCCGTGCGGAAAGTGCAGGGCGCCGTCGGGCGCCCGCCGACGTGTATCCGCAAATTCGGGTTACCATGACCGACGGACTCTTGCCCCTCTGGATCCTCCGTGCCTAGCTTCTCCCACACCGTCCCGGCCCTCGTTCGGCTGCCGCACACTCAACGAAACCACTTGTACGAATTTTTGCGGCGGGGGCCGGCGGAGGGACCGGCGGGAGGGGGGGGAGGAGGGGGCGAGGCCTAGGGGGCTGGCGGTTGGAGAGGGGCGGCACGGGGCTTGGGGGAGCTGGGAGCGCGGCCGGGCGGGGAGATCGAGGGCCCCGGGGGTCAGATCCAAGCGGGGCGGGGCGCTGAGATGCGAGCTCCAGCCGGGAGAAGAGAAGAGCGGGGGCTGGCCGGGCGCTCGAGGAGGCTTCCTCCCGCGCGGGGGATCGCCTGCCCGCCCGCCCGCTTGTCCGGCCCGGCGCTGCGGCGTTGCGGGGAGACGGGGGAGGGGGGGGGGAGGAGAGGCGCCCGGTTGGCGCGAGGCCCCGCGGCCGCCGGCTCGCTTGCCGAAGCGCGGGGGTACGTGATTCAGGGCGGGGGTAAGAATAAGATCCCCGAGCGCGCAGCGGTGGCCCACGGGAAGCTCACCATCGGATCCGCCGCCCTCGAAAGGGGCGGGAGGAAAAACAACGGGGTCCTGGGGCGAAGGCCGGCCGGCGGGGGTGAGGGGGGGTACAGGATCTTTCGACGCCGGCCCACGGGGTGCCGCACACCGTTCGAACGGGAACGACGCGGAGGGTCCGAATGTGAAGACCGCGGGCCTCCGCGGCGCGATGGCAGAGGGGTACAGCGGAAAAACTGGCGGAGCCGAGCGTCAGCTGGTGCCAGGGGCTGCAAAAGGGCGGCGGGTCCGGTCTGCAACGCACAGATGATCTTCTGAAACTTGAACGGAGCCCCCTTGCCGTCGAGCGCAGTCGATGGGACGGTCCTGCCGAGCGATGAACGCGGGAAGGCGGCTGGAAGCGCCCGCGGGGCGGCGCAGAGCGGCGGAAGGCGGGCCCGCTTGGAAACTTCCCTTCGCACCTCTAGAACTGCAAGGGATCCGTTCAGAGCTCGACGCGGCCTCGTGCGGGGGAAGCGCACCCGCACCGGCCGACTCGACGCGTCGAAACGAGAGACCGACCGCAGCGACACTAGCCTGCACGGGCCCGCACATCAGTCAGCGCTGAACACGAACGATCGGCCCGCGGAGCTCCGCACTCACGGCGCCATGAAGCCGGGCTCACGAGCAGACGAGGCGGAGCCGGTCAGCTCCGAGGACGCTCCACAGCCTCTGCACATCGCTGCGCGTCGCCGGCACGCGCGGGACCGACGAGCTGCAAGCGCCCCATGTTCGTCGAACGAGCATGCGAGCGCGCGAGGGCAGGCCTCGCCGGCGGCGTTGACTGAACGCAAAGACCGGCCACGGAAGCACCGGCGGGGCTCTAGCACGCGCGAAGCTGGAGCTGAGCTGGGCTCGCCGGGGTACGCGTACGATTGCCGACCATCAAAGCGCTGGCAGAGCTCTAGAGCAAGGACAGCAAGTGAACAGCCGCTAGCTGCTGCGTGGCAGCGCGTGCGAGGTGCGAGACGCGCGCGCTCGCCCCACGCAGCTCACCGCCCGCTGAGCGAGAGGCCGCAGACCTGCCGGGAGCGGCAAACGATGTCGAGTACCGCCGCGAGTCGGAAGTTAGGAGGGCGTGCGGAGAAGCGGGCTCGCGTCGGAGAACCGGCTGCCGCCGCGCCCGCGTCAACGTCGCCGCAAGCTGTGGCAGCTGCAGCGGTCGACGCGCTGCCGGACACGGCCATTCGCAACGCATTCAAGACGCTCGGGCTGCGGGAGAGCTGGACCCTGCGCGGCGTGTGCAGGTTCGCGCATCCCAGTATTCAAATTCTGCTGCCTGAGCGCCCGCACTGCTTCTTAGCTAACGAGGCGGCGGAGCGCAGGCGGTGGCGGCGAATCATCGAGGAGACTGCGTGGACGGACGTAGAGCTGCGTTTGAGGCAATTCAATTCCAGCAAGGGCGGGAAAGCTTCCTCGGGCAGCGCAGTTGCAGCTAGCGATCGGAGCACGCGGCGCAAGCCTGCAGCCGCAGCTGCATCCGAGGCCAAAGCAAGCGGCGGCGGCGAGCAGAGCGATGCGGAGCAGAGCGGCGAGCTCGCGTTCGATGGCGTGTCGGAGCTCTTCGAGCAGAGGAAGCTGCGGCTCGGCGCGGGCGCCAGCGTATCGCTCAGCGTGGAGCTCGCGCCGGGCGCGAAAGCACCGAGGCAGAGCGAGCAGCGCGCGGTCGACGCGACGTGCAGGCTCCTCGCGGCCGTCGCGCGCAACCATAGCCATAGCGGCCCTGCGCAGCCGCGGGGGATCAGCCTCGAGCTCGGCGCCGGGAAGCAGCGCCTGTCCTGCAGCCACAAGTGGGTCGGCGACTACCTTCTGGGCGTGCTGCGGGCGATGCAGCCGCCGAGCGGGGCGCCCAGCGGCCTCGAGAGGCTCTGCGTCGGCTTCCTCGTCGTTCAAGAGAGCCAGGGCCAGGGCCGGTCGACTGCGCCGCCGCCGCCGTGGCCGCCGGCCGCCGAGCTGCGGGCGGCGCTCGCCCACTTCGGCCGGCTGCGGTCCCTCGCTCTCACGTTCGACCGCTTCGACGCCGGCGTCGGCCCGGAGGCGGCGGCCGCCGTCGCGGCCTGCTGCCCCCTCCTCCGCTACCTCACACTCCAGCTCTGCGGCGAGGCCGCCGGCGAGGCGCTGGCGGCCCTCGCGCCGCTCGCGCACCTCGAGGAGCTCGTCGCTCTGTTCACGGGCGGAAGCCCCGTCTCCGACCGCGTCCTCGCGCTCGGCGACGGCCCCGCCGGCCAGAGCCTTCGCCGCGTCGCGTTCGCCCGAAGACCGTTCTCCTGGTGCGCGATCGGATCGAATCGGATCAGATCAGATCAGATCAGATCTGACGCCTCGCCGCGCGCGCCCTTTGCAGGGGGGAAGACTTGTCGGAGGAGGGCTTCGACTTCGCCCCCGCGACCGATGCCATCTCCAGCGCCGTCCTCCACGCGCTCGGGCGCATGCCGAAGCTCGAGTCCATCGAGGAGATGCAGGCGCGTGCTCGAAGCTCAGGCCGCGCTCAGCGGCTCAGCGGCTTCGCCCTCGGCTCAGATCAGCTGATCTGAGCGCCTCGCAGCTCAGCACCGGGCGCGTGACGGCGGAGTCCGTGCGGGCCCTCGGGCGCGCCGCGAGCCTGCGGGAGCTCAGCCTCCAGCTCAACTACGGGCGACACGAGCTGGGGTCGCCCGCGTTCCCGGCCTTAGGCGAGGCGCTCTCAGGCCTCCCCCGCCTCGAGCGGCTCGGCCTTGCTCTGAGCGGTGAGGCCGGAGGCGAGGCGAGGCGAGAGAAGCCAGGCGATCGATCCGGCCAAGCTCACTTCAATGCGTGCATGCGCAGGCCGCGTGGGCAGCCCTGCGGACGTGGTCGCCGTGCTCGCCAGCGCCGGCGTCCGCCGCGCCCTGACGGACCTCTCCCTGGGCTTCGACCGGATGCTGGCGGAGGCGGAGGCGGAGGCGATCCTGGCGCTGCCCGCCCTGAGGCGCCTCCGCCTCGACTACCTCATCTTCGACGACGACTACCTCGGAGGCTTCGAGGTACCCCCCGCTCACCCCCCCTCCCCCCGCCCCTCCCACCCCTCCTAGCCGTGCTCTTGCGGCCGCGCCCACTCTCCGCCCCGCCCGTCTCTTACGGCCACCCCTACCCCCCTCCCTACCCCTATCCCCTCCTTCCCCTTTCCCCGCCTCTGACTCCCCCCCCCCCCCCCCCCCCCCCCCCAGGTCCTGGCGGCGGGCCTGCGGCCCGAGGTAGCCCTGCAGATCGAGTCGGACGTGGAGGACGCAGGGGCGCGCCGCGGCATGCGCGAGCTCTTCGGCGCCCGCCTCCCCGAGTGGGACTACGAGGACGAGGAGGAGGAGGGAGAGGAGGGAGAGGAGGAGGGTGGGGAGGGAGAGGGGAGGGGAGGGGGGGAGGAAGGGGAGGGGAGGAGGGGAGGAGTCGGATGGGGACGCGGAGTGACCGCCATGGCTACCCCTCGCCGCCCGCGGCCCGCCGCTTCCGCCCCACTCCGGCCCTCCCCCGTCCCTCTTCAGCCTCGATCCCCGCCCTTGAGCTTGCCCTCGCCCCTCTCCTCCTCCTCCGCATCCATCCCCGCCACCCCTTCGGATCCCCCCCCTCCCCCCCCTCCCTCCCCCCCTTCCCCTTGCTACACCTGAAATCACAGGCCACGTTTCATATCGGGATCCCGATCGAACGCTCGCTAAAGCCGCTAGCGCTGCCTGAGGGAAAGGGCTTGGAAGGCGGAGAGGGAAAGCGGAAGCTAGCTATATAGCTATAGGAGGAAAGGCGGCAGAAGCTTATGTATAATTAAAGGGGCGACGTCGACAAGCCAAGAGACGCGCCACGCGCGCGCTGCCACGCGTCCGGATCCAGCGCAAGGGAGCGCCGACCACATCGGTACACTCCGCCACTCCGAGTTGAATCGCCGTATGCGTAGTGACGTCGACAGCTGCATGCACTGCCATGCAGCCGCTGAGCAGCCAGCGCCGCGCCAGACAACTTGGCAACTGAAGGAAACGTGCACGTGGCGGTATCCCCCTTCAGTGGCCATCACCAGGCCATGGTGGCACCGTGGGAACAGCTATGCACGCTGCAAGCACCAGCGCAGCAGGGCGGCAGTTACTCGAGCTCAATCCGACGACATGGAAGGCGAGCGGGAGGCGAAGCGGGCGCGCACCGGTGCGAATGCGGCGGGCCCCGCGGCCGCGGCCGCGCCGCGACGCTGTGACACCTGACACAGTGCTCTCTCCTTTCAGGCAGTTGCAGTGGTGTCGTGGCAACGCCGCCGGGCGGCGCGGCGGCGGCCGGCGGCAACCCGTTCGACGCGCTGCCCGACGAGCTCGTCGGCCGCATCATCGGCGAGGCATCGGCATCGGAGAAAGCCTGGAAGCATCTGCGGGCGCACGCGTCCGACGTCGACCAGCTAGGGCCGCAGCGCGCGCGGTGACGTCGAGCTGGCCAGGCTGACGCTTTTCAGCCGCGTTTCTCGTCGCTTTCGCAGCATCGCACAGCAGCCTAGTCTTTGGGAGCGCATCCGAATCACTCAGGCCAGCGATAAATCCGTCAGCTGGCTCCTCCAGCAGCCTGAGGAGCGGCGAGAAGCGATTCGGGCGCTGTTCCTGCGGAGTGGCACGCTGAGCAGCGACTGTTTCAAACTGCTTTGCAAAGCGTTCGATGCTCAGCTCACAGGGTTGAGCCTCGCTTTCGGCAACACCTTTTCTCCGCGCGTGCTGACTGGTGTTTCGCACTTCTCGAATCTTCGAACGGTGCGGGCAGCCTTGGCTGTAATTATGTGAACCTCTCAACCCTTTCCGCGCCCCGACCGTGACCCTTCCCGCAGTTGACCGTCACGGGCGAGTCAGAGGCATGGATCAAGCAGAACATGGTGGAGCTCTCGAACCCGCTCGTGCAGGCCGCTTTGCGAACTGCAGCGTCGCTGCCTCTGGAGACTTTGATCGTTTTCCAGTGCGCGCGTCCGCCCCCCCCCTTCCCCCCCCCCCCCTTCGCGCTCCCCCCCCCCCCCCCCCCCCCCCCTTCGCGCTCCCCCCCGGAGTCGCGAATCGCAGCGTGCTTGATGCTGGCTATCGCCCAGGTTCCCCGTGCTTCCAGAGACCCTACAGGCCCTTGCGCCTCTGGCGCCGAGTCTCAGGCACTTGAAGATCTCGGTTCTCCTGGAGAAACACAGCTCTCCTGGGCCAGTTCTCGCAGCGGTGGCGGCCTTCAATCTTCTCGAGCATCTGACGATCTACGTCCATAATCGAGAGGGACAACTGTTGGCACCGCCGCCGCGCGCCACCGAAGCAGACTTGCAGCCGCTCTCTGGACTCTTGCGCATGCAAGGTCCGCGATATTATCTATTTCGAATCATGATCGATTTCTAAATGATCGCTGTTTCGATTTCGTTCGATCAGATTACGAGGTCCTCATGCAGCACGAGCACATCGGCTTCCTGAGAGGCATGCGGGAGCTGGAGGCCATGATGATGTACGCGGACGGAGGTGCGGACTTCTCGCCTCTTCTGGACCTCTCGGCGGCTGGTGGGAGTCTGCGGTCGGCGCGCATCTACCAGACCGTGGCCGCCGGCAACACCGCCGCCGCATCGACGTCGCTCGCTTCAGTGGCCCCCCACCTCTCTAAGCTCGAGGTCGGCCAATATATATCAATTCGAACAGTGAATTCGTTCGTCTGTTTCCTCTAAACGCCGAGCACCTCAGACGTTGGAGCTGCTCCTACCCCCCTCAGTCTACTCCGCCCTCGCCCAGGGCCAGCAGTCGCTGGCGCAGTGGTCCTCCCTCAAGCACCTCACTGTCCGCTGCTTCCCCGGCAGCGCAACAATCCCCGGCCCCTTTCTGAAGGTACGCGACCAATCTCTATCTAACCTAATCTCAATCTCGTTCGTTTATTCATCCGTCCTCGGCGCCAGCGACTCGGATCAGACATCCCGGTCCTCCCGCGGCTCGTCGTCGGGTCGCCCCTGCCCTTCCCCGACGAGATCGAGGCCGTCGCGCAGCTCGGGCGCCTCCGCCAGCTCGTGCTCGGCGGCAAGGCGGCCGAGGCCCTCGACGCCGGCGCGCGCAAGGCGCTCGAGCTCCTGCTCCTCCGCGTGTCCGTCTCCTACGCGGGCGCTCTGACCATCAGACTCAGCTCCCAGTAGAGCACGTGTGCGATACAGAGCTCGAGAAGGCCGCACCGTGGCACCCGCCTGCAAGGGAGGACTGGAACACGGGACCGGGGCCGGGGCCCCGGGCCGGATCGGAAAGGGGGGGAGAAGGGGGGGGGAGGGGGGGGGGCAAGGGGCTGCCGCGAAAAGAGGCGGGGCGACAGGCAAAGGCGGCCCGAGCGGCCACCGGCACGAGGACGTCCGGCACGGGCTCGGCCGGCGCCGGCCAAAAAAGCGCCCGCCGGCGCCCGTCCGCCTGCCCACAGGGGTCCCGTTGGAGGGTACAGGCTCTCTCTGCTCCGAGCCAGGGGCGCGCGAGGCCCCGCGGCCGCCGACTCGCTTGCCGAGGCGCGGGGGTACCTGATTCAGGGCGAGGGTCAGGGCCAGCTCCCCAGGCCCGAGGCGGCGGCCCGCGCGGAGCTCACCATCGGATCCGCCGCCCTCGAAAGGTACCTGATTCAGAGCAAGGGTCCGGATCAGCTCGCGATACGCACAGGACTGGCCCGCGGGGAGCTCACCATCGGATCCGTCGCCCTCGAAAGGGGCGGGAGGGAAAACAACGGGGTCCTGGGGCGAAGGTCGGCTGGCGGGGGGCGAGGGGGTGTACAGGATCTTTCGACGCTACCCACGGCGTGACGCACACCGCTCGAACGGGAACGAAGCCGAGAGTCTGAATAAGATGTCTGCGGGCCCCCGGCGCCGCAAGAAGCCGGGACGGAAGGGTACAGCGAAAGAACTGGAAGGGTACAGCGAAAGAACTGGCGCTGCCGAATGTCAGGTGGTGGGGAGCTGTGGGGGGCGGCGGGGCGGGCCAGCAACAAACCGATGAGCACCTGAAGCTCGCATGAAGCCTCATCGCGAGCGAGTGGCCGAGCGAGTGGCCGAGCGATGTGACGTGGCAAGGCGTGCTCGCGCACGACCGAGCGGGCCCGGGCGCCCGCGATCGATGAACGATGGTACCGAGCGGCTGCCGAGCGGGATCCACTCAGAGCCCGACGAGGCCTGTGCGGGGGAAGCGCACCCGTACCGGCCTACCCGAAGCATCGAAACGAGGAGCGGCCGCAGCCTTACGAGCCTGCTCGGGCCCGCACATCAGTCAGCGCTGAACGCTAGCGATCGGCCCACGGAGCTTCGCACTCACGGCGCCATGAACTCCGGAAGCCGGGCTCACGAGCAGACGAGGCGGAGCCGGTCAGCTCCGAGGATTCTCCGCAGCCTCTGCACGTCGCGAAGCGTCGCCGGCACGCGCGGGACCGAGGAGCTGCGAGCGCCCCATGCTCGTCGAACGAGCATGCGAGGGCGCGAGGGCAGGCCGCGCCGCCAGCGTCGTCGGAACGCAAAAACCGGTAACGGAAGCACCGGCGGGGCTCCAACATGCGCGCAGCTGGACCTGAACTGGGTTTGCCGGGGTACGATTGCCGACCAGAACGCGCTGCTTGACCTGGAAGCGCCGACGGCCAGCAAGCGAGCAGCCGCCGAGGGGTGCTGCGCGCGAGGTGCGAGAGACCCGCACACGGCCCCCGCGGCTCGCCCGGCCAGCGCAATTCCGACGCGATGTCCGCAGACCTGCCGAAAGCGACGAGCGATGTCGAATACCGCCGCTGAAGCAGCGACGGAAGGGCGTGCGGCGAAGCTGGCTCGCATCGAAGAGCCAGACGAGCCCGCGCCCCCGCCTCCGCAGACGGCAGCAGCAGTTGCAGCGTTCGACGCGCTGCCGGACGCGGTGATGAGCAACGTCTTCAGGGCGCTCGGGCTTCGGGCGAGCTGGCCCCTGCGTGCCGTGTGCAGGTCCTCATTCCGCATCGCCCCACGGCGGCCGCAGCGGCATTTGACCACGGGCGGCAGGCGGTGGAGACGAGTGGTCCAGGACACGGAGTGGCCATGGATGGACTTCAAGCTTGAACGGCGGATTAAGTGCAGATCCGCGCTCACGCGAGATGGCCAGCAAGCGTACGTGTACAGCGCTGTGGCGGAGCTCTTCGACCAGCGCAAGCTGCGACTCGGCGCAGGCGCCAGCGTCGCGCTCAGGCCGAAGCTCTTCAAGGTCGCAGGCGTGAAAGCAGCGCAGCAGCTGCAGGCCCACCGGGGCCACCGGCGCACCGTGGAGGCGGCGTGCAGCCTCCTCGCAGCGATCACCGGCAGCCACGGCGGTCCGGCGCAGCCGCAGCCGCGGGAGGTGATCGTCGAGCTTCGCGGCGCAGATGCCGTGTTCTCATTCCATAGGAGACCCGACGCGGACTTTCTGGTTGCCTACGTGCTCGGAGTGCTGCGGGCGCTGGCGCCGCCGGCGTGGGCAACCAGCGTCCTGGAGAGCCTCAGTGTCGGCTGCGTCAGCGACAATGGCGCTCGAGAGATGTCCGAAGACCGATTGTCGCTTCCTGAGCCAGCCGAGCTGCGGGCTGCCCTGGCCCCCTTTGGCAGGCTGCAGTCCCTCGACCTCTTCTCACGCAACTCGCTCGGAGTCTGTCCGGCCACCGCAGCATCCATCGCCGCCGCCTGCCCCCTCCTGACGTCTCTCACCCTGGTCGTCTACCACGAATCGATTTCGGGGATCCTGGCGGCCCTCGGACGCCTGGCGCACCTCGAGCAGCTGACTGTCGCGTGGTCATCGGCGGATTCCTCTTCCGACATCGGCGACGGCCTTGTCTCGCTCGCCGACGGCCCTGCGGGCAAGAGCCTCAGGGGCGTCGCTCTCTACGAGGAGGCCAACGTGTTCAAGTGCGCTTCCCTCTTTGCTTGCGCCGCATCCGTTGGATCTGATACGCGTTAATGGCGACCAGGGAGGGCGAGTTCCCGCGCCCCTCTCCCGGCGCCGAGCTGGCATATGCGACGCTCCATGATGCCGCCCTGCTCGCGGTGAGCGGCATGCCTCGCCTCGAGTCTTTCCGACCCCTCGTGGTGCGGAATCGATGTCCCTGAGTTCGCGCTGCTCTCGCTGATGGACGGCCACCTGCAGTTCGACCCTGACGAGGTGGATCCGGCAACACTCCTCGGCCTCGGGCGGGCGGCGAGCCTTCGCGAGGCCGACGTGTGGATCACTGGCGGGTCCGACGACTCCCGAGTCGCGGCCGCCCTGCGGGCTCTCGCGGAAGCGCTGTCTAGCCTTCCCCGCCTCGAGAAGCTCAAGCTCGTTCTGCATATGTGGGGTGAGCCAACATGACGAGGCTTCCGGCCTTCAATCGGAGCTCATCCTCGCGCGCGCAGCGGGGTCCTCAAGCCCCGAGACGGTGGTCGGCCTCTTGGAGAGCGCCGGCGCGCGGCGCGCCCTCACGAATCTGTACTTCTCCATCGAACGGCCGCTGGAAGAGTCCGACGCGGAGGCGATCCTGGCCCTGCCCGCCCTCCAGCGCCTCTACGTTATCTCCACCTTCGGCCCCCGTACCCCTCTTCGGCCCTTTGAGGTGCGGCACGCCCTCAAGATCACCGCCCGCCCCGCCCCTTCCAACGCGCGCGCGCGCCCGCCCGCCCGCCCGCCAGATGCTCGCCGGCCTCCGCCCCGAAATCGCTGTGGGGGCCCGCCTCAGGGACGAGGACGACGTGGACTACGGGGCCCTCAGGAGGGCAGACGCCCGCGTCGAGCTCTTGTTCGCGGGGCGCCCGTCCTAGCGGGCCCGCTCGCTCCCCTCCCCACCCTTCCTCTCCCCCCCGTCCCCTCCCCTCCCCCCCCTCCCCCCCCCTTTCCCTCTCCCCCACAAAGACGCCCCCCAGCGGCTCGCGCCGTCGCGTGCGCGTCCCCGCGCCGCCCCTTCTTCCTGCCACCCCTCCAGAGGCGCGCCCCGCTCCGCGATCCTCGCCCTGCCCGCCCTCGAGTGCCTCGAGCTCAGCGCGCGTTACGAGACCGACGTTCCCCTCCGCCCCCTCGAGGTGCCTGCCGGCCGGCCCCGCCCCGCCCCGCCCCGCCCCGCCCGCCCCGCCCCGCCCCGCCCGCGCGCCCCGGCCGACCGCGCGGCAGATCCTGCGCGGCCTCCGCCCCGGGTGGAGCTGTGCGTGGACCTGCAGCTCGCCCGGTCTCGGAGCACCAAGGCCGCCGTTGGCGCCGTGCGGCACGTCTTCGCGGGGCGCCCATCGACGTGGGTGGAGTAGCGCTGCCTTGCCTTGCCTTCCCGGAGGCTCCTCCCGCCCCTCCTCTCTGCCCGGTGGACTGACGAGCCGCCGCTGCCCGCGACCGCTCCTGCGCCGACGAGCCGCGACGAGCCGCTGCGCCCCGCCCCGTCGCCCCCGCCCCCCCACGTCCGCCCTGGCCCGGCGGCGGCGGCCGCCTGCCCCGGCCCGGACAGCCCTTCATTGGCTTGCCCCGGCCCGCCCCGCCCTCCCCTACGCTGCCACTCCCTGCTCTGGTGTTTATGAAGTAACTAATGCGATCCGCTTGCAAGGTCGGTAGTCAGAGAGAGAGAGAGGGGATAGGGGAGGGATTCGATCGAAGAGGGGGGGGGAAAGGGGCCACAGGAGTGGCGGCGCCGGCGGCGAATGCTTCAGCCTCTGCTCCAGCCAGCGCACGCCCACCGGTCGATCGCCCGCGCTCGGCGGCAGCGGCAGCGGCGGTGGACTTCTCGCTCCCCACTCCGACGCCGGAGCTCGGCCCCGCGGCCCCCGGCCTGGCCGCCAAAGCGCGGGGGTACCTGATCCAAGGGCCGGGTTCCGGATCAGCTCGCGATACGCACAGGACTGGACCGCGAGGAGCTCACCATCGGATCCGTCGCCCTCGAAAGGGGCGGGAGGAAAAACAACGGGGTCCTGGGGCGAAGGTCGGCCGGCGGCGGGCGAGGGGGGTACAGGAGCTTTCGACGCTACCCACGGCGTGACGCACACCGTTCGAACGAGAACGAAGCCGAGAGTCCGAATGTGACGGCCGGGGGCCCACGCGGCGCCGTGGCGGAGGGGTACAGCGGAAAAACAGGCCGGGCCGAGCGTCAGGTGGTGGGGAGCTCTGGGGGGCGGCGGGGCGGGCCAGCACCAAACCGATGAGCACCTGAAGCTCGCATGAAGCCTCATCGCGAGCGAGCGGCCGATGGGACGGTCGATGGGACGGATGGGACTGGATGTGACTCGACTCATCTGGTTGGCTGGAAGCGCCCAACGGGCGGCGCAGAGCGACGGATAGCGGGCCATTTTCGAAAGTTCCGTTCACACCTCTATAACCGCACGGGATCCACTCAGAGCCCGCGCGCCTCGTGCGGGGAGAGCGCACCCGCACCAGGCCGACCCGACGCGTCGAAGCGAGGGACGGACCGCAGCGCACGAGCCTGCACGGGCACCCATATCAGTCGGCGCTGAACGCTTACGATGGTCCCACGGAGCTCCGCACTCACCGCGCCATGAAGCCGGGCTCACGAGCAGACGAGGCGGAGCCGGTCAGCTCCGAGGACGCTCCGCAACCTCTGCACATCGCGGCGCGTCGCCGGCACGCGCTGGACCGAGGAGCTGCGAGCACCCCATGCTCGTCGAACGAGCATGCGAGCGCGCGAGGGCAGGCCGCGCCGCCAGCGTCGCCTCAACGTAAAGACCGGCCACGGAAGCACCGGCGGGGCTCCAACACGCGCGCAGCTGGGCCTGAGCTCAGTGAGCTGGGTTTGCCGGGGTACGATAGCCGACCAGTACGCACTGCTTGACCTGGAAGCGCCGACGGCCAGCAAGCGAGCAGCCGCCGAGGTGCTGGGTGCGAGGTGCGAGACGCCCGCTAATGGCCCCCGCGGCTCGCCCGGCTCGCGCAACTTCGTCGCCCGCTGAACGCGAGGGCCGCAGAACTGCCTGGAGCGGTGAGCGATGTCAGATACTTCCGCGAGCTCATCGACGGAAGGGCGTGCGGAGAAGCGGGCCCGCATCGAAGATCCAGCTGGCGCTGCGTCCGCGTCACCGCAAGCGGCGGCGGCGGCAGCGTTCGACGCGCTGCCGGACGCGGTGATGAGCGCCGTCTTCAGGGCGCTCGGGCTTCGGGCGAGCTGGCCCCTGCGCGGCGTGTCCAGGTCAGCATCGGCCGCGCGCAGCCGCGGCCGCCTTCAGCGCTAGCTTTGCAATTGCGTTTCTGGGCTTGATCGCGCGAGGCAGGCGGTGGCGACGCTCGGTTGAGGACACGGCGTGGGCGAGCTTCGAGCTCGTTGCGACGATCCGCGCAGACGGGAAGGGGCGAACGCAAGCGGGGCGCACGCAAGACGGCGAGCAAGCGTACCTGTACAGCGCCGTGGCAGAGCTCTTCGGCCAGCGCAAGCTGCGACTCAGCACAGGCGCCAGCGTCGCGCTCCGGCCGGAGCTCTTCGCGTTCAAAGGCGCGAAAGCAGCGCAGCAGGGCCACCGGCGCACCGTCGAGGCGGCGTGCAGCGTCCTCGCAGCGATCACCGGCAGCCGCGGCGGCCCGGCGCAACCGCAGCCGCAGCCGCGGGAGGTGATCGTCGAGCTTCGTGGCGCAGAAGCCTTGTTCGCCTTCCAAGGCGAAACCGACGCGGACTTTCTGGACGCCTGCGTGCTCGGAGTGCTGCGGGCGCTGGCGCCGCCGGAGGGGGCGACCAGCGCACTCGAGAGCCTCAGCGTCGGCTGCGTCGGCAAAGACATCGACGAGGACATGACCACGGATCGGCTGGCGTGGCCCGAGGCGGACGAGCTGCGGGCCGCCCTGGCCCCCTTCGGCAGGCTGCGGTCCCTCGCCCTCTTCTCGAGCAACTCGTTCGGCATCAGGCCGGACGCTGCGGCGGCCATCGCCGCCGCCTGCCCCCTCCTGGAGTCCCTCTGCGTCTCTGCCGACTACCAATGCGTCCCGGAGGCTCTGGCGGCCCTTGCGCCCCTGGCGCACCTCGAGCGGCTGGTCGCCGCGTGGCCGTCGGCGGACCCGGACTCCTCGTCGGACGTGAGCGCCGGCCTGGCGGCCCTCGCGGACGGCCCGGCGGGCAGGAGCCTCAGGAGCGTCGCTCTCTTCGACGACCTCGGCCTGTACCCGTCCGCTCTCCCCCCCCCCCTCCTCCTCCTCTTCCTCCTTCTTCTTCTGACTCCCGCTGGGCCGCTCAGGGAGGGCGAGTTCCCGTGCCCCTCTCCCGGCGCCGTCCCCGCCTCCTCGGAGCTCGGCGATGCCGCCCTTCTCGCGTCGCTGGGCCGCATGCCGCGGCTCGAGTCCTTCCGATCCTCCACGATCACGGTGCGATCACGTGATCGATTTCGCGCGATCTTCGCTCGCGCTGATCGACATCGATGGCGCCCTTGGCCTGCAGATCGGCCCCGCCGACGGCGACGCGAGCCTCCGCGAGGCGGCCGTGTCGATCACGTCGACCGGGCCGGACGCCGCCGCCGCCCTGGGCGCCCTGGGAGAGGCGATCTCCGGCCTGTCCCGCCTCGAGAGGCTCACGCTCAAGCTGGACCTGCGCGTGCAGGGTACGTATACGCCCTCCGCGCGCGTGATCCCGCGCAGCGCCGGCGGCGGCGGCGCGCCTTCCATCAATGCTCAGTGCTCACTGCGCAGACCTTCTGGAGCCCTCTGGCCTCCTCGGCCTGCTGGAGAGCGCCGGCGCCCGGCGCGCCCTCACGAGCCTCGACCTCAGCGTCTTCCGGCCGCTGGAGGAGGCGGAGGCGGAGGCGATCCTCGCCCTGCCGGCGTTGGAACGCCTCCGCCTCGGCTCCTCGAGCCTGGGCCCATCCGCCTCCCTCCGGCCCTTGGAGGTGCGCCCTCGACGCCCGCCCCCGCCCGCACGCCCCGCCCCTTCCGACGCGCCCGCCCGCCCGCCAGGTTCTCGCCGGCCTCCGCCCCGGGGTCGCCGTCGAGATCGAATTCGACGGCGAAGAAGACGTCCGCGCCGAAGTGCGGCGCATGTTTGCGGGGCGGCCGCCGTACTCCTAGCGGGCGTTCATGTGCCGGTACCCCCGGCTGCCGAGGTGCCCCCCGCTCCCCGCCCCGCGCCCCGCCCCGCCTTACCCCGCCGGCGCTTCCGCTCCCGGAGTCCGAACGACCGACCGCCTGCAGATCCCCCGAACCCCCCTCGCGAGGACCTTTCTCCGCAGCCGGGGTGTACGGGAACGAGCGGGCTCCTCGAGTTCGAGCCCCGCCCCGCCCGGCTCTTCACAGGCGGCTGCGGCGGTGGCTTTGAGGCGGCTGAACGCGGATGTTCGAGGGGCGCCGAGGCTGGGGGCTCCGCCCCACACCAAGGTTCGAAGGCCCCGCCCCGCCCCGCCCCGCCCCGCCCCGCCCCGCCCCGCTCCGCCTCTTCTCGCTGACCGAGCGGCCGTCCGGGAGCCAGATCCAGGGGTCGGGCTTCCTTGTAGGCGGCCTTTTCCCCCCCTCGGCCCGTGGTCAATTCCGAAATTCGAACGAGCAGGAGCCTCCTCCCCCCCCCCCCACCCCCCCCACCCCCCCCCCCCTTCTTCCCCGGCGTCCGGCTTCCCTTCTCGTCTCTCGCCCGTCCCTCCGTCTTTCTACCCATCCCATCTCTATTCCCCTGAGTTCGCTGAACCACCGAGAACGCGTACAAGACTTGCTCCTCCCCTATTCCGCACCCCCTTCCCCGGGCCCCCCGCCCCCCACCCCCGCCCCCTCACCCCCGCCCTCCGGGGCCTTCCCCTTCCTCAGGCGCACGCCTCAACCAGTACTCCGGCTATGGGCGCATGCTCTAAGATCGCCCCGCAGCTAAGCGTTGGGGGGAGGCCGCTGGGGAGGGGTATTGTGCTCGCATGCGCTCGGCCTGTATGGGGCTCCCCTCTTTGCCCTTCGCCCTTCGCTCTTCCCCCCTCCCCCCCCCTCCCCCCCCCCCCTCCCCTTCGCCCGCATCCCACACCCTCGCGGGGCTGCCGCACTTGTTCACGGGGTGGCCGCGCCAACCGGCGCAATGACCTCCAGATCCGGCTACGTACACGGACCCTATAGCTATTGGCCTTTCGTTGCAAAATATTCAATATGGCTTGCAATTGAGTGGGCGGGCTCAGGCCTAGGGCTTGAAGCCGAGCGGGCTCGGCTGAGGCGAGGCTTGAGCGGGCGGGCTCAGGCATAGGAAATGCCGAAGGTGACGAGCTCGAGGTGGGGAAACGGTTCGACGGTCGCCAGGTAGTAGCGGGCATGGCCCCGCGCGGAGCTGGGCAGAGGCGGAAGCGGTGACCCTAGCTTGATCACCCCCCCCCCCCCCCCCCCCCCAACCCCCAACCCCCCTCCTCCCCGAATTCGAAGAGGGTGGCTCCGATGGAAGGCCTAGCTATAGGATATGGCGCAGGGGGGGCAGAATGCTGGGGCGGGAAATCGAAGGGCGGGGCGCAGAGGGCGCAGGAAGCAGGGGCAGGAAAGTGAGGGGGTGTGCAGCAAGTTCAATTCACGGTCCTTTAATTTGACTGCTTGTTGATTAAATATTAAATTCTACATCGGTAGCTAAGCGCGTGATCACATGAAATAAACAAACAACAGTTATAGTGAAACACCAGGCACAATGGGGGCACAACTTGCCAAAGCAAGGACAAAATTAAATCATGGTCATGCGCTATCTAGATCTGCCTGCATGGACTCGAAATCTCGATGGGGCGCGGCGGGATTTAGCTATCCAGTAGAATTGAAGTTGACGAATCACCTAACTGTGTACATATGTCTTGGAAAATTAAATTAATGGAAGCTTCGATGCCGTTCTAGGTTCAGTCCTGGTTGGCCATGCCGACAGTCATGTTGAAATTGATCGTCAGGTCCTATAGCAAGGGCCGGCAGCATGTCCCTTTCCTGTTCCTTTACTAAAACGTTATAAAATTCTACAGCTAAGTTCGTGAATTCAAGAAGGTTGCTCTTAAATGATGCTAACAACACAATTTTACGTATATGTATTAATATTGTATGTAATCATTTTTTTGAGAGACTACGGTGGGGCGAACCCCCCGTAGAATCATGATCACTCACCGAAGTGGCGAGAATTCAGTCGGAGACGTCAAAGGGTTCGAAGTCTTCGAAATAGGGAATTCGAAGAATTGCTTCTAGATCTGAATGTTGCTAAATATATGTAGCTATGTATAGCTGCTGAGCTACTAAGGCTATGAATTCATTTGAAACAGCCTCATGATCGATATCGAAGAGGAAGCAGAAGATTGGAGAACTTATTCGAATCAGAGGATTGGTCGCGGGGCCGGGAGGAACCGCAACGATCGCGAGCCTCGCATTCGAAGTAACTAAAACCCGTCTGGCTGGTATTGAATTGGAGCCTGTTCAACCTCGACGCGGAACCTGGTCCCTGTCATCTTATCCGCAATCGCAGTGACATAATACCAGCCTGTCCGAGATCTCAATCCTTAGCTTCGATCGCGACGTCGACGGAGAACACTGCGGGGCGGATTCGCATGCATACCCTCGCGGAGTTCGCCGCCACGGTTGGGGTCAATGAAGATCTCGGCGGTCAGCAGCTTACTTGTGCTTGCAGCCACCGTGCGTTCCATCCATTTGCAATTCTCCGCCGTGGGGAACGGGATCGACGGGGACACGAAAATCGCTACCGCCCGCTCATCATTCGAGCTCTCTGGGACCGTCGACGTCTGCTCTGCGGCGGGGCTCGACGTGCGCGGAAAAGGAAACTCGAAGATGCTGCAAGGGCTACACGGACCCAGGCGGAAGGTGATGGCTCGGCGAATTTGGCTCTCACGTAAGCGGATTTGGAAGTAAGCCGGGTTGCCGCCCCAGTCCCAGGTAAAGGTTCGACCGAAGTCGAGCTCCCGCAAAGGCACGTAGTTTACGGTGAGTCTGTACTGGGAGTCTCCGTCCGCTCTGTGGCCGAACACTCCTGCGTGTGTGTATGTGCGCAAATTCTCACATGGTCACGACGTGTGGAACAATCAAGCTTTAAAGGAATTTTTAACGCAAATTCGATGCACCTACGTGGAGTGTGCTTCCAAGGTCATGGCTTAGGCTTGTTAATGCCAGGTCATCGTCTCCCTGCGTAACGGTGCGATAATCAGGCTCGGCGGCTTCAGAATATTTGTCGACTTGCGCTGGCGCGTGCTATAGCTAATATATACATATAATTTTATAATCATGATCAAGCACGCCTTGCGGATCGAAAAGAACCTGAAACTTGACTGCGGATGTATCGATGGGCCAGGGGATGCAAGTAAGAAGAACAGGAGAGGAGGAGGGCGGGGCGGGGGTGGGAAAAAGGATGTGAATCACATGCATGCGCACACGATCCGGCTCCGGCGGCGGGGAGTCATCCAGCGTTGATGCGACGAGGTCGGGGTTTCCCGAAATAGCTTGGAGCCGCACCTGCCGCAATTCAAAAAGGCGTCGACTGAACTGGAGAGTCTGGAGGTCGATCAATTGCGACATTAGATCTCGCGGACCATGACGCCAAATTCGTTGAATTCTGCATTGCTACCGACGCCCGCGGGGTTCTCGAAGTGGTAGAAGCGCGGCTGGCTCCGCGCGACGAAGCAGCGATCGGAATACTGCTTCGCAGCAGAGTTGAAGGTGTGCGAGCAGAAAGGCTCCTGTGCATCTGAGCCCTCGTGCTGGCCCTTGATCTTGGGCACCCTGCATGCACAATTGCATGGCATGCTCAGTTAGACGAAAACATTTCAGCTTGAAGCCTTGAAGACACAGGCGTTAACGTTCGGATCTAGATCTCAAACGAAGCTTGTGCTGGGAGCCCATTTTATCGATCATTTATATGTATGTGTGTTTCCATTTCTGATCCCGATGGATGGAAAGACTCTAAATATAAATATAACTAGGCTGCGAGGCGCCCGGCGTCCGCGGCGCACGCGTACGCACACAACAAGTAGAGCGACAACAACGATCGCTGCTGCAATTGCCCCCAAAAACAACACAAAGGACACGATGCCGAATGCCCGAGTTGCCGGATCCCGCTTACGGTTGGCGCCAAGAACATTGGAGCTTTCGAAGTTTTTCTGTCTCACGACGTACTATGTTAAAACGTTAAAACGTCAATGATATCGATAACTGTAAACATGCATGTAAAAAAGTGTTTCTGTCTCGGGATGATGTTCATGGGTGTATATATATATAAAATATAACTATATTTATGATTTCGAAATTCATGCAGCGTACCTCGCCCGGGCGGCAGCCAGGAGGCAACTTGCGGAACGTGAGTTTCGAGTCGAGTTCCTCGTGTAGCTCGTCCTGCAGAATTCGATTTTGAATTGATTATGTGCAATCTTGCATAAATACATTAGTAGCCCGGTGAATGCGCACCTTTTCGTCTTTGCAGCAGCAGCAACAGCAGCAGCAGCAGCAGCACCCTGATCACGAGCCAACAGATCGTAAGGAACGCAACAGCGCTAGCAACAGCAACAGGCTTAAGCTTGCGCTCTCGATTTCGATGCGCATGCGCATGCCGCGCAGTGCGCATGCGAATCGGATTCGAACGCACCAGGGCGGGCGCCGTTGCCAGGGTTCGTAGCGCCCGCCTTGTTGAAGTCAATTTTGTAGCCGCCAACGCGAACCTGAACATAAACAACGCGGGTGTTAATCATATGCATGATGCATCCGATGATCGCGGCACCAGCGTCCTTTAATTTGCGTACGCGAGTTCGCGAGCACACCTTTTCGAAGAAGCGGGTGTAGTACCAGTCCTCCAGGAAGCTGGCGGCAAAGCCGAGCGTGAAAAGGCACGCGAAGAAGTACTTAAGGGCGTCCTGCCCGTCCAGCGCCGCGCTGCCGACCACCCAGTACCCTAGCGATCGCGTCGTTGTAACGGGGTCCAATGCATAGCTGCGTATACGTACGCATGCGCAGCGCCACGCAGGCGCGCTCACCCGGAGGGTACTGCGTGGTAAAGCAGTGAGCGTAATTCGTAGGTAGTGTAAACGCTACTGTATGATTATAAATTTAAGATTTAATCTTGCAAACCTTGGCCTGCTCGCCCTCCCAGCAGAGGTTCATGTCGAAATAGACCGAGGGACGCATGAAGAACGACACAGTCTGCGCATGCGGAGCCGCTAAGCATGTCAAGCCTTCTCAAATTCCTGTTTGCGAGCTCTAATAATTAAGGTATTTAGTGTACCTCCATCTCGTTCTTGGGAACCTTCTCTCCAACCCCGGGCGCGTCTCCGAAGCCCTCGTTCTGGTCCTGCAGCGTCTCGTACGCGTCCTGGAGACAAGCGAATCATAAACGCTGAGGCTCTCCTCCACCGAAACGCTGAATATGTGTATACGTACCTTTCCCTCCCCGACGTCGAACCCGACCGTCCCGAGGGCCGCGGCCATCACCGCGTTCTGCACGTGAGTGGCCATCGCGCCCGTCGCCGCGTCTTGGAGGACCCCTTGGGCACTCTGCGGCGGCTCTTCCTTCTTATTCGGGTTCTTTTTGGCCTGCAGGCGCCAACGAGTATCACCAAAAGAGGTGAAAGGCGCTAGGCCTGCGAGTTAGAGAAGCTGTTAAGCCTTGTCGCGCGCACCAGCATGTCCCGCGTCGCTTTGGCAACTTCGATGCCGTTGACGTCTTCCAGGCCGGCCGCCTCCGGCGTCGCCGTAAGGCCTTCCGTCGTCTGCAAGGCGTACGCGTCCCGGTCGAACTCAGCGATTAATTTTAATGCCGCACATGCATATGTACACGAACGGCTCCAAGCTTAAGGCTAACCTGGAGGTTCGCCAATTGTTTTTGAACGATTTCGCCCGCGTTGGGAGGTCCGCCTCCGGATCCGCCTCCGCGCTCGTCGTCCGGTGTCGCGTTCGTTTCGTAATCGCGGTCCGGGGCGACGGAGTTCGAAGCGACGAAGCCGTTGAGGAACTCTGTCAGGTCCACGTCGTAGCCCAGGCTGTCCATGAAATACTGCGCGACCGCAGCCCCGCCGCGGGTCAGGACGTGCGATTGACTGCTCCGGTCCCGGACGCGGGCGGCCTAAAAATAGATTTCACGCAGGTGCCACGGTGATCATGACGCGCCTGTATGCCAAACGTCACGAGGCACTTCAGCCAGTAGAACCTTCAGGATGATACCGAGGCATGCGTGCTCGAATGAGCATAGCGCGAGTGAAAAGTGAGCTCAAGTTCGATTGCGCACATGTAGAGTCGCCAGTAGATCTTCCAGCTCCTGCGCGCGCATGCGTTGACGTAAGCGTAAAGCGTAAGACATATATATAAGCTAAAGCTATAGCTACTAGGCTGGAAACGCGGACGCGCGTCTTAGTGCCACGGTGAGATTTACATAACTGAAAACAGACTCCAATCCTTTTCAGGAAAAAAGATCGATATCATGATCATATAGCTACAGATGTATATAGCATTAGCTATATAGTGTGCTAAGATAAGTATAAGATGAAGCTACCCGACGAAACGGACATGGCGCCCTCCGAACTTGACGTTGCGGTAGAACTGCGTACGCGCAGGTCGGGCGTTAGTAGCCCGCTCAGTGGCGAGCGCTTGGAATCTGGAGCGGACCCAGTTTGCGCGGAGCATGGCCGTCCAGGGGCTCAGGATCGGCCCGAGGATGCCGAGGGTGAGGCCGTTGAGGTACTCGAGCAGGCCGTCCAGGAGCGCTCGGACTAGGAAGGGCGGGCGGGCGCGAAAGAAGCGGATGTCTCCCGCCACGGTCGGATCTGCGCGAGCCGCAGAAGCTAAATGGATGCGTGCGATGCGTTCGATATCGATCCAAGTTCGGATGTCGCGCACCGAAGTACGTCCGACCGCGCACCGCGTTGCGGTCGCGCATGCGCACTCTGTCGATGAGACCCGCGCCGGCGGAGCGCAGCGCCCCGCCGAAGCCCTTTCGGGGTTCCATGCCCGCCGCCGCCGTCGCCTGCGCCGGCGGTTCCATAGTTGTCGCCTGCTGCGTGGAGACGACGACGTGCTGCTGTATGTGTTCGGATGTATGGACATCGGATGTATTCGGGCGTGGATCTATGGAGGCGTTATCAGCAGGTTGGAGCGCAGTGATTTGCTTTCCTCCATTCACGCTGGTCATGAGTTCCGCATTAAATTCCGAGCCGGCGGTCGGACGCATATGGGCTCTCGTCATTGTTGAGCATCCGGTCGAGCTTGCGCAATCGTGATTCAGATTCTTCTCATGATCATATGCATGCACATGAGCGTGATTTCCACGTGCACTTGTATGTGTCCGTATACGTCGACGGAAAATGTTGCTGCCGCCAAGGAAGGACATGTACAGCGCGCTGTATTGATGCATATATATATGCGTGCGGGCATGCGCACGTGCACGCGTCAAGAATCGTTGAATCACATGACACACGTAGGTGTGGGCGGAGTAAATGAGCGCACGCAGAGACGATGTTGAGAAGGCAGGCGACGCAGTCAACGTAGAAAGCGTTTCCTGGACGCACCACGTCCCAGCGGGTGTAATCCTTCATCCCCGCAAACACAATCTGCCAGTGCATTTACCGGAGATTAAATCGATTAGCATTTCAAACTTTGATATCCAATGAAAGCAGAGCGTGCGCACCGTGCCCCACACAATGATGCTCGTCGCCATCAGGGCGCAAGATAGCAGAAGCGAACATGTGAAAACGGCCCTTGCCCGCGCCCACGGGGCGGACTCGACTTTGAGGATCGCAAGGTAGCAATACACGCAAAAGACGGTGAAGTTAATGAGGACAGCGGCAATCTGCAGCGCCATCGTGACCTGTCGTGCACGTGCACGTGGCCACGGGGATATAGTTAGCTTGGCGTGAAAATTATATTGCGTATACAGTTGTAGGAAGCTTTAGACCAGCACGCGCACGACGGCCGCCTCGGAACAGAGAGGCGGCGGACCTTTCCACCGATCCCTGCTTTCACACAGCTTGCGCTTCTCGCTCCAAAATCGTGATATTGGAGTTCATATTTACTGGGAGCAACAAAGTCTGCCATCTTCCGATCGAAGGAAGAGAAGCAGATGCCGTCATTCGACTGCGGGACGGGGCGACGGCGCGCGCAATATCGCGGTCAGCGCGAGCTGTAGAGTCATCACACGAATTGTCACCTCACCCAGTCCCGGTTGATCTCCCTTGCTGGATCAACAAGCTGGCAACGTAAAAGCCCAAGCTTGAAGACACTTGTGGACCAGCACGATCCACCACCAACTGGACAATGCTCGTTCGGGTTGGCGTCTGCCATCCTGCAATCGAAGTCGACGCTCAAGCTCATGCACATGGAGAGTGCAAGGCCAATAGCTATAGGCCAATCGCTTCGAGATCGAGAGTTGAACGGCATGCGCATCGTGAACTAGCTTGAGAAGCTCACACTGACAGAGCGCACCAGTCGGAGCTGGAGAGAGCGGCGATCGTCAAGGCGACGACCGCCGCCTGGAGGAACGCGATCCCGACAGACTTTGCCCTGGCCACGGAAGTTTGCATGCTCGCCGCCTACTCGGTAAATATCGATATGGCGTTCGAATTCGAATGCCCGGCAAGAGCGTTCGAAGGAGCTCCAATACGTGTACGTATACACGTGCACGTGTCAGGTTTCGCAGAGCTGCAGCTGCAGCAGCGCTAGCCGCCGCCCTTAAGCTTACCGTACGCGTAGCATACAGCTAAAGCTGCCGCCGCGCGCCTTCTCCTGTCCAGGAGGAATGCAGCTCGTGCGGCGATATCGTATGGTTTCGCAGAGATCTAGCTATAGATCAAGAGCTGGCCGACGGCGCCCCTCGCCTGCAGCTGCACATGATCATGATACGTATACCATACCGTAGTACCGCAGGGCCCCGCCGACCCCGAATCCCACGCAGCGGACCGGGGCTGCGTTCAGGCTACAGCGCTAGCTCAGCTCTAGTTATCAAGTTATACGTACTATGATAGCTGATCGGATGTGCCGCGGCACAGCCCCCGGCGCTAGCTCAGCGGCTGGTCGACGACCAGCAGCCTGTCAGCAGGGCTAGCCTAGTAGGCTACCGTGTAATACTTATTTAATAATTTACTGCGCCACAAATTACTGCGTTCCAAAAGTTCTGCGCCGGTAGGCGCTTTACTGCGCTACCAAATTACTGCATGCGTTCCATCGGCCTCGAAAATCTAAATTTTGTTAGCAAAGGGGGTAATACTGCGCTACCAAATTACTGCGTTATAAAACTTTAGAGCGCAGTAATATGGTAGCGCAGTAGTTATGTCAGCGCGGTAATTAAGTATTACACGGTAGAAAGGCACTGAGTCAGTACTAGTGCTGAGTCAGTGCTGATAATGATCATGAGTCACTGCTCACTGAGTCAGCGGCTGACCGTCGGACGTCGACACTGCCCTGTGCACGTGCCTGACACAGGCTGACAGTCTCCAAGGCTCACTCCGAGCCGCTAGCGCTGAGCCTAGAGTCCGAGGCAGTCTCCCCGGCAGCCCGGCTCTCCCGTTCATTATTAATCGCGATCATGATCATGATCGCGATCGCGAGCGACGACGGCCATTGGCTGGCATGTTTCCCAACAACTCATGAGTCACGTGCGCTGCTAAACCCAACTCAGTGACTCATGATCATGAACCAGGTGACTGCCACTGACTGGTGATCATGAGTCAAGGGCTTCAAAGCCACTTTATGATCACGATTAATTATAAGGAATGGCTGCTTTGAATTCGCCGACTCGGCGAGTCGAAGGTACGGAGAACGCCGCTCAAGAACGGACCTCTCATTCTCTGAACGGTTCGAATTCACAATATTTAATTTATTGGATCTACTGTAAACGTACGTATACGAATATCCGCCGACACTTTAATTCGCCAAAACCCGAAAATCCTGGCGAAATTTAATCCGCCACCATCTTGATTTCGCCACCCTGCGACTTCGCCATAGGGAGATCAGCCGGTCGTATCCCTCTCTCCATACAACTTGCAAAAGCTTAATTCGCCAGCGTCAAATATTCGCCAGCGCGAGCGTTTGGCGAATATATACATAGTCGAAATAAACGCTGGCGGATATTCGTACTATCTACATCGGGTGTACGCGGCTCCGTATCTACATATGTTACGGCGCTTCCGTTTAAAGACGGTGGATTAAATTGCCCAGATATTGTTACGTTTTCGCTGGCTTTAAAATCTAAATGGCTTGCCTTCCTTAACGACCCGGCCTGTTCAGCTCCTTGGAAGGAATATATTCAATACCAAATAGACCGTCAGTTGGCTCCATTCTCTTATGCTAATGTCATTTTGGGGCTTGATGTGTCTGCCATCTTGCCAAGATTGCATTTGCCACCGCTTTGGCAGATGCTGTTTGAGGCGTGGCGAGATCGTCAAGCCGTTGCATCTCCTACAACCGTGCATCAAATTTTGACCCGGCCTATTTTTCTTAATCCTTTATATGTTCTTCCTAGTGACATTGCAGCACAGACACATACTGAGTTTGCGAGAGCCGGTGTACAGCGCGTCGCTGACATTTGGGATGTACAGTTGCACCGATTTCGTGCTCCCCCTGCAATGCTAGTTGATTATACTGCTGCCTTTGATCAAATTTGTCGTGCCCTGCCATCCAGTTGGCTTACAACGCTTACTGCTAATGCCGTACCGGAACGTTTCTTATGGTATAAATCGAAAGATGATAAATATGTGTATCTGAGGGGTCCCTCGGGCTTTTTTGTGGCCTTCCTCTTTTTGAAGGTGAGATTGTCCCACGGGTGTTGGATTTCGTCCCGTGGCCCGTGGCCGCCCTCCAGATCCGCTCTTGTACCCTGGCGTACCAGCTGGCCTCTTGCCGCTTCATGTGCTCTCCTCCCAGTATTTTATTTCTTTGCGCAGAGGTTCGCGTCCAATTCTGGTTTCGCTTGGCACGGGTTCGACAGCTACGCTTTCCTACAGCAATTTTGCTTTCACATTCGATAAGATGCTCACGCTTCAGGGCTTTTCTGTTCGGCGCTTTTACCAGCTCGAGGTACAGCGACTGTGGCGGGTGCGGAGTAGGGCTAAGATGCCTTCAGAACACTGGGGTCTGGATCTCCCTCTTAATCGCGTGTCTCAGCTCGTCGCCCTTCGTGCCTTTCCTATGCTGTGGCTCGATGTCCTCTTCCGTCTCCGATATAAGGCTTTCCCATCTTTACAACGGCCGCCGGTCGCGGCTATTTTCTGCCGCGCTTGTAATGATGGGCAGCATCGTTCAGTGCGGCACGTTTTCTTTGATTGCCCTGTGGTGCAGGGTTTTTGGCGGGCCATGCATGCTGAGCTCACATCCTTAGCAGAGGCTTTGCCCGAGGACGTGCAGCCCTCTTTACCATTGCCTCCTATTACGTTCTCCGCTATTCTAGATCCACAAGTTCCCGGTGTTGCGGGGACATTGATCACATCTTCTGTGGATGCCGATTTCTGTGTTCGGTATCTCGGTTATATTTTGGCGGGCATTTACGCAATTTTTCAGCTGTCCCGTGCATATCTCTCACCCGATAATTTACTTGCTGAGCGGGTACCAGTGTACTCCGTTAATGCTCTGCTAAACCTGTGGAAACGTTTTCTGGATATTCTCGAGATTACGTTGCCTCCTGCTGTCGAGCGCATTGAGCTTCTTCGTTTACGGCATTTAGGGGAGGGCTCTGATTACGATGGTTCAAACCCTGAGTCACGTGACCGCCCTAGCCCCCTCAATCTATTTTTGATGCGAGCTTCTTTTCTGTGCGCGGAGCTATCCCTCTACAGCGCTCGGCCCCCCAGCAGTCGCGGTCCCGGGCCCCCTGCAGTCGCTACCCCTAGGCCTGCTGCTACAGTTAATGGCGTCGGCGTGAATCCTCAAGTTCAGCACATTGCGAGGCCATCTGCTAGCGCTGATACAGCTTCGGTCCCGGCTCCCTCGAGTTCTCGTTTGAGCTCGTCTGCCGATGCTAGCGCTAGCGCCGCTTCTGCCTCCACATTAATATGCCCTATTTGTGGAAGAACTTTCAGTCTTCTGCTGATCGTGACCGTCATGTTCGGGCTGATAAACATCCTGCTAATGCCCGTGGCGTTCGCCGACCTCGAACCCCCTCTAGTTCAGAGAATCCTCCAGATCCTGTGCCTCCTGCCAGCGCCCCCGCCTCCAGTCTCCGGATCCGGCACCCCCAGTGCTTGCTCCAGCTCCTGCAGCTGCGGCTACATATGCCGAGCCCCGTCAGCCTGTTCCGACTTTGCGACGGATTCGCTCCCCTGCACCCTCACCGTCGCCACCTGCTCAGCGGCTCCGTACTTCCCTGCCCCCCCTAGTCCTTCTCTGATACCTTCCGTTTCACGAATCCGCCGCCCCCGGTCTCCGTCGAATTCAACCTTGCCTCCCGATGCCGATCCGTCCCCTGTCCATGTGTCTCGGCGCCTGCGGCTTTCCTCTCCTGTACCTTCGGCTTCCCTCTGGCTGTCCCGCCAGATCCACCTCGCCCGCCGGTTCCTGCATGGCCCCCTTTGATTCATGATAGTCTTGTATCAATCTTCGCTTCACCTCAACTTAGTTTACCCTCAGTTGTTTTGCCGTCACCTCCATCAGATGCTTCATCGATGTTAGTTAGGAGCACTGGCCCCCTCCACCTTCCAGTTCCTCGTGTATTCCATGCCTTCCCTGTACCTTTGATTCCGTTCCCTTTGTCGTTAGCTCTGCCTCTTCCTCCTCCATCTCTCACTGTTAGCCCTCAGGCAGTTCCGCCTCTTTATCTTCAGCGACCGTCAGACCGTATAGTTTTTGGCAGCGAGTATTTTGTGTATGGTGACGTTCCTCGTGTGTACCCTTCTCTCTCTTCTACTTCGCTATATTTGCCTCTCCCGCCTGGTTCAGCCCCATCGTCTGCCTTCCTGTCACTACTGGCTTGCGTTTCGCCCCTCCTCTTATACTGCCGATTCCGAGTCTGCACCCGAGCTCTGCCCCTTTCCTCGTGTCGTCCCCAGTTCCTCAGATTAGTCTTCAGCCGTCCATTGTTTTACCAACTCTACAATCTCGATTCCGTTTAGACACTCCGCCAGCTTCGACTTTCCCCTCTAGTGGTGTCCTACGTTTCGCCTCTCCTACTGTTCTACCGCCTTTGCCTCCTGCGACTACGTCTTCTAGTTCTGCTGTTAGCTCTGTCTTGTCGTCTTCGTCTAGATCTTCGTCTTCGACTGTAGTTCCTCGTGCTCGTTCTCCTTATTTGCTGCGTCCCGTGCTCCTCGTCGTTCTAGTGTGACTAGTACTTCTGCATCGACGCCCTTGAGCTCTTCTACTCCTTCTCCTCGTGCTCGTTCTCCTTATCTTTTGCGTTCTTCTGATCGTGTCCCTTCTCGTGATCCCTCTTGATTCTGTATATATTTTGTGCTAGTTTACTGTATCTTTGATTTGTGATTGCTTTGTTGTCTTTAATATCACTACCTACGGGGGGTTCGCCCCACCGTAGTCTCTCAAAAAAAAAATATTCGTACGTTTACAGTATATCTAGAACATTTAATTTAGGGTTACCGTACCGACATGTCGGAGCTTCGAATTCGACATTCGAAATTCGGATCGACATGTCGAATGCCGGACCATTGCCGGTACGATGTCGGCGAGGGCGACCGACGTCGACTCGTCGTCGAGTCGTCGACACGTCGGAAATAATGATTAAAATAATGCATTTTTAAATATATATTCCATAATGCTTTTCTCGCCTCCTCCCTAGGCCTGCCCGGCCGTCGACGTCGGCGGCCCGTCGCTCACCTAGAACCCACGCTTCTATGGTCTCCTAAAATTTTAAACACAAGACTTCCTGCCCCCTCGGGGCAGTGCAGCCTCGGGTCACTGGTCGTGTCATGATCAGTATAGCTGCGCATGCGCGCGCTCGCGCTCCCCTCGCGGTCGCTGGCGCGCCCGCTCGGCTCGCGCTTCACCAGATCGCGTGCGCATGCGCATACTATGATATGCATGCATGCGAATGTGTCGGAATTTCGATATCGATCTAGTTCGAATTCACGGATATATCGATATCGATCTGCTGATCGGGTATGCCAGAAGGCCCAGAACTTTTCTGTGTTCCGAACCGTCCGATGAATCATTAAATGACTTGAGGACCCATTGATAGTTGAAAAGCGGATTGCCTGATCGCCAACCGATTGTTGACCATTCACAATGACTCGGAAGACCGATTGATAAAATGCCAGGCACATGCCTTATACTCAGCTTGCCGATTGATCGTGAGCCATTGCTCGTGATCGGCGCTGCAAGAAAAACCCAAAATCGGGGCAGCAATGTGCGACCGGACACCATGACTGTGAAAAGAGAAGCCTCTTGGTCACCCACCGACCAGGTGACCCGAGGCTGATTTTGCTCGGATAGGTCCAGCCAGGCAGGGATGGGGTTGCCCCCCTCCCCACGCACGCGCCGCTGTTTCCCTAGAAGCCTTAGAATATAATTGAAAGCCGGTACTTAGCCGTACGCGTAGAACCTGCCATGCATGGCCAGCTGCAGGGATGACCCCTACCCCCCCCTCTGTCGAATCGCACCGATCGCGACATCCAACCGACATTCGACATTGTCGATGTCGGTGGCTCGAGTTCCGACAGTCTAACCGATAACGATAACCCTAAGAACAGTTCCGACAGTTCCGACATACATCCGGGGGATTTGAGGAGGAGGAGGGTAGGGGGGATGTATTCGAATTCGATCGAAGAGGGGGGAAAGGGGCCACAGGAGTGGCAGCGCCTGCGGCGAATTAGAATGCTTCAGCCTCTGCTTCAGCGGCGGTGGACTTCTCGCTCCCCGCTCCGAGACCGGAACTCGTCCCCGCGGCCCCCGGCCTGCCATGGCCAGGCTGGCCGCCTGGCGCCGCCAAAGCGCGGGGGTACCTGATATTCGAGGGTCGGGGTCCGGATCAGCTCGCGATACGCACAGGACTGGACCGCGAGGAGCTCACCATCGGATCCGGCGCCCTCCAAATTAAAGGGGCGGGAGGAAAAACCAACGGGGTCCTGGGGCGAAGGTCGGCCGGCGGGGGGCGAGGGGGGTACAGGATCTTTCGACGCTACCCACGGCGTGACGCACACCGTTCGATCGGGAATGACGCGGAGGGTCCGAATGTGACGGCTGGGGGTTTCCGCGGCGCCGGGGTGGAGGGGTACAGCGGAAAAACTGGCCGGGCCATGCGTCAGGTGGTGTGAGGCTGCAACGAGGAGGCGGGGGAAGCCTGCAACGTTCAGATGAGCGCTTGAAGCTTGAAAAACTGGGCCATGCGTCAGGTGGTGGGGAGCTGTGGGGGGCGGCGGGGCGGGTCTGGAACGCACGTGCACAGATGATCTTCTGAAACTTGAACGGAGCCCCCTTGCCGTCGAGCGCAGTCGATGGGACGGTCCTGCCGAGCGATGAACGCGGGAAGGCGGCTGGAAGCGCCCGCGGGGCGGCGCAGAGCGGCGGAAGGAGCGCCCGCTCGCACCTTCGTACCTCAAGATCTAGAGCTGCGCTGGATCCGCTCAGAGCCCGCTCAGAGTCGGGCGGACCGCAGCGATAACAGCCTGCACGGGCCCGCACATCACTCAGCGCTGAAAGCTAAGGACGGGCCGGGCGCCCACGGAGCTCCGCACTCACCGCGCGCGCCATGCAGCCGGGCTCTCGAGCACACAAGGCGGAGCCGCCCGGCTCTCTCAGCTTTGAGTCACCGAGAGCGTTCTGCCGGCACGCGCGGGACCGAGCGAGGAGCCGCGCCGCGCCCGTCGAACGAGCCCGAAGCCACAAGTGCGATGAGCGGCCCGCGCTGCCTTCGTCGCTTGAACGCGCGCAAGCGCAACTACACACTGTAGTTCTGCGCGCGATTGTTCGGCCGAAAGTTGAAGCTTAAGCCTTAAGGCTTAAGCCGGTTCCCGGGTACCCGAACAGCGCGGACGGCGTGGATAAGGTCGGGAGGCTCGAGCGTTCGGCGCCATCCGCAGGCGCCGCTGCTCCTGTTTCGTTAGCTACAAGCAGCCCATAAGCTTTCCCGCCAGTCGGAGGCCGCGCAGCATTCCCGCCTGCGGCATCTCTCTTGGCAACACCGGCTGCAGCGGGCCGTTCCAGCGCGTGCCAGCGGCGGTTTGCACGAGACAGGAAGCTCCTTGCAAGCGGGGCCCCTCGCCGCGATCTCAATCCGCAAGCTCCGAAGCTCCGAGACCATCCAGCTTGTCAGGAGGCGCGCGCGGCCAGCTCGCGCCGCCGCGCGGCTGCGCTAGGCGAGCCGCAGGATGCTCACATTCAGAGCGACGCTCCTTCTGGCCCTGGCCGCGCTCTCCTGCGTGCGAGTGGGCGCGGTCTTGCCGCCTGCGGCCGGCGCCGACGTCAACGTGAACAGGATCGCTCCCGGGCAATAGTGCGCCGCCCGCCAGCAGCCGTCCCCCGCGCGCTTTAGATCTCCTTCGTTCGCTGATCATGAGCGGCAGCGCGCACTGCGTGGGGAGCCTGACGGACACCGGCAACCCGGGAACGGCGACGGTCTCCGTGCCCTACGAGGGCACCGCCGCGCTCCTCGAGTACTCTATGAGCATAGCGTACGACGAGGTGCGCGATTGCTTCTTCTGTTGCCGCCGCCCCTGCGCCCCGGCCCCGAGCGCGCCTGCAGCTAATATAATTGTAATGGACGCCCCGCGCGCGCGCAGTACAATCAAATGCTGTGGATGGGCACGTGTGCGCGCCCCGCCGCGCCCCGCTGCAGTACCCCGCGCCATTTCCTTACCGCCTTTCTCTCGGCCGCCGGAAGTCACGTACATGTACAAGGCGCGTTGGGGCCCGTACCCCCGGGGCTGCGCGGCCGCGGGCAGGCCCCGGCCCCCGGCCCCTGACCCGCAGAGCGCACGCAGATCGACCCCAAGACCTGCACGCTTCAGAAGCAGCTCGGGCAGTCGTACCAAGGAAACGCCGACGGCGACTCGACGACCGCCCTCTTCGAGTGCGCCGTACCCCCCCGTTCAACCTAGTACCCCGCAGCTGCAGGCACGCCTGACGTGAAGCCACTCGCGACATGTACAGGTGGATCACGGCGTTTGCGCGTGAGCTGTACCCCCTCTGCCCTCGAGGGCCTCTTTGCCTCTCGCCCACACCGGTACCCCCCCCCGCCCCATCCGCAGCGCTACCATCCCGAAAAGTAGTCGTGGGGGATGTGCGCGTATCCCCCTCGCCCTCCCCTCCCCCCCCCTCTCCGGACCCCCCCCCCCCCCCCCCCGCCCCCGCCGGGCTTCGCCCCTCACGTACTCCCCCTCCCCCCCCCTCCCTCCCTCCTCGCGCAGTACAACTGCCGCCGTGCGCCCCCGCCTCACCTGATCATGAGCTTCACCCGGCACCTGAGCTCCGCTTATATCTTGGCTTCCGCCGCCGCGCAGTGAGGCTGTACGACCCGGCCTCGAACACGGTCGCGGCGCTGCGGGGGCCCGGGGGCGACCTGGGCGCCTCGTCCATCGCCGGCTGCGCCGCGGGGCTCGTCCCCGGCGCCAACTCCGTGCGCCCGAATTCGAACAGCTCTAAGTCTTATTAGAAGGCCGTTTCTAAGCCGATTTAGAGTTAAATTCAAGCTGACGGCTCTATAGCTAAATCTCATGATAATGAACAAGGACCACTAGACCTTAAGCTTAGGCTCATCCCCGGCGCCAACTCCGACGCTCCTGAGGCTCATTCGCCCCGTACCCTGAAATATTCCATCCCTGCTTCTTGGGCTCGCGATCGATCCTTAAGCCTAGAAGATCCCGACTCCCGAGGCTTGAAACCGTCTCCGCTTCTCCTTCGTCTCCGCCGAGGCCCGGCCTCCTTTCCCCCCCCCCCCCCCCCCCCCCTCCCCCACCCCACCCACCCCACCCCTCCCTGATGCCCGGCCTCCCTTCCGGCAGGTGGGCGGGGCGCCGGGGTCGCGCCTCTTCGGGCGGCCGCGCGACCTGAAGTACAGCTGGGCCGAGCACCGCCTCTTCCTGGTAATTATAATCCACTTCTTACTAACTTGAAGCCCGAAGAGTAAGCTAGCAAGATTAAGCTGAGTGGCTATAAAGCCCGAATATGAAGCTCTTCCTGGTCCGAAGCCGGCGCCCCCGGCCCCGGCCCCCGGCCCGGCCCGTCCCTGCGGAGAGTTTTCGTGTACCCCAAAAAAAGGGGGCTTCCTGAAAACGTCTTTCCTGCTCGTGCAAAAGCGCGGCGGGACCAGCGGCTAGCGTAGAAGCATTCGGTAGCCCCTGGCGCGCCCGGTGGTATCGACATCAACGGAATTCCGGAGATGGAGGTATGCCGGCCGTCCTCTCGCGTTTCGCTCTAAAATCGGACCTTTCGCCACCAAATCCATGGAATAGAAGTTGTTCTCAGTCAGGGGAAGCCCTCTGGCGCGCGCCATGTTCCCGAAATTTGAATAGTTCTCGTGCCCCCGCTGCCTGCGCAAGCTCCCTCGCGGCGGCGTGCACATGCCCAGACCCTCTAAAACATAGACTTAGATCCCCGCCGCCGCCGCGTACGTCCGTTCGGCCCGCCGGGATTTCGCTTGTTGCTCGGTGGCCCGCCGGGCGCCCACGGAATTTGATCTCCGACTTTCGAGTCGTGATTCGGAATGTCTCTTCGCCGATCGAGCTTTTCCCGGCCCCGGGTCAAGCTCCGGCGACTCAGTCGTGCCCGCAGTGCAAACGATCCATGCCAGTTCCTGCCGGCGACCACGCCGCGCCCCGGATGCCGCCTTCGTCTCTGAAAGAAGTGCTGCCGACGAATCCCTGCTGCCCTCGAGATTGCACGTTGACGTTCACGTCTTCGTTGCGCAGAGCAGCCCAGCTGCGCATGCGTCGCTATCAGACCATAGCCAGTACGACCTGCAAGTCGAAGACTTGTCCGAGGAAGCCCTTTTGACCTCGTCGCTGGCCCCGCGCTCCGCCCGGCTGCATATGCGCGTGCCCCCAGCAAGCGGCCGTTGCCGCAGCGCTAGCCGGCGTCTAGATTTGATCATGAGCATCGCTAGCCACCGCCCTTTGTGCTCCCTCTGTGCTCTGTGCTCTGACAATGAGAATCCCTTCACTTCTAGCAGGCTTAAGCTTGCCTGTAACCTCCCCGCTCAGGCCTTGTCAACCGCACCACCGGTATCTGCCCCGCAGGTCATAGCTTTCCCGTGCACATCCGCGGGGCACTGGGATGCAAAAAGTCCACGCATCTAATGTTACTAAATGAAAAAGAAAACTAAATCTGCGGCCGCGGCCCCCGCCGCGGCAAAAGCAGCCCCACCTACAAAGGCGTCCGGCAGCAAGCCGACGGGCCAAAAGAAACAAAATGCAACCAAGCTGCAGCTGAACAAGAAGGCCGGGGGCGCGGGACCCGCGGCGGCTGCGACGCTCCGTCTGGAGAATGTCTTTCCCCCAGACTGTTCCCCGAAGGTGGCGACTTCATAGGGGACGAGCCGGCTATCAGGAAGCAGAAACCGGACGGGGTGCTGAGGACCATGACCTTCAACACGAGAGGGTCCAGCGCCTACAAGCTGCAGCAGCTAGAAGAATTCTGCTGCCGCTGGGACGTCGATGTAGCGGGCGTGCAGGAGCTGTCGATGACAAGGCCCCAGATGGCCGCCGCCCTGAGGTCGAGAGGGGAGGACCCGCTCCAGCCGGAAGGCGCGATAACGCACGGAAAGCTCCTGTACACGCTAAAATCAGGAGACGGAACGCGAGGGAGCGGCGCCGCTCTCTGGGTCGCGCCGCAATGGGTCAAGCACCTCACGACGAAGTACGAGGTCCAGGGCCGGCTGATCGGATTCGAGCTCCGCTTCAAAGGGAACCTCCAGCTCTTCGTGGCGAGCGTGTACATGCCCGCGTCCGAGAGCAAAGCTGCGCATCGCCAGGATCAGGAGAAGGTCGTCGAAGAACTGACGAAGATGTACGACGACTTCTACGAGCGTGAAAACGCGCACCTGCTGCTCCTGGGAGACTGGAACTCGGTCCCGGTCCCGTCGAGCTCGCGCATCCGAAACGGCGCCCTGGCCCAGAGCCACAAAGCCGAACGGAAGTGGTGGCACACGATGATCGACTCGTGGGACCTGCGCGACGCCGGGATGTCCCACGCGGCGAAACATGATGACGGAACTCTCTGCGGAGCACGCGAGATCACGCACCGCACCCCGCACGGAAGCAAGGGCCAAGGGGCGTCGGTCGGGGCGGCGGCGGCACCTGTGCCGTCAGACGGCGTAGACGAGTCAGAGGACGCGGAACGCGAAGCAGAGGAGGAAACGCCGGCTGACCTACCAAAAGATGCGCTCTGGCACGCGGCGCGCATCGATGCAGTGCTGGTCTCGGAATCACTGGATCACGTGCTCCTCAGCGCGCACACGTGCCCCGCGTGGGTCGATGCGCCGCACGACTCGGACCACTATCCAGCGTTCGCGGACTTCGACCTGAAGGAGGCGGGCATGACAGCGCCGGTGGGACCGAAGCCAGAACCGAAACCCGGGCCACCAGTATTTGACCCGGACGGCCTGAAGCGCACACAAAACGAGAAAGATGAGCTGAAAAGAGAGCTAAACAGGCAGCTCGGCGAAGCTGTCGGGGCGGACCTTGACGCCGTCGGCGAGGGCACGCCGGAAGAGCGTCTCGAACGACTGAGCCGCATCCACGCTGCGTGCGCGAGCCTTGTTCAGGAGGTGGCAAAGGAACATCTATGCATGAGGGGCCGAGGGGGGAAGCCGACCAAGCCGCGCAACCTGCCGTGGCAGGCGAAGGCCGACGCCAGAGTCGCCCGCATTCTCGCTGCTTGGAGGAAGGAACCAGGCGGGATCCCGTCGGAGCTGACGGTCCAGGCGATCGAGAAGCTGCTGCACTACGTGACCGCCAGGGAAGGCCTCCGACCCTTCCCGCTCCGTCCGGCTGAACGGCGCCAAGCAAGGGCTGAGCAAGGCTCACCGCCGCCCGGATCCCCACATGCGCACTCGAGCTCGCACAGCTCACAAGGCTCGCGCAGCGGTAGCCCCGCGCCGGTCCCAGCCGTACCCCGGTCCCCAGGTACCCCCCCGGCTGATCAGGAAGAGGACTGGGCCGAGGTGCACCGGCGGCAGCTCAAAGAAGACTGGGCGACCTTCTTCCGGGAGCTGAAAGTATGGCGAAACCGGACGCGGCACGACCTGCAGAAAATCCGCCGGGCGCTCCAGGCGGAGGACGTCGAGAGGGCATTAAAAGAGAGGCTAGACAAGTTCATGGACGGCCGCCAGCTCGGATCCTATATAGCCGCGGTGCTAGAAAAGCCGCGAAACCGCCCGATCATGCACATCACGCGTGTGTCCAAGGACGGAAAAACGTATGAAATCTACACGGAGCCTGAGGAAGTGAAACGACTCCTAAAAGAGCACTGGCGGAAATGGTGCCGGCGCCGACGCCCACGCGTGGGCTGCACCCCAGAGACAATACCGGAAAGCACGCTGAAGGATAGCATGGGGAAAGAACTGCTCGACTTCTGGAGGTTGGAATACGAGCCAAAAGCATACGCGGATCCTGAACTATTCCGAAACGACATGTCGGTGCCGAGCGAAGGCGAGCTCGGCGACTACATTAAAACGCTAAGAAACACGGCAGCCGGGCCGTCGAACTTCTCGTATGCTATGGTAAAGTTCCTATGGGCGCCGGTGCCCAAGCCGAAGCCCAAAGACGGTAAGGGCGACGAGGCCGGTGGCCCAGCGCCGGAGGGCCCGAGCCCAGCCAACGAGAGCGCCGAGGAGGCCACGGAAGAGGAGCCCGTACACTGGGCCGGAAGCTGCTGCTCTCGCTGGTGGCTGAAGCGATCCGCCTCCGGGACCTGCCGGATGCCGTGTGTCAGGGCAACATTCTCGGCATTACTAAGAGCCGGGAGTGGGACGGGGATATCGAAAATAACCTGCGACCGATCACCCTGCAGGAGGTGGCCTTGAAGCTGACCACTGGCCTCCTGAACGCGCGCCTGTCCCGGACAATCCATCAGAACGGGCTCCTGAAAGGGGCCAACTACGGCTTCAGACCTGGTTGCTCGACGGACGACGCCCTCCACGTCTTTAACGCAGTCCTCGAGGACGCGAAGGAGTTCAAGAAGCCCCTGTACATCCTGCTGCAGGATATCAGGCGAGCGTACGACTCCGTCTCGTGGGAGAGCATGGAGCTCTCGATGCGGAGGCTGAACGTACCCGAGGGGTACATCGAGCTCCACAGGAACATATTCCGGCGCCGCAGGGCGCGGGCAATCTCCGGTCACGGCCTCTCCGACGAGTTCGAGCTCGAGTGCGGGCTGCCGCAGGGCGGTGTCGAGTCGCCGCTGCACTGGCTGATCTTCTACGATGCCCTCCTCTGCGCGCAAGAGCGCCTGGATCAGCACGAGCGCCAGCACGGAAAGAAGACGGCAAAGACGATAGAGCACTATGCCCACCCCGAGAGCTGGGAGGAGCCGGGCACGGCGTACGTGATGGGGAACCCGAGGGAGACCGATGCTGCGGAACGCGAGGGCCGGGCCCGCGTCAGCGGCGTGGCGTACGCCGATGACACGAAGTGGATGAGCGGAAGCATGCGGGGGCTACAGGCCCAGGCCGACGTGGCCGGCGAGTTCTTCCGCCTGCACGATATCGAGGTCAACGCGAAGAAGACGATCTTCACGTGGAACAACGCACGTCGCGAAGTTGAGAGCAAACCTGGGGCCCACCCCGCCGCGAAGAAGAAGGAGAAGCAGCCCTCCCCGCCGAAGATCAACGGTACCCCGTCGGACTTGTCCGCCAGCCCCAAGAGCACTTCAAGCTCCTCGGGTATACATGAGCGCAAACCTGAACTGGGATCGTCAGTGGCAGTACATCTGCGATCAGGCGCGGGGCGCAGTCGCGCTGATAGAACGCAAGAAGCTCACCGCGAACGAGGCCTGCTACCTTGTCGAGGCCGTAGTGCAGGCCCGCATCTCGTACGGCCTGAAGCTCATGACCCTGAGCGAGAGTCAGTGCCAGGAACTCGATCGTATTTGGATGAGGGTCGTCAAGCACCACGGGAACCTCGCCGCCTCGACGACGAATTACGCAATCTGGAGCCACGGGGGGTACAGCCTCAAACGAACAGCCCACCTGCAAGCGGAGGCGCAAATCACAGAGGCTCAGATCCGGCTCTGCGCGCCCGAGGGCTCGCTGCTGGCTCGGGGGTACGGCACCGGGTGCGCGCACTGCAGGAGAAGCTTGGGGTGCCTCTGCTCCCGACCGAGTTCCTAAACGCGCCCATCTCCAGCGAACTCGCCCGCGGGAACTCCCTGGCGGCGATCATGCCGCAAATGCAGCGCCGTAAGTACCGGCTGATGTCGAATCACGCGCGCTATGCGGCGTTCCGCACCTTGCCCGGGGCGGAGCCTTGGCCTGACCCGGAGCGCCTCGACCGGCGCTACGTCGTGGCAATGCACATCCCAAGATCCGTCTTCAGCGTCGCGGCCCCTGCCCTGTACGGGGCGGGCGTGACGACCATGGACGCGGTGACGGCAGCGGACGGCGAGACCCTGCGAACCTGGCAGGACCTGTACATGGGCGCGCCCAAGGGGACGCTGCAGAAGAGCGAACCTGCGTGGTGGCGTGAGGTAGCGAACGCGCTCGCGGTTGATGGGAAGCAGCTGCGGCACCCGATGCGGCGGGCAGGAGAGCGCGCGTCAGCCATGGCCTCGCTCCCTGGCGGGGCCCGGAAGGTGAAGTGGGCAAAGGACGCGTTCGTAGCCGTATTTGAGGCGGAGCAACTGCACGATGAATCTGCCGAGCCCACGTGGGGCGAGTCGTTACGTTCAAATCCGAGACGGGCAGCATATTAGCGTCGGAGTACCTGCTGGAGCACTGGGTGCCGGTGCCGAAGGGCGCGGACCCCGACGCGGAGAAAGAGGGACTCTACTGCCGGTGCGACGGTCACTGCCGGCACCCCGAAATAGAGGGGCGGACGAGCACGTACACGGCGGTGCAGGGGACAGGGAAGCAGTACTGGCACCATGACGACCGGTGCACGCGCAATGCTCCATCGCGCTGCCCCGAAATGAGTCAGTGCGACGGCTCGTGGACGCACGGGAAGGGCTGGTGGGAGGAGGAGGATACCCTCCTCGCCTTGGAAGGCGAACCGACGGAGGAGACGCCGGCGGTAGCGGCGGGTCAGGAGACGAAGTCGAAGCGCGGGCGCAAGCAGGTCGCCCTGCGACCGACCTTGGAGTACTACGACCCGGGCCTGCGCACGCAAGACGACGAGAAACGCAGGGCGCTGCTTCTCCAGGCCCGCGTGAAAGCCGTACAGGATGGTGACGAGCGCTTCCTCCGCGAACAGCTGAGCCCGGAGGCCGAGGCTGAGCTGCAGGCCGCGCTGGAAGTGGCTGCGGCGGCGACGCCGGGCGCCGAGCCGCGGGACGAGGCACAACCTGTGTCAGATTCAGCAGAGCAGAGCGAACTCTACTACGCGGGCGGAGCGCCGCGCCACTGGGACTCCCGGGCGGCGCAGGAAGGGGTCACCCTCACCGTTTACTGGCAGCACATGCTGGCAAATTGGGAGCAGATCGAAGAGGCGGAACTCGCGAAGCTCGGCCGTCGCCCGGGGAAACTCGAGCAGTGGATATGGACGGACGGGAGCCTGAAGAAGGGTCAAACGGAAGGGGCGCACGCGGGCCTCGGCGTCGTGAGCCCGGCTGAGTTCCCGGACGGGACCGTGGCGAACCACCCGGAATGGGCAGGCACGTACGTTGGCAGGCTGCGCGGGCTTCAAGAGAACAACAAGGCTGAGCTCCAGGCTGCGATCGTCGCCGACGTGCTCGCGGCGCAGGGGGTGCGCCTGCACACGGACAGTCAGAACGTCTGCACGTGGTTCGATAAGTTCGTGCTGAATGCGCACGATATGCACATGCGAGACTACATCCGGAACACGTGCAGCGCTGAGCTGTACGCGTGGTCCAAGTTCCGTGCCCTGGTGATGGGACGGGATCGGCAGCGGCCGGCTGCGGTTATCAAGGTCAAGGCGCACAGCGACGAGGATATGCACGAGCTAAACGACGCCGCCGACAGAGCGGCCGATCAAGGCGCGCACCTGGAACAGGAGGAACTGGACGAGAACATCTTCCTGCCGCCCGAGTTCAGCATGCCGGCAGTGCTGACGATCGAGGGACCGACCGGGATAGTCAGGCGAGTCGAAGGCGACCCCCGGCGGCACGCCGCTGTGCTTCACGCGCACCACACGCACTTCGCGTGGACGAACCAGCTCAAGGCCGGGGAGTGGCTACGGCTGCCAGTGGACCATGGGGCCGTGTACGATCAGATGGCTATGGGGCCCCGCCGAGTCGGGGTGAGCCGGGAGAGCAACTGCTTCCGGGGTACGCACATGAAACTCGTGATGGGTACGGTGGCGACGGCCCTCGTCCGCAAGCGAGACGCGCCCGAGCTCTACAGCGAAGTGAACCCGGCAGGACTCTGTGCGCTCTGCAGCACGCGGGAAATCGATGGCGAAGGCCGGCCCCGGCTTGTGATTGGGCCCGAGGAGACGCTGGAGCACGTCCTCACCTGCCCCAGCGCGGTGGCGACGGAGGCGCGCACCGCTGCGGAAGCACGCATCGCAGCGACGGTCAGCGAGGCCCTCGAAGGCGCGCAGAAGCGATCAGTGCCACACGCGCTCTCCAGATCCCTGAAGGTCACGAGAGTCAACGACCCGACGCTCACGGCGGCTGAACGGCAGGCGCAGATGTGCGTGCTACGGGGCTGCCCCCGGCGGGCCTCACCGACATGGTCCGCGAGACCGTCCCGGACGCCAAGAAAGCTGCCCAGGTCGTGCGCAAGCTGGCGACGGCCATAGGCGAGCAGGCCCATAAAACGTGGGCCGCCAGATGCCAGGCGTACGCGGAGTGGGAGAAGGCGTGCGGGATCACGAAGGTCATGAAAGAACGTCGCGCCAAGGCGAAGCGCACTGGGGCGCGCGACCGCGAGGCCGACGCGCCGCCTGACGATACGGCTGGCAACGCTCGCAGGAAGCGCGCGGATCCGGAGCCCCGGCAGCGGGAACGCTGCAGGGAGTGCGGTGCCCTCGAGTCCCGCCACCAGGGCGGGGAAACCCTAGCCCTCTCACACCTGAGCTGCCCGCCAGACGACTACGGCTGGGTCCGGGCTTCGGCGGCCATGCAAGTGTACGACCATACGAACAGGTATGCTTGGGGCGTGGGCACAAAAAGGGCGCGCCCGCGCTAGAGGGAGACACGGGGGATTGCGGTCTGGGGGCGGGGCCGGAGGACGCAACACCAACAACTGGAGGCGGCGGAGGCGACGGCAGGAGGCGGCCAGTAGCCCAATCTACTGGGGCTGGCGAGGAGCCTGGCACACGGCGCGGCGAGGCCCTTGGGCAGCGCTGGCGGCGGACGTACCATGATTGGGAGTCTTTTGTAGAGATAGGACCTCGTAGCCGGGAGTTTAGGTTAGTTTAGAAATCGATACAGCTAGCTTCCACATCATTAGTATTAGGTAGAAACCTCCTTAGCTAGATATCTAGACACGAAACCTTCAAACCTTTCGTTCATTTTGTACTTTCTAAAGCACAGCATACGACGGTCCTCGATAGTATCTAGTCGGAGAGATTTATTGGGCGATGTGAAACTCATTGTAGTTGTGTTGTGTGCTAATGCAAGAGACCATGGCCGGCCCGTCCCTGCCGAGACCCGTCCGGAGAAATCAGGAGCTTAAGGCGACATCCGGCCGGTCGCGTCGACCGGATCCGGAACGTGTTCCGGACGACCCGCACCGCAAATCTCGAGCCGGCGCCCCCGGCCCCCGGCCCCCGGCCCGGCCCAGCCCGGCGACCCTGCCGAGACCCGCTAAAGCTGAAGCCGAAGCAAATGCGAGCCTTAGCTATCTAACTTAGCTAGAAGCTGAAGCGACGTCAAGCGCTAGCGCTGAGGCCGCCGGGCGGGGGCGGCAGCTGGCGGCGGGGGACGGCGACGCGTACTCGGAGATATGGTCCCTAACCGTCGACGGTGTGCGCCTCTAGTTTCCAGGCCCTCTAAAAACAGTTTCCTTAGTTCTAACAGAGTCGACGTCTAGGCGCCCGCCCCGCTGCATGCCCGCCCCGGGCCCTTCGAATGGGCGGCCCCGATGCCTATAGCTTAGCCTATAGCACCTACATTACCGATCCCGCTCCTCCCTCCAGGCCCTCTATATATAGTTTCCTTCATTTCAAAGAGAGTCTAGATCATGATCTAGGCGCCCTCTAGGCCTCAAAACGTCGCCCCTCCGCAGCCCCCCCTCCCCCCCCCTCCCCCCCCCCCCCCCCCCCGCCTCCTCCTCTGTAGGCCGTTCCCGTTGTGTAGGCCGGAATACTGCTCCCCCAGCACCACGCTTTTGCTCTTCTAAGTTAGAACCACTTGCCTTCAAGCCAGCGCTGGCCCCCTCGCGCGTCTCCCTCCGCCTCCCCCTCTCGCCTAGAGCCTCGAACGGCCGCCCCGCCCCGCCCCGCCCCGCCCCGCCCCCCATCCCCCCTGCCCCTCTTCATGATCAGGCCCCGCGCCATTCGCCCCCGCCGCCTCCTTGCCTTCTTCCCACCCCAATCCAGTACCCCCCTTCTCCCCCCAGCCCCTCGAGCTCCTAGCGCCCGGCGCTGCCCCTTGAGCTTTCGAATTCGCCGCGCAGGGGGCGACCCCGTCGTCGTCTTCGCGCGCAACTTCGGCGCCGCCGGCGAGGGTCCGCCCGAATAGTTTCCTTACTTTTAAACAGAGGCTTCGATCATGAAAATAAACTTCAAACTCCTAAAGTATTACAAGTAAACATATTCTCGCGCACAACGTCGGCGCCACCGGCGAGGGTCCGCGCCCCTGCACCCGCCCCGCGGCCTCCTCCTTCCCCGTCGCCCCCTCCTCCCGCCTCTCCCCCCGCGCCCTCCCCTCCGCCCCCCCGCCCCGGCCGCTCTGGCCGTCCCTGCCCCTCTGGGCCTGGCGGACCCGGCCGCCCTTTCTTCCGACCTCCGTTGCCCCCTCCTCTCGCCTCTTCCCCCCCCTCCCTTGAATTCTGACCCCTCCGGGGCGGGGGGTACAGGGCTCTACGGGATGGCGCTGGACCCCCTCGAGCCCTTCCTCTACGCCGTGCGACCCCCCCCCCTCCCCCCCCCCCCCTCCCCGCTCCCCCTCCCACCCTCCTTCTCCCCCCGCCCCCGTTTGCCCTTCGCCGCTTCTTGAACGGAACGGGGGACGCCGCCGCTTCTTGAACGGAAGCACGCCTAGCGCCTCCGCCACACCCGCGAGGGACCTAATTCCCTCGCTTAAATTCTACCCCGCCCCCGTTTGCCCCCTGCCCCGAGAGCAAGCGAGCGAGGGAGGGAGCGGAAGGGAGAGGGGGGGGGGGGGGGGGGGGCGGTTACGGGCTGTCCGATGGCTGGGAGCTATATATATATAGCTAGCGCTTCTCCGCGGCCAGCTCTTCCCCCCCTCGCCCTTCCCGGAGTCCTACCCCGGCACCCCCGGCCCCGCCTCACGGCCGGCCGGCCGGCGAGCAGGTCACGCAGAACAACCGCCGGGTCTTCAAGGCACGTGGCTCGCCCCCCACCCCCCTTTCCTTTCCCCCCTCGTCCTCCCCCCCCTCTCCCCCCTCCCCCCCGCCCTCCTAATTTGGCCTCCCCGCCCCGCCCCGCCGCAGGTGTCGCGGCGGGCGCCGTACCCCTCGGCGCTCGTCTCGGGTCCCGTCTCAGGCCGCTCGGGGGGCCAGATCGCCTTCCTGAGCCTGACCGCCCCGTGCGCCCTCCAAGGGTCTAAAAAGATTTAGATGGTGTAAAGATCAGATTCACAGCCTTAATCTTGCTAAGCGAATTCTCCTGAGGCCTGCAGCTGGAATCGATATTTATCTAGCTCGCCGCAGACTCATTGTACCCTTCGGCGCGATCGACGCCGAGGCCCCCACCGACATCCTGGACAGGTACCCCCCCCCCCCCTCCCCACCCCTCTCCCCCTTCCTCCCTGTCCTTAAGCTTGCCGTTCTCCACTGCCATTCAATTTGGCGGGGGGCGCGCAGGAGCGGCGTGGTGCTCGGGCAGGTGCAGCCGCCGGCGCCGCCGGAGATCTGCCCCGCCGTCGCGGCCTCCAACTCCTGGTTTGACTGCTGGTGCGCGCCCGCCTGCCCGGCCCGTCAGCGCCTCGCCCCGGCCCGCACCGCGCCGGCCCGGCCCGGATTCTGAGCCTCTCGGATCTGACGTGCCCCCGCCCCCCCCCACTCCCCCCCCCCCCCCCCCCCCCCCCGCAGGAACATGGCCGGCGTAACGGCGACCCGCTCCGGTGCGCCGCCCCGGACCCTGCCCGCCCCCGCCCGGCCCGGCGTCCGCCGTCTCGAGCCCGCCCGCCCGCCCGCCCCCACGCAGGGATATTGTACCAGCTGTGGAGCAAGTCGCAGGGGACAGGCGGCCGCGCCATCTTCGCCTACCGGCCCCCCGCCAACAACCTCATCAGGGCGCGCGCGCCGCACTCGGCCTCCGAATTTATATATAGCTAGCTTCGAAAGCTTAAGCGTCGATGAGCGGGTTCTAACCTCGGTCTTCGGTCTTCAGGTCTCCGGCGGGTCCACGATCACCATGGACGGCGGCACCATCACGATGACGACCACTTGAGATCTATAGCTAAAATTAATGATACACTTTTAGTATCTCTTGCTAGTAACTGAGAAAACGAGCGCGGTATACGTATTCGTTCTATGCGCATGCACACTCGCTTGCTTTTGTAATTGCAACGCCGTGATGTTAACCGTCGCAAGCTTCATGATCAATTTTTTGTTTAGAGGCATGTTTCCAGTAAGACTAAGACTAGACTAGGACTAGTTTAATACTATGATACCAACCTGAAAGATTAACCCGATATCCGTAGCTGCTCAGCGGCTCAACCTATGTGTCACTGACTCATGAAATTGAAAAACTAGTAATTGGACGATATCGATTATCTCGTCGATAGCCAGCAGATAGTCTGTCAAAACACAAGGCTGGAGTACACAAGTCCTAGCTATAGGCTCCTAAGATTCAGATCTCGATCTAGATACTATGATACAGACCACGACCGCCTAAACCAAAACCAAAGAGCTGGCCACGGCCATGAAAGATAAAACATAGCTGCGGCCTACAAGTGATCATGACCGCCAGAACTAGACTCCGAGGCTCCGATCGATATCCGTGGTTCTAGCCCGAGATCACGATCGAGCCGCCGTCGAGCATGATCGCCGCCCCGCCAGCCAGCTGCGCAGCGCCCGTCAGGAGAAGGGTAGAGTTCCGAGGGGTACGTCAGAAGAGGAGGGGGGTACCTTCATCTGGCTGGCCCTGGGTACGGCGCGGTAGACGTAGATGGCCCGGGCTCCGCCCGTCGTGCTCCAAACGGCGTAGAGGAAGCCTGCGCGGCGGCTCGAGATCCAGATCGGGAGGCTAGAGAGGGATCCTAGAGAGGCTTTCTAGTACATTACTAGACTCTAGGACTATCTTTTATTAGACTAATATCTAAACCGCGTAGAGGAAGCCTGCGCGCCGCGCGCGGAGATTTGCACCCTTCGAATAAACGCGTGGGGCGAGGCTAGATCGGGACCGGGAAAGGTCGGGGGAAAGGTCCGGCGGGGGGGGGGGGGGGGGGGGGGGGGGGGGGGGGGATGGCGGCGGAGGAAGGCGGCCGCGGGGCGGGGAAGGGGGCGCACCGTCTGGCGTGGCGGTCACGTAGGCCATGTTCCTGGGCGAGACATGAGCGCCCCGAGCAGGAGGAGGAGGAGGAGGAGGGTATAGGTGGCTTAGGTGAGATAGCCTAAGGTGGCAAGGCTCGCCCGGTTCTATCCGTGCGGCGCGAAGCCGGGGTAGTGGATAGAGGCCCGGGAGCGCACCAGCAGCCCTCGACGGTCCAGACGAGATTTAAGGCGCGAGAGGCAGCGGAGAGGACTAGCCACGCAGTGGAGTGGGAGGCGGGCGGTGTCCCCTCTAGCTAGCCGTCCCGGAGCCGTCCCCTAGGCCTCTAGGTGGGTGGGCTGGGGGCGGCTGGGGCGCACCAGCAGCCCTCGACGGTCCAGTTGTCGGAGGAGATGACGCTGGGGCAGAGCTCGGGGGGCGCCCGCGGCGAGAGCTCGCCGGACCCGATCGCCGCTCCCGCCCGGTCCATTACGTGCCTGCGGGGGCGAGGGCGAAGCTTAACGTTTATCTGAGAGAACTTGGAAGGAAGGAACGGCCTTAAAGGAGCTTCTTGGAAGCTTCTTAAGCTTCAAGCTTGAGCTTTAAGGGCGAAGGGATAAGGAGGGAGCGGCCGCGATCAAGCGCACATGTAGGCGGGGAGGGAGAGGCCCCCCGCCGGGACGATGAGCCTCGCGCCGCCGCCGCTGCCCCCGCGAGCGTCAGCTCTTCAGCGGGGGGCGAGAGGGGGGAGGGGGGGAGGGGGCAATGGGGTAAGGGATGCGGGGAGAAGAAGGGGGAAAACCAAGGGCCGGGGTGGAGGCGAGGACGCGCACGCAGCGAGGACGGGGAGAGGTGGGGACGAGCGGGGGTGGGGGGGGGAAGAGGGGAGGCGGGGGGGGGGGGGGGGCACGATTACATTAGAAAGATTAAACACTCTGGGCGTGGGGGGGAGAGGGGGCAGGGGGCAGGGGGTGAGGGGGAGGAAGGGGGGAAGGGGGTAATGGACGGACAAGAGGGAGGGAGAGGGGTAAAGGAGGCGAAGGCCGATGCGGGCACGGCTCGCGATTACAGAAGAGAGCGATCTAGAGCATCTACAGGGTACGGAATTTTGAAGTCTTTTTTGTTATCCTATAAATAGCGCACGCGGCGTCCTGGGCGAAGGTGAGCGTGTAGCCCCCGTCCGCCGAGCCCGAGGGCAGGGGCCCCCCGAACAGCTGCTGCACGGCGTGCGGCGCGGTGATCCCGATCTGCGCGGGGGGCTCATGATCAGAGGCGGGATGGAGCCGGGGCGAGGGCCCAAGACTCCTAGGCCTGGGGAGACTCCTAGGAGGCTCAGAGGCGGAGCGGAGCCGAGGCCGGGCGCGAGCCCAAGACGCCCCTAGAGCCGAGAAGCAAGCCCTTGGCCTGAAGATCTAGCGCTCCTGATCTTCTAGCTATAGATCACATTCTAATCGTTAGATCAAGAGTAGAGACGTCCGACTCGCCTTGAAGACCTCCCTGTTCCTCGTGACGGCGTAGATGAAGGGCTGGGAGCGGTCCGCCGTGAGGCCCATGAACCCTGCGGGAGGGGGGGCAGATGGTCGGCCAGGTCAGGCGGGCAGGGGCGCGCGCCGAGGGGCCGGGTCTACTTCATTCTAATTGCACGCTCGGGTGTGCCGCGGCCGGGCGTCCTCCGGCGGGGCCGGCGGGGCGCGGGGTGGTGTGGGGCGGGGCGGGGCGGGGCGCACGCGTGAGCTTAATGGGAATCTAATTTGCATGGGAAGCTTAATGAAATAAGGAGCGGTAGGATCGCTCTCTCTAAATGAATATAGTGATCCGGGGGGCCGGCGGGGCCGGAGGGGCCGGCGGGCCCGGGGCTGGCGGGGCGGGGCTGGCGGGGCGGGACGCATGCGCACCCGTGAGGGAGACGCCGGTGTCCCGCGTCGCGACGACCCGCACGTCCGTCCCTGCGAGCCCGAGGCGAGTCGACGTCGGCCCCAGTGCAGATCTAGATCTACAGCTAGCCCAGTAGGGCCTAGATCTAGAGCGGCGAGGCGGCCTGCCCCAGTTGCAGAGTCGAATTATAAACCAGATGGTCGAGAAAGCCGCAGACAGATAGACTTCAGAGAGAGACAGATAGATTCTAGTCGAGAAAGACGAGATAGATTGTAGAGGAGAAGTACGAAGAAAGGCGCACCGTCCGGCCGCATGCTCCAGATCTCGCTGCGCATCTCCCCGCCCACGGTCCACGAGACGTACACGCGACCGTCCACCGGCGAGTAGGCCAGCCCGCGCGTCAGGCCCATGATCGGCGCTCCGGGCGGCTGCCCGACCTAAGAAAAGGCGTACCCCCCTTCAGGAGAGGGTGGGGAGGGGGGGGGGTGGAGGGGGCGCCGCACCGTGTTAGGGGACTGGGATGCGGCGGTGCCGACGCAGGTCCCGGCGCCCTCGAGCGAGCCGAAGAGGTGGGATACCGTGTTCGAGGCCGGGTCGTACAGCCTCACTGCGCGCCGGCGGAGGAGGCTCAGACGCGAGCGGAGCTCAGGCGTCGGGTGAAGCTCATGATCAGGTGAGGCGGGGGCGCACGGCGGCAGTTGTACTGCGCGAGACGCGCGTGAGCTCATGGCGGGTGGAGGGGGGGGAGGGGGGGCAAGGAGGGGGTACGCGCACGTCGCCGAGGACGACCTTCTTGCTCGGGAGCGCTGCGGGGAGAGGGAGAGGGGGGGGGGATTACGTGAGGCGCGAGGCCCGGCGGGGAGAAGGAGAGGGGAGGGTGGCGGGGGGTGGGGTGGGGTTGGGGGGGGGGGGGTTTGGGGGGCGGAGGGGAGGGGGGGGAGGGGGGTGTCGGCTCACGCGCGATCGCGTTGAGCCAGCTGCGGGGGAGGGGTACGGGGACCGCGTCGGGGGGTGCCGGGCGTCGAAGCGGATCGTGGGGAGGGGGGTACAGGCTAGGGGCGCGCGCACTGGAAGGAGGCGGTGGTCGAGTCGCCGTCGACGTTGCCCGAGGTGAACTGCCCGAGCTGCATCTCCATGTCGCAGAGGCTTGGCCGGATCTGCCGGCGCGGCGCGGCGCGGCGCGGATCGTCGACGTCGGATCACGCGCCCTGGCCCGGCCGCGAAGGCCCCGCGGACCTTGTAAAGGTACTTCCCTGCGGGCGAGGGCCGGCTTATGATCAGGCGGCGCGGCCGGCGTCGGGCCCCGGGCCGGGCCGGGCCGGGGGCGCGCACATGTGCCATACCAGAGGACGCTGTTGTACTGGTCGCGAGGGGCGGGATCGCGGTCAGAGACAGACGGGCCACTTAAGATCTCAAGCGCTAGCTGTAGCTAGGCTCCAGGGCGCAGCAGCAGCTGGCGACGGCGCGCTCGCTCAGAGGCAGCGCTCGGGGGCAGACCTCGTCGTAGGCGAGGCTCGCGGAGTACTCGAGCAGAGCGAAGGTCCCCTGCTCGAGGCCTGAGCGCGAGCGGCCAGGCCCCAGTCAGCGCTGCCGAGGCCGAGATCCAGCCGAGAGCGCGGGCCGGGCCGGGGCGCATCGCGCACTGAGCGTGACCAAAGATGTGTCCGGATTGCCGGTAGTAGTCAAGCTTCCGACGCAGTGCGCGCTGCGATACAGGCACCGGCCGCTTCGTGAGCCGAAGGGACACCGATGCCGGCAGCGGCAGCGCGCGCGCGGGCCGAGAAGGGACGCGCACTACTGTCCGACCGGAAGGTTGACGATGTTTGGCTCGGAGCCGGGTGGCAGGCCCGACGAGGCTGCCCGGGCGAGCCCGCAGCAGAGCGCAATGGCTAGCAGCCAGAGCGCGCCTCCGGATTCCCGCATTCCCGGCCCCGATCGATCCTGAAGGATCCGGAGCTGCGGGACAAAGTAAGCATAAGCGTGGCGATGGATCTCAAGGCGAGGATCCACGGCCCGCGGCGCGCGGCGCGAACCTGGCTAAAGATAAGATTGAGACGGCAGCCGAGGCGAGAAGCCGCGAACGTTTCTGTGCCCGAGGATCGGTGCTCCTGAATGCGATCTGCTGTTCGGCGGTAGCCGAAGGGCTGCGCCGCGCGCGGCCGCGGGCCGGTCTCCGGCACTGTTGTGCTGGCAAGCTGGGGTGAACCTCCGAGGACCGTCGGAATGTGCGATCGTGACAGAAACGACAGCGAGATCTCGGCTACAGCGCTCGGGGAGGCTGGAGCGCTGGCAGTGGCACGTACTGCGGCAGCTTTGAGCAATTTGGTCGGGTACAGGATTCGCACTTCGTTCGCACAGCTCCCTGCAGCTAGCTGTAGCTACAGGCTGCAGCTCCGATCCCTACCGGTACCAGCCATGCGTCGCGAAATAGTCTCGAGGTCGCCGGCCCGCGGCCGCGGTTGGCCATAACCGCGGCCTCGCAATCGGGGCAGGCGCGGGGCGCTGGCCGGCGCCAGGGGAAGGCTCGATTTTTCTATTTTCTGCAGGCAGGGCGCGCGGAGGGGAAAGAAAGGGCGCAGGCGCGAAGCGGTATGCCGGGCCGGCCCGGCGGGCGCTGTTGACGACTCGCTGCTCAGCGGCTGCGCCTGCCCGTGCCGCCGCCGCCGCCGTGCCGCCACCGCCGCCGTGCCGCCGCCGCCGCCGCCGATGCCGCCGCCGCCGCCGCCGCCGGCGCCGCCGGCAAGCGCCCTCGGCGTTTCACTGCTGCATCTTCCCGCCCCCGCCCCGCCCCGCCCCCGCCCTTGCCTCCGGCGCCGACTTCAGCGACCCCGCCCCCGCCCCCACCCCCGCCGCCCGCGCCGGCGCGCCTGGCGAGGGCCATGCGCTGGACGGCCGCCTCGGCCTCGGCGAAGGGGCGCGGGTCCGCGCCGCCGTCGTTGAGGTGGACGCCCGCGTCGACCCCGGGCCGGAGGCCCTGGAGGAGCACCTGCGGCGCCGGACCCCGGGGGAGAGCAGCGTCAAGAATTCAAATTGACCGAAGGCGCACTTGAAAGTCAATGTCGCGATATCGGTTCAAAGTTCTTAATTAAGCCTCGCGATCGGTTTGGAGGGTGTCTTGAGCCCCGCGGCACAGCGCTAGCTCCGAAGCTTAGATTGACCGAAATCAACTGAAGGCGCGCTTAAAGAGCCTCGGAGGCACGATATCGGTTTGGAGTTCTTAATCAAGCCTCGGCTTGAAAGGGGCGTTAGGCACAGCCCTGAAGCTTAGATTGACCGAAGGCCAGATATTTGGAAGCTCGATCCGATGATCACGAGGTGACTCAGTGATATAAATAGCTAGAGCGGCGCACGCTTTAGCCCCTCGCGATCGGGCTGGGCTGCGGCGGGGGCACGGAGGCACCTCGTGGGGGCGGAGGCCATAAATTAAAGCGAGCAGCTCTCCTAACACTAAAGCCCAAACTAAGCGCACTACACTAGAACCAAAGCGCAGGCGACCCACCTCGTGGGGGCGGAGGCCATAAATTAAAGCGGGCAGCTCTCCTAGCACTAAAGCCCAAACTAAGCGCACTACACTAAAACTAAGCGCAAACTAAGCGCAGGCGACCCACCTCGTGGGGTCGGAGGTCGTGCGGGGCCTCCAGCAGGGACGAGACGCGGAGGCGCTTCAGGGCCGGCAGCGCCGCGACCGCGCCGGCGTCGGCTTCGGAGAGGGGCCGGTCGAGCCCCACGGAGAGCTCCCCCAGCGCCCGGCGGGCGGCGGGGCCCAGGCTCCCGAGGAAGGCGGGGACGGCCTCCGGCGGCGCGTAGAAGCCTGCGCTTGCGAGAACGACACAAATTAGCATAGATAGTGAGATCGGAGCTAAGCTGCTTAGATTGGCGGGATGTTTTGGATTATAGCTAGGAATTCGAATGAGTCAAAGGCCTGCTACGCTTTAGCTAGCGCTAGCGTTTAGTTTAGATAGATTATTGTCAGCTTGAGCTATAAAGCTTATGATCGACTTTTCAGTTGGAGGCCTGCTTAGCTTAGGATCGAAGTGCCGGAACGCACCGTCGAGCTTGAGCCTGAGCCTCTCAAGGCGGGGCAGGCCGGAGAGGGCCTCTCCCAGGGCGCCCAGCGCGGCCGCGGTCCGCGCCGGCTCGCCCTCGGCGCCGGAGAAGTAGAGCTGCGCCTCCCGCAGGCCCGCAAGGCGGCCGAAGGCGCGGAAGTCTTCGGGGGCCAAGTACGCGCAGTCGAGCTGCGAAACGAGAGCGTCGGGACATATATACACATGTAAATATTGGCTAAATATAGGTCCGCGCACGAGCAGCGGCCCGACGGATTCGAGGTGGGGCAAGCGCCCCAGCGCGGTGAGGCTGGCGCCGGAGAGCCTGGCGAACAGCGGGTCGGACCCCGGTGATCGGCTCGGGAACTCGCCCGGTCTGTACAGCTCAAGCTCATGCTTCGAATTCGAAGAAAAGCGCAACTTTTCCGAAATTAGACGCGGACCTGCTCATCCTCTTGTCGGCTAAGAAAGCCAAGCTGCGAAGGCTCCGGCCGGCCGGGCCGTCGGCGAGCGTCGCCAGGGCGAGGTCGAGACCGACGGGGCCGCCTCGGTCGGCCGGCCACGCGACGGCCAGGTGCTCCAGGTGCGCCAAGGACGCGAAGGCAGCCAGCGCGCCGTCGCGCCTCTCCCTGTAGGCGCGGAGGCTAATGGCCACGGACCGCAGGAGCGGGCAGGCGGCGGCGATGACCTCCGCCGCCTCCGGCTCGACCTCCGTGAATTCGGAGTCGAAAACGAACGAGAGGGACCGCAGCGCCGCGAAAGGGGCGAGCGCGGCCTTCAGGCGCGCGGCCACCGCTGGCGCTGTTGACGACGAGTGCACATAGTAATGCCGCGAGGAGGACGGCGTCGACGTCGAAGCGCGCGGGACCGAGCTGCGCATGCGCGCAGCTTTCTGTCCCTTGATGCAGAAGACTCCGACGTGGAGGCTTTCCAGGTCGCTGCAGCTGCCGCTGGCGCTGGCGCTGGCGGCCGGGTCCGCATGCGCAGCTGCAGGCCGCAGCGCCTCGAGCACGTGCAGCAGGAAGCCGAACACGGGTTCGTCCTCGTGATCGCACCGATCCCCGCGGACTTCGACGGTCACCGCCCGCGGCTGCGCAGGGCCGCTGTGGCTCTGAGCGATGGCTGCAAGAAGGCTGCGGCCGGTGAGTTCGAACGGAGAGAGTTGGCGAAGGATCCGGAGCGCGACGCTCGCGCCTCCGCTGAGCCGCAGCTTTCGCTCTTCAAAGAGCGAGGCTGCCGCCTTGCAGCGCGCAATTTCGCTGCTCTGCCCCGCGCTGCTCGCCTCTCCGCTGATTCGCAAATCGAAGCTCGCCCACTCTGTCTCCTCCACCACTCGCCGCCAGCGTCTGCGATTCGTCCCATCAATATTAATATCAAAATCCGACGTTGAAGCGGAAAATGATCCACGCGGACGCGGACCTGCACACGCCGCGCAGGGGCCAGCTCTCCTGCAGCCCGAGCGTCTTGAATACGTCGCTCGCGACCGCGTCCGGCAGCGCGTCGAAGATATGCATGCTTCGGAAGTTCGGGAGAGACTGAAGACTCTGAGTCTCGCGTCGCGCCGACCTGCGCATGCGGCTCTCGCGATCAGTCGCCGCGATATATATAATGGCTGGCGCGCGCAGCGCATACGCAGATCGATATCGCGCTCGCGAGCGCATGCGCACCCGCACTTTTCGCTCTCGTCGATCGCGCTTGAACGAAGCGACTTCCGCGCTGATCTGCATACGGATGCTCTCGCGATCAGTATACGCCGATCACCGCGATCATAACCGGCGCGCGCGGAGCGGTTTCGCGCGCACAGAATTCGAAGGTTCACCGCAATAGAGAGAAGATGATCATAATCCGAGGAGGATTCGAGACGCAGGGAGAAGATCTAGAGGCCATGACCAGTGGAAGATAGAGCTAGCTTGAGCTAGAGGAGACAGAAGAGAAAGAGAGGGGAGAGGGGGGTGCGGCTGGGGGTAGGAGGAAGGGGGCTAGGAAGGAAAGGGGGAAGGGGGGGGGGGAGAGGAGGGGAGGGGAACGGAGGGGATGAAGGGGGGACGGGGGGATGAAGGGGGGAGGGGCAGAGTGTTGGAGGAAAGGAGAGTCGGCGAACATGCACTTTGCACCTCGGCAGTCGGGGGGTACCGGTACGCGAACGCCCGCTAGGAGTACGGCGGCCGCCCCGCGAACATGCGCTGCACTTCGGCGCGGACGTCTTCGGCTTCATCGCCTTCGAATTCGATCTCCACGGCGATCCCGGGGCGGAGGCCGGCGAGAACCTGGCGGGCGGGAGCGTTGGGAGGGGCGGGGCGCGCAGGAGCGGGCGGCGAGGGCGCCCTCTCCCGGCCCGCACCTCGAAGGGCCGGAGGGAGGCGGGGGGGGCCAGGCTCGGCTCGAGGCGGAGGCGCTGGAGGGCGGGCAGGGCGAGGATCGCCTCCGCCTCCGCCTCCTCCAGATGCCGGTCGATGGAGTAGTACAGATTCGTGAGGGCGCGCCGCGCGCCGGGGCTCCCCAAGAGATCGGCGACTGCCTCGGGGCATCTGGGGTTTCCTGCACGCAGCAGTGAGCGGCGAGCGAGGGCGTGCCGCCATATCGGCCTAAGGCGGAACCGGATGGCCCACCGTACAGGCACAGAGTCAGCTCGAGCCTCTCGAGGCGGGGCGGGCCGGAGATCGCCTCGGCCAGGGCGCGCAGGCAGGCCGCGGTTCGGGGAGAGTAGAACTGGTGGCGGATCTGCACGACCGCCTCGCGAAGGCTCGCTGCCCGCCCGAGCCCGAGGATCGCTGCGGGATCCACCTCGGCAGGGTCGATCTGCAGAGGGGAATCGATCAGCGAGAGCAGCGCGAATTCGAAATGAAGAAGGAGCATCCATTCCGCACCAGGAGGGGTCGGAAAGACTCGAGGCGAGGCATGCGGCCCAACGCGAGAAGGGCGGCGTCCGTGATCATGAGCTCCGCCGAGGCAAGGCGGGCGCCGGGAGAGGGGCGCGGGAACTCGCCCTCCCTGCGCGGCCCAGCGAGAGTCAGTCAGACTAAGGAAAACGCGAAAGAAGGAGGAGGAGGAGGAGGAGGAGGAGGAAAGATAGAAGAGGCGGCGAACGTGTACAGGCCGACGTGCGCGTCCTCGAAGAGAGCGACGCTGCGAAGGCTCTTGCCCGCCGGGCCGTCCACGAGCGCCGCGAGGCCGTCGCCGATGCTGAGTATGAGCAAGGACCCCCTCAAAGGCCACGCAACGACCAGCCGCTTGAGGTGCGCCAAGGGTGCAAGGGCCGCCAGAGACTCCGAACCCCATTGGACGTCCAGAGCGACGCAGAGGGACTCCAGGAGGGGGCAGGCGGCGGCGACGGCGGCCGCGGCGTCCGGGCCGGCGCCGAACGAGCGGCGTGAGAACAGGACGAGGGACCGCAGCTTGCCGAAAGGGGCGAGCGCGTCCCGCAGCTTCGCGGCTTCAGGCCACGGCAAGTCGACGTCAAATCTGTCTCGAGCGCTTTGGTCACAGACGCAACCGATGCTGAGGCTCTCGAGCGCGCTAGTCGCCCCCTCCGGCGGCGCCAGCGCCCGCAGCACGCCGAGCATGAAAGTATCCAGGAAATCGTCGCCTGAGTGCCATCGAAAGGCGGACAAGGCTTCTGCGCCGCGAAGCTCGACGATCGCCTCTCGCGGCTGCGGCTGCGCCGAACCGCCGCGGCTGCCGGCGATGGCTGCGAGGAGGCTGCACGCCGCCTCCACGGTGGGCCGATAGCTCTGCTGCGTTGCTTTCGCGTCTTTAAATGCGAACAGCTCCGGCCGGAGTGTGACGCTGGCGCCTGCGCCGAGCCGCAGCTTGCGCTGGCCGAAGAGCTCCGCCACAGCGATGAACACGCAAGCTTGCTCGCCGTCGCGCGTGCGCCCAGCGCTAGCTTGCGTTCGCCCCTTCCCGTCTGCGCGGCTCGTCGGGGCGAGCTCAAAGCTCGTCCACTCCGTATCCTCAACCGAACGTCGCCAGCGCCTGCCTCGCGCGATCAAGCCCAGAAACGCAAAGCTTTAGGCGGCAGCGCGCGGGCGATGCTGACCTGCACACGGCACGCAGGGGCCAGCTCGCCCGCGGCCCGAGCGCCCTGAAGATCTCGCTCATCACCGCATCTGGCAGCGCCTCGATCGCTGCCGCCGCCGCCGCTTGCGGTGACACGGACGCAGCGCCGGCTGGCTCTTCGACGCGGGCCCGCTTCTCCGCACGTCCTTCCATCGAGGAGCTCGCGGAAGTATCGGACATCGCTCGTCGCTCCTGGCAGGTCTGCGGCCCTCGCGTTCAGCGGGGTCGAAGTTGCGCAGGCCGGGCGAGCCGCGTGGCCCGTGCGCGGCCTCTCGCACCTCGCACGCAGCACCTTAGCGGCTGTTCGCTCTGTCCTTGCTTTCAGAGCCTGCCAGTTGTTGATGGTCTGCAACCGTGTACGTACCCCGGCGAGCGCATCAGCCTGCCATCAGGGTCAGCTGCGCACGTGTTGGAGCTCCGCCGATGCCTCCCCAGCCGGTTTTTTGCGTTGAGGCGGCGCATTCGGCACGGCCTGCTAATCGCGCATTCGGCTCCTTGCTCGTACCTATTCGGCCGCGCCGCGGCCACTCAACAAGTCCTGCGCGTGCCTGCGAGGAGTCCCATCGTGCAGAGGCTGCTAATGATTCAAGCTGCGAAAGCCGTCCGGCTCCGCCTCGTCAGCTCGTGAGCCCGGCTTCTTGGCGCGGTGAGTGCTTCATGATCCTGGGCTGTTCGATAACGTTCGCTCGCTTCCGCCCGACATGCGCGCTCATGCAGGTCTCGCTGCGGTCGGTCCCTCGTTTCGGCGCGTCGGGTCGGCGGACGTGGGTGCGCTTCCCGCGCTCGAGGCCGCATCGAGCTCTGAGCGGATCTCGCGCAGTTCTAGAGGTGCGAACTGAACTTTCGAAGCGGACCCGCCTTCCGCCGCTCTGCGCCGCCCGGCGGGCGCTTCGAGCCGACTTCCCGCGTCTCATCGCTCGGCAGGATCGTGCCGTCGGCCGCTTGGGCGTGAGGTTGATCCAGTGTAGCTTCAAGCGCTCATCTGAACGTTGCAGGCTTCCCCCGCCGCCCCGTTGCAGCCTCACACCACCTGACGCTCGGCCCGGCCAGTTGTTCCGCTGTACCCCTCCGCCCCACCCCCGCGAGAGCCCCCGGCCGCTCCGCCCCACCCCCGCGAGAGCCCCCGGCCGTCATCTTCGTACTCTCGGCGTCGTTCCCGTTCGAACGGTGTGCGGCACCCCGTGGGCCGGCGTCGAAAGCTCCTGTACCCCCCTCGCCCCCCGCCGGCCGACCTTCGCCCCAGGACCCCGTTGTTTTTCCTCCCGCCCCTTTCGAGGGCGGCGGATGCGACGGTGAGATCCCCGCAGGCCGCGGCTTGGCGCCGGGGAATCCGAGTCTCACCCCCGCCTTCGGATCAGGTACCCCCCCTCCCCCGCTTCGGGATCCGAGTCGGAGGCCGCGAGCTCGGAGCGGGGAGGGCCGGCCGGCCTCCCTTCCTCCTTCTCTCGCTTCGAGTGGGGAGGCCCAGCCGCTCCTCCGGATCCGCTCCTTCTCGGGTCCCGGAGAGTCCAACCCCGCCGCTCAAGCTCCCCGGTCCCCCCCGCCCCTCTTCGCCGTCTTTCAGTTTCTCCTCCGACCCCTCCCCGGCCCTATCGCTCCGATGCCCTCTGGCCGCATTGATCGCAATCGGATCGCATTGATTAGCTACTCCGTTCACATCGCAGCAACGCAACTGCAGCGAGGGCGGGACGGAATCGAAGGCGCGGGGGAAGGCGCTAGCGCTGGGCCGCTCGTCGCACCGACGAGACATGAAGTGGAAGGGAGCAGCAGGGGTGCGGGGGAGCGGGGCCAAGAGGAGCGGAGGGCGGGGGTGGGCAGAGGGGGCGGGCGAGGGGCGGGAGGGGCCTCCGGGAAGGGGAGGCACCCTCAGTCCACCCACGTCGACGGGCGGCCCGCGAAGAGATGCTGTACGGCCCAGTGCACGGCCTCGTACCCCGGCGGGAGGATCTGGGGCGGAGGCCGCGCAGGATCTGGCGAGGGGTCGGCCGGGGCGCGGGGGCGGGGCGGGGCGGGGCGTGGCGGGGCGGGGCGGGGCGGGGCGGGCGGGGCGGGGCTGGAAGGAACCTGGAGGGGCAAGTGCGGTTTTGTAGAGCGAGAGGTGGGGCTCGAGGCGATCGAGGGCCGGTACGCGAAAGCCTCCTAGGAGTACGGCGGCCGCCCGGCGAGCACGCGCCGCACGGACGCCTTCGGCTTCGCTGCCGTCGAATTCGATCTCGATGGCGACCCCGGGGCGGAGGCCGGCGAGAACCTGGCGGGCGGGAGCGTTGGGAGGGGCGGGGCGCGCAGGAGCGGGCGGCGAGGGCGCACCTCGAAGGGCCGGAAGGAGGCGGGGCCGATGAGGGGTACGTGTGCAGAAGAGACAGAGAGGCGCTCGAGGGCCGGTGGCGCGGGGACCGCCTCGGGCGCGGGGACCGCCTCGGGCCCGAGGTCTGAGGAGCCGGCAGGCTCAGGTGAGCTAAGGCGAGCTTCGGGCGTTAGGGAAGGGGCCCGGGGGCGGGGCGCGCCTCTGGAGGGGCGGTAGGAAGTAGGGGCGGCGCGGGGAAGCGTACGCGAGGGATCGGGGAGTCGGGGGGTTCCTTCGTGGGGGAGGGGGGAGGGGCGGAGGGCGAACTCCGGTGGCCCGGAGGGCAGGGGAGGGAGTGGGGAAGAGGAAGGAGGGGGGAGGGGGGAGGGACCCGGAGGGGGGACCCGGAGGGGGGGGGGGGGGAGGGGGGCGGGCGGGTGGCACGGCAGAGGCGGAGAGAAGGAGGAAAGGAAAGAGCCGTGCAGGGCGGGGCTCGAGGCGCAGGATCGCTCGTTCTGGTACCCCCCGGCTGCGAAGAAAGGTCCTCGCAATGATGGTTGGGTGCTCTGCGGGCGGTCGGTCGTTCGGAGCGGGGTCACCGGTTGGGGCGGGGAGCGTGGGGCACCTCGGCAGTCGGGGGGGTACCGGTACGCGAACGCCCGCTAGGAGTACGGCGGCCGCCCCGCGAACAAGAGCGTCAACTGGGCGCCTACTCTCCGGATCTTGAGGGCCTCATAGGCTATGTCGTCGTCGGCCACGGGGATGACCTCCACAGCGATTTCGGGGCGGAGGCCGGCAAGAATCTGGCGGGCGGGCGGGCCCGGGGCGGGCGCGCGCGCACATGGGAAGGGGCGGGGCGGGCGGTGATCTTGAGGGCGTGCCGCAGTGCCGCACCTCAAAGGGCTGAAGAGATGTGAAAGCGTCGAAGGTCGACCTAACGTAGAGGCGCTCGAGGGCAGGCAGGGCCAGGATCGCCTCCGCGTCAGACTCTTCCAGCGGCCGTTCGATGACAAGGTACAGATTCGTGAGGGCGCGCCGTACGCCGGCGCTTCCCAAGAGGCCGACCACCATCTCGGGGCTTGGGGATCCGGAGTCTTCTGCACGTGCGCGAGGATGAGCGCCGATCGCGCGCGAGGGCCGGTCACTTCGTATCTTGGCGTACCCCCCATAATCAGAGTGAGCGTGAGCCTCTCTAGGCGGGGCAGGCTGGACAGCGCTTCCGCAAGAGCCTGCAGGGCGGCCGCGGCCCGCGAGTCGTCGGACCCGTCAGTGATCCACAAGTCGGCCTCGCGAAGGCTCGCCGCCCGCCCGAGGCCGACGATCGCTGCGGGATCCACATCGGCGATCACTGAATTCGCACACACCGAGACAGTACAGCTAGTGATGTAACTGGGGTGTCTGACTGTGTCATGTCGAAAGGTAACAATTTAGGCTAAGGCGCAATGCTAGCCATCAGAAACCGGACAGGGTGGAGCTATTGTACTGAGGAAAGCGACCTACACACACCTAGCAACGCTACTTACTCCTACCTAGAGAGCCAAATCAGGACAGAGCAACCATAACCCCCCCTCAAGACGTGGGAGCCTACAGGAGAGAACCCAGGTATAAGCGAGGATATGGGGTTGGAGCCGCGCAGCCTGAACTATAGCCCTCCATCTGATAGGGAAGATGCGCACTAAGGGAGCAAAGCCAGCTAACCCCAGGGAGGGCCGGAAACCGGAGCCCGTGAGAGCCGGGTGAAAACCGGCGGGCGCACAGCATCGCCGGCCGAAGCCGGCGACCTGTGCTCCTCGGCCGAGAGATACCTCCTCCAGCTGGCGCGCGTGCGCACGCGGAATCCGCTGCAGCGGGGTTGGGAGGCCCCGGGCCGCCCGAGTGCTCAGAAGCACGTCGCCTCGCCAGGAATCCAAGCATCTGTGCGGCCACGACGCCCACGGCCGCGACGCGGGCGTGCACTCACACGACCGGCGATCATCTGCGCGGGCGCAGCGCAGGTCGCCGACCCCATAGCCGCGGGCGGCCGATCGCTACCGCAGAGAAGTGCTTGGGCTGAACGAGAGAGCAGCTGCTAAAGCCGCCGCTGGTGTCCGCTGGAGTGGCTCGCCGAACCGACCCACGGAGCGGATTCCTAACGGACGCGCGGCTAACCAGCTAAAGGAGGGATGGAGGCGCCACCGAGGCGATTCGCGGCAGCCGGAGAGGCGCCCAGCGGGCAGGAGCCCGCCACCTACTTTCTCTCCAGGTCGGGGTACGCGAATCGGGATCCACATCGTCGGGGTCGAACTGCAGAGGGCCATCGATCAGCGAGAGACGCGCGAACTTCGGAACATCCATTTCGCACCACGATGGTTCGAAAAGACTCGAGGCGAGGCATACTGCTCAACGCGAGCAGGTCGGCATTGCTGAGACCGTCCCTCGGATGTCCCAGGCCGGCGCCGGGAGAGGGGCGTGGGAACTCGCCCTCCCTGGCCGCCGTCAACGCGCATCAGATCCAAAGGATGCGCAAGCAAAGAAGGAAGCGCACTTGAACATGTCTGCCTCCTCAAAGATAGCGATGCTCCTGAGGCTCTTGCCCGCCGGGCCGCCGGCGAGCGAGGCAATGCTGCCAGCGATGGTTTCCGAAGAGAGGTCGTCCGGCTCCATCTGAGGCCACGCAACGACCAGCTGCTCGAGGTGCGCCAGGCGTCCGAGGGGCGCCAGAACCCGCGGAATGAATTCGTAGTATGCGACGAGGGAGAGAGACTTCAGGAGGGGGCAGGCGGCGGCGATGGATTCTGCCGTAGCCGGACAGATGCCGAGCGAGTTGCGTGAGAAGAGGTCGAGGGAGCGGAGCTTGCCGAAGGGGGCGAGCGCGGCGCGCAGCTCGTCCGTCGCAGGCCACGGCAAGTGGACGTAAGGTATATCGTGAGGGCTTTTGTCGCTAACGAAGCCGACGCTGAGGCTCTCCAGGACGCCGGTTGCCCCCTCCGGCGGCGCCAGCGCCCGCAGCACTCCGAGCACGTAGGCGTCCAGAAAGTCCGCGTCGGTTTCGCGTCGAAAGGCGAACAAGGCCTCTGCGCCGCGAAGCTCGACGACCACCTCCCGCGGCTGCGGCTGCGCCGGGCCGCCGCGGCTGCCGGTGATGGCTGCGAGGAGGCTGCACGCCGCCTCTACGGTGCGCCGGTGGCCCTGCCGCGCTGCTTTTACGCCTTCGAACGCCAACAGCTTCGGCCGGAGTGTGACGCTGGCGCCTGCGCTCAGCCGCAGCTTGCGCTGGTCGAAGAGTTCCGCCGCGGTGCTGAACACGCAAGCTTGCTCGCCGTCGCGCGTGCGCCCCGCTAGCGTTTGCGGCTTCCCGTCTGCGCGGCTCGTCGGGGCGAGCTCGAAGCTTGTCCACTCCGTGTCCTCAACCGAACGTCGCCACCGTCTGCCTCGCGCGGTCAAGCCCAGAAAAGCAATTGCAAAGCTTTAGGCGGCAGCGCGCGGGCGATGCTGACCTGCACACGGCACGCAGGGGCCAGCTCGCCCGCGGCCCGAGCGCCCTGAAGATCTCGCTCATCACCGCATCTGGCAGCGCCTCGATCGCTGCCGCCGCCGCCGCTTGCGGTGACACGGACGCAGCGCCGGCTGGCTCTTCGACGCGGGCCCGCTTCTCCGCACGCCCTTCCATCGACGAGCTCGCGGAAGTATCCGACATCGCTCGTCGCTCCTGGCAGGTCTGCGGCCTTCGCCGTCAGCGGGCGTCGAAGTTGCGCAAGCCGGGCGAGCCGCGGGGACTGTTAGCGGGCTTTTCGCACCTCGCACGCAGCACCTTAGCGGCTGTTCGCTCTGTCCTTGCTTAGAGCCTGCCAGTTGTTGATGGTCTGCAATCGTGTACGTACCCCGGCGAGCGCATCTGAGGTTCAGCTGCGCGCGTTTTCGGCTCCGCCGATGTTCCCACAGCCGGTCTTTGCGTTGAGGCGGTGCATTCGGCATGACCTGCTCATCGCGCATTCGGCGCCTGGCTCCTGGCTCGTTCGTTCGGTCCCGCGCGTGCCGGCGAGGAGCCCCGTCGTGCAGAGGCTACTGATGATTCAAGCTGCGAAAGCCGTCCGGCTCCGCCTCGTCTGCTCGTGAGCCCGGCTTCTTGGCGCGGTGAGTTCTTCATGAGCCTGGGCTGATCGTTCGGGTTCGCTCGCTTACGCCCGACATGCGCGCTCGTGCAGAGTCGTATCGCTGCGGTCGGTCCCTCGTTTCGACGCGTCGGGTCGGCCGACGTGGGTGCGCCGCCCCAGCACGAGGCCGCGTCGGGCTCTGAGCGGATCCCGCGCAATTGTAGAGGCGCGAAGTGAACTTTCTAAGCGAACCCCCCTTCCGCCGCTCTGCGCCGCCCGGCGGGCGCTTCGATCCGACAACCCGCGTCTCATCGCTCGGCAGGATCGTCCCGTCGGCCGCTTGGGCGTTAGGGCGCTCCATTCAAGGGGGCAGACGCCAATCTGAACGTTGGCCCGCCTCACCGCCTCGTTGCAGCCTCACGCCAACTGACGCTCGGCCCGGCCAGTTTTTCCGCTATACCCCTCCGCCCCGGCGCCGCGGGGGCCCGCGGCCGTCACATTCGGACTCTCCGCGTCGTTCCCGTTCGAACGGTGTGCGGCACCCTGTGTGCGACGTCGAAAGATCCTGTACCCCCCCTCGTCTCCCACCGGCCGACCTTCGCCCCAGGACCCCGTTGGTTTTCCTCCTGCCCCTTTCGAGGGCGGCAGATGCGACGGTGAGCTCCCCGCGGGCCGCGGCTTGGCGCCGGGGGATCTGATTCTCACCCCAGCCCTCCGATCAGGTACCCCCCCTCTCCCGCTTCGGGATCCGAGTCGGCGGCCGCGAGCTCGGAGCTAGAGGGAACTTTCCTCTTTCTTCTCTCCGGATCCCTCCGAAAATTTCGGCGGGGCGGCCCGCCCGCTCCTCCGCCCCTCCCCTCGGGTCCAGCCCCGCCGCTCAAGCTCCCCGGCCCCCCCCGCCCCTCTTCGCCTTCTTTCACCTTCTGCGCCCGACTCCCGCCCCGTCCCCGCCCCACTCCCATCCGGATCCCGTTCCCGCGGGTGCGGCCTCCTGGCCCTCTCTCGCCCGCCCCTTCTTCCATCTGCTATGGAAGCCTTCTTATTCCCGCGGGGGAGGGCTATTCCGATCCCCCCCCCCCCCCCTCCCCCCCTACCCGATGATCTCGATGATCTCCCCCTCAAGCTCCCGCTCAAGCTCCCCCTCCGCTCAAGCTCAAGCTCTCACTCCGCCCCTCTGCCGCTCAAGCTCCCCCCCCCCGCCCCTTCTTCGACCCCTCCCCGGCCCTACCGCTCCGACGCCCGCCGGCTGGCGCCTTCGCAATCGGATCGCATCGGTTGCGCCGCACGGACCGCAGCAGCAACGGAACTGCAGCGAGAGCGGAACGGGAGGCGGAGGGGAAGGGGCGGGGAGCTGGAGGAGACAGACGAAAAAGAGAGGAGAGAGAGAAGGGTGGGGCTGGGGGAAGGAGGAAGCCCCAGCCTTCTCCTTCGGGGCGAAGCGGGGCGAAGCGGGGCTGGGCCGGCGCCGGACGGGGCGGGGCGGGGCGGGGAGCGAGGGGCAGGCGGTTAAGGGGTACCAGCACGCGAACGCCCTGTAGGGGTACCGTAGTACGGCGGCCGCCCGGCGAACATGCGCTGCACTTCGGCGCAGGCGTCTTCTTCGCCGTCGAATTCGATCTCCACGGCGACCCCGGGGCGGAGGCCGGCGAGAACCTGGCGGGCGGGAGCGTTGGGAGGGGCGGGGCGCGCAGGAGCGGGCGGCGAGGGCGCACCTCGAAGGGCCGGAGCGAGGCGGGGGGGGCCAGGCTCGGCCCAAGGCGGAGACGCTCGAGGGCCGGCAGGGAGACGATCGCCACCGCCTCCGCGTCCTCCAGCGACCGGTCGATGGAGTAGTACAGCGTCGTGAGGGCGCGCCGCGCGCCGGCGCTCCTCAGCAGGCCGGCGAATACCTCGGGGCACGTGGGGTTGCCTGCGTGCGCGAGAATGAGCGGCGAGCGAGAGCGAGGGTCGACCCGAGGCGGGATGGCCCACCGTACAAGCGAAGAGTCAGCTCGAGCCGCTGAAGGCTGGGCAGGCCGGAGATCGCATCCGCGAGGGCGCGCAGGCAGGCCGCGGTTCGGGGAGAGTAGGACTGTTGGTTGATCCACACGACCACCTCGCGAAGGCTCTCCGCACGCCCGAGGCCGAGGATCGCAGCGGAATCCACCTCGTCGGGGTCGATCTGCAAGAGGACATCGATCAATGAGAGAAGCGCTAACAAAGGAGGAGCATCCATTTCGCACCAGGAGGGGTCGGAAAGACTCGAGGCGAGGCATGCGGCCCAACGCGAGCAGGGCGAAATCGCTGAACTCCGCGGGAGCAAGGAAGGCGCGGGGAGACTGGTTCGGGAACTCGCCCTCCCTACGCGGCATAGCGGGAGTCAGTCATACTGAGAAGGACGCATGCGCAAAAGAAGAAGGGAAGGACAGCGCACGGGTACAGGCCGACGTCGTCGACGAGAGCGATGCTCCTGAGGCTCCTGCCCGCCGGGCCGTCCGCGAGAGCCACGATGCCGCCGCCGATGATGAGAATATCCTCCGCCGACGGCCACGCAACGACCAGCCGCTCGAGGTGCGCCAGGGGCGCAAGCGCCGCCAGAACCTCCGAAGCGCGTTGGAAGTCCGCAGCGACGCAGAGGGACTCCAGGAGGGGGCAGGCGGCGGCGACGGCCTCCACCGCCTCCGGGCCGGCGCCGAGCGAGTAACGTGAGAACAGGACGAGAGAGCGGAGCTTGCCGAAGGGGGCGAGCGCGGTCCGCAGCTTGTCGGCCTCGGGCCACGGCAAGCGGACTTCAGATCTGTCTCGAGCGCTTTGGTCACAGACGCAGCCGACGCTGAGGCTTTCCAGGTCGCTGGCCGCCCCCTCCGGCGGCGCCAGCGCCCGCAGCACTCCGAGCATGTAAGTATCCAGGAAATCGTCGCCAGAGTTGCCTCGAAAGGCGGACAAGGCTTCTGCGCCGTGAAGCTCGACGATCAACTCACGCGTCCGCGTGGGGCCGCTGCAGCTGCCGGTGATCGCTGCGAGGAGGCTGCACGCCGCCTCTACGGTGCGCTGATAGCTCTGCTGCGCGGCCTTCACTCCTTTGAACGCGAAGAGCTCTGGCCGGAGTGTGACGCTGGCGCCTGCGCCGAGTCGCAGCTTGCGCTGGTCGAAGAGCTCCACCACAGCGCTGTACACGAACGCTTGCTCGCCGTCTCGCGTGCGCCCGGCTTGCAGAAACTGCGTTCGCGCCTTCCCGTATGCGCGGCTCGAGCTCGCCGCAGGTGCTGGCCTTCGCTCGATCGGTCGTTCGAGCTCGACATTCGTCCACTCCGTCTCCTCCACAACACGCCGCCATCGCCTGCCTCTCGCCCTCAATTGCGAGGTCGAGACGTCACGGCCCGCGGGTGGCCGGGCGACGCGGACCTGCACACGCCGCGCAGGGCCCAGCTCGCCCGCAGCCCGAGCGCTCTGAAGACGTCACTCATCACATCATCCGGCAGCGCCTCGATCGCTGCAGCTGCCGACACCGTCGCTTGCTCGAGCGCGGCCGCAGCTGGCTCTTCGACGCGGGCCCGCTTCGCCGCACTCCATCGACTCGACTTGCGAATCCCGGCGGCACCCGACATCGCTCGTCGCTCCTGGCAGGTCTGCGGCCCTCGCGGTCAGCGGGGTCGAACTTGCGCAGGCCGGGCTAGCCGCGCGGGGCCGTGTGCGCGGACTCTCGCACCTCGCACCTCAGCGGCTGTTCACCTGCTGACCGTCGAAGCTCGTGATCCAGTATGCTGCTGATCGTATCGTACCCCGGCGGACCCAGCTCTGCCAGCTCAGGCAGCTCTGGCAGCTCAGGTTCAGCTGCGCGCGGTGTGGAGCTCCGCCGATTCTCCCGCATTTGGCACGACCCGCTCATCGCGCACTCGGCATCTGGCTCGTCCGCGCGTGTCGCGGCCACTCGGTCCCGCGCGTAACTGCGAGGCCCCCGTCGTGCAGAGCCTCTGAGAGGCTGCTTATGATGAGAGCCGGCCGGCTCCGCCTCGTCTGCTTGTGAGCCCGGCTTCATGGCGCGGTGAGTGCGAAACTCAGCGGGCCGATCGGTTCGTTACTTGCCGTGTGATGTGCGTGCTCGTGCAGAGTCGTATCGCTGGGATCCGTCCCTCGCTTCGACGCGTCGAGTCGGCCGGTACGGGTGCGCTCTCCCCGCACGAGGCCACATCAGGCTCTGAGCGGATCCTGCGCACTTCTAGAGGCGCGAAGTGAAATTTCTAAGCGAACCCGCCATCCGCCGCTCTGCGCCGCCCGGCGGGCGCTTCGGGCCGACTTCCCGCGTTCATCGCTCGGCAGGACCGTCCCATCGACCGCTCGAGCGCGAGTGCGGGGGGTACATTTGAGCTTCAGACGCTCATATGTGCATTGCAGGCCCGCCCCGCCGCCCCCCACAGCCCCCCACCACCTGACGCTCGGCTCGGCCACATTTTCCGCTGTACCCCTTCGCCCCGGCGCCGCGGAACCTGGCGGCCAACTTATTCGGACTCTCCGCATCATTCCCATTCGAACGGTGTGCGGCACCCCGTGGTCCGGCGTCAAACGCTCCTGTACCCCCCTCGCCCCCGCCGGCCGACCTTCGCCCCAGGACCCCGTTGCTTTTCCTCCCGCACCTTTCGAGGGCGGCGGATCCGACGGTGAGCGCGACGCGGGCCGCAGCTGTGGGCTCGGGGAGCTGACCCTGACCCTTGCCCTGAATCAGGTGCCCCCGCGCCTCGGCAAGCAAGCCGGCGGCCGCGGGGCCTCGCTCTTTCATCCACCGGGCAGCGGCTCTCCTGCGGCCGAGCCGGCCGCCGCGCGGGCCGTCGCGCTCCTCGGGCCCCCGGCCCCGCGGCGACAGGGCGCTGGCCGAATCCGCAGCAGGACTCGCCGACGAGGCCGCTGCCGAAGCCGCCGCCGCCGCCGACGCCGCCGCTTTCGCGACCCCCTCCCGCTCTCCCTTCCCTTTGCTCTCCATCAGCGTTCCCGCCCCGCCCCGCTCCACTCCGTTCCGCGCCGCCCCGCCCACCGCCCCGCCCCCCGCCCCGCCCCCGCCCCGCCTCGGCTGTCCCTCCTGCCCCTCGGGGGGCGGCGCCACCGTGCAGGCCCTCGCCCGGCCGGCCGGCCGCCGCGACCCCGGCACTCTCAGTCCATCCTCTCAGTCCAAAGCCGGATTTAAGCCCCGCCTCCCGCCCCCCCTCCCCGCCCGCCCCGCCCCGCGCCCGTCTCGGCTGTCCCTCCTGCCCCTCGGGGGGCGGCGCCACCGTGCAGGCCCTCGCCCGGCCGGCCGGCCGCCGCGGCCCCGGCACTCTCAGTCCATCCTCTCAGTCCAAAGCCGGATTCAAGCCCCGCCTCCCGCCCCCCCCCCCGCCCCGCCCCGCCCCGCGCCCGTCTCGGCTGTCCCTCCTGCCGCTCGGGGAGATGCAGGCGGCGCCACCGTGCAGGCCCTCGCCCGGCCGGCCGGCCGCCGCGGCCCCGGCACTCTCAGTCCATCCTCTCAGTCCAAAGCCGGATTCAAGCCCCGCCTCCCGCCCCCCCTCCCCGCCCCGCCCCGCCCCGCGCCCGCCTCGGCTGTCGCCCCTGCCGCTCGCGATCGGGGGGATGCATGCAGGCGGCGGCACCGTGCAGGCTTTCGCCCGGCCTTCGCCCCGACCTTAAGCCTCGCCCCAGGACCCCGTTGCTTCTCCTCCCGCTCCTCTCGAGGGCGGCGAATCCGGGCGGCGCCGCCTTCGCTCGGCTTTCGCCTCAACCACGACGCAGTCAGGTCAGCTCTCCTTCGCGGCGACGCAGTGCTCGCGGCGCAGACGCCCCGCTCGTCATGCGCCGCCACCGCGCCGCAGGACTACCGCAACCGGACCCTCGCCATGCCATGCCATGACGTGCTGCGAACCCCCTCCCCTTCCCGACCCCCCGGGTCCCCCCCTCCCCCCCGGGTCCCCCCGGTCCCCCCCTCCCCTCCCCCCCCTCCACGTGATCATACGCGTGAGCTGGCCCCCTCCAGTTCGCAATTGCGATTTCGTGAGCAATCGAACGAGAGGCTTCTATAGCTACCTGCGCCTGTATTAAATATTGTATTGCTTCTACGTATACTGCGCATGCTATACATCTATATATATAGCTACTCGATCGAGCCATAGGGGCGCTGAATCGAGATATCGCTGCGATCGATATCGATCAAATCAAAGAGCCAGTGGACCAGAGATCTAAGGAGCCACACGAAGGTTGCGAGAGTGATGGCGAACACGGCGCCTTGCTCTTTGATTGTTTCCGAGCGAGAATACGTGAAGCCGAGCAGGGCTGCGAGCGCTGCGAGTGTGGAAAGGTCCACTACAGAGTGTATGCTGCAATCAAATACCAGACTACGGCGCTCCAGAAGGACGCAACTCATATATGCGACGATCGCCAACATGGCAAGGGCGGGATGGTGAGGCTCTTGGTTGAAGAATCCGGCGAATTTGAACAGCGCGGCCACCTCAAATGCAAGGAAAGCGATGCCGGCCGCACGAAGCCACCACAGCTGTCACGAAATTTAAATCATCAGCGTGAGCTAGAACCGTCGGAACGCGCCGCGCGCCGCGTACGCGGGGCGGCTCCGTAGCTGCAGCCGGCAGTGTTGGCGTCGGCGCCGGGGCGCCGCCCGCGGCTGCCGCTGCAGCTGCAGCGTTACCCGCGGGCGGCTCCACTGCGATTTCCTGAGCCGCCGACGTCAAAAGCGCCGTCAGACACCGGCGCGCGATATGGGGAACTCGTCCACGTGCGCATGCACCCGCGTTTGCATCGCTTGCTCGCTGCATATGCATGCGCATGCGCCGCGCCGATGCGGTCATGATTAGCGGCGCGCAAAAAGCACATGTTTCTATAGATCTATAGTACACGCACAAGTATCGGTAGCGTGCTCGCGCTGAGAGCTCGAGCGTGCTCGCGAACTGCGCGAACATCAAATGACAGGTCGGCCGGAGCTCGAGGCGAGGGCGCGTACGAGTGGCTGCGTGGCTGGCGAGGGAGCTCGAGACGAGGGCGTGGCTGGCTGAGGGGCGCAGGTATCTTAGTTCCGTGAACTTCCGTCGAGCCTCGGACCAAGCGCGGTAGCTAGCCGTACCCCTAGTTAGACAGCGCAGCAGCTGCAGCAGCTGTAGCGCTGCTGTCAGCGCAGCGTCAGCGCTGTCGATGCAGTCAGCGCTAGAGAGCTGCAAGGACAGCGCCCTCTTTCCGCAGCCCGCCCGCGCTCTTTCCGCCGCCCGCCCGCGCCGCTCACCCCCGCGCAGAACAACCTCATTGCCAATCGCAGCGCGGGCCAGAACTAGTGCTCGTGCACGCGCGCTGCCGCGCGATAGGGTTCCCCAGAACTAGTCGCGCTCCGCTTCGGCGCCGCGCGCCGCCGCCGAGCCGTGCTCGGCGCACGCGTGACGGGAGTCGGGACCGGCGGAGTTCAATCTCCAGGTCGTGCGCACCGCGCACCATGCTTGGCGCCGGCCCCCACCCCGCTCATGCCGCAGTGCCGCCCAGGTCAATGACTCGACGGGAAATGGAAGGCCGTACGCATCGTGACACCGTCCTCCCGCTCTGCGAACCCACGTGTGATTCAGCCCCCCTGCCCCTACTCAAGCCGCCGTCGGGACCGGTCGGGTCGCTGAGGGGCTACGCAGCTCTTGACGAGGACCCGCCGATGGCCCCCCACATCCCCTAGCGCTGCTCGCGGCGTCAGCGCGCCCTCGACCGGGGTACAACATCGAAGGGCGATTTAACGACACAATTTGCGTTTACGTAACCCCCGTGGTGCTTCCTTACCGTACCCCTCTGAATCGCCCCGTACCCCTCACGAGGCCGCCCCTTGACGCTCGGCTCCGCCAGTTTTTCCGCTGTACCCCTCCGCCATTGCGCCGCGGAGGCCCGCGGTCTTCACATTCATACTCTCCGCGTCGCTCCCGTTCGAACGGTGTGCGGCACCCCGTGGTCCGGCGTCAAACGCTCCTGTACCCCCCTCGCCCCCCGCCAGCCGACCTTCGCCCCAGGACCCCGTTGTTTTTCCTCCCGCCCCTTTCGAGGGCGGCGGATCGATATCCGATGGTGCGTACTACGCGAGCCGCCGCCGCCAGCCTGGGGCGCTGGTCCTGACCCTTGCCCTGAATCAGATATCTCAGGCGCCTCCCGGGTCCGCGGGGGGGGGGGGGGGGGGGGGGCTGGGACCTCCCGCCTCGCCGGCCGGCCGGCCGGCGGGCAGGCCAGCGGGCGGGCGGGCGGGCGGGCGCTGGCTGGGGCAGCCGCCTGGGGCAGCCGCTCGGGACTAGTACTGGCACCGGCAGTTGGCCCCTGCAGCTTTACGGCGCCCCGGCCGCCCGCCCCAGCCCCAGCCCCAGCCCCCAGCCCCCAGCCTCATTGCTTAGAACAATTAGTCTAAATCATGAGCACCGTTATAATCAAAATGACAAAACGGGGGGGGGGGGGGGGGGGGGGGGGGGGCATATCTAGACCGCCGCACCGCCGCCGTCAAGGCGGGGGTACAGCGAGCGCGGGACTGAAGGTGGTGACAGGGCGGGGCCGGGCGTCGGAGACGGAGCGGGGCGGGGCCGGGCGGGGCGGGGTGGGGCGCCGGCCCGTCGTCGAAGGGGAAGGCGGGGCGGGGAGGGGAAGGGGCCGTCAGAGCCCGTAGTAGCTCAGCCACGTCGACGGGCGGCCCGCGAAGAGATGCTGTACGGCCTCCTTCGCGGCCTCGTACCCCGCCGGGAGGTGCAGGGATGCACGGAGCTCGACCTCGGGGCGGAGGCCGCGCAGCATCTGGCGGGCGCGCGGTCGGCCGGGACGGGCGGGTGGCTGGGAAGTGTCCGGGGCCGGGACAGAGGCCGGCAGGCACCTCGAAGGGGCGGAGGGGAACGTCGGTCTTGTAATGTGCGCTGAGCTCGAGGCGCTCGAGGGCGGGCAGCGCGAGGATCGCCTTCGCCTCCGCCTCCGCCAGCGGCCGCTCGACGGAGAGTTGCAGCGTCGTGAGGGCGCGCCGCGCGCCGTCGCTCGCGAGCAGAGCGGCGAAGTGCTCGGCCCCCAGCGCGGACGCGCCGCGAGAGCTGGGCTTCGAATCTGCGCTCTGCGCTTCAGCGCGTGGCGGGAGTGGCTTGGAGGCCGCTTGGAGCTTTGGCGCACCGGAAAGAAAGAGGCTGAGCCGGGCGAGGCGGGGCAGGCGGGAAAGGGCCGCCGCGAACCCGCGCACGGTTGCCGCATCGCGCACGTGAAACGTGACGTACAACCCGGTGAGGGCGCGTTGAACGCCGGCGCTGCCGAGGAACTCGACGAAGGCTTCGTCTTTGCCTTCTTCCCAAGAGCCTGTAGGCCTGGTCATGAGCGGACGAGCGCGCTCCGCAGGGGCGGGCGCGGCGCTCTGCTGACCGTGCAAGGTCATTCCGAGCGCCTCCAGGTGGGGAAGGAGTGCGACCGCCTCGGCCAGGGCGCGCAGCGGGGCCACGATATTGTCGCTGTAGTTCGCGTTGAAGTCGAGGCGTGCCTCCCGCAGGTTCGTGAGGCGGCCGAGGGCGCGCGCGGCGGTGCCCCCGTCATCGGCGCTGATCTGCGGTGGGGTTAACGAGGGCAAAGCAACGCCACAGGCTCTGCAACGGACCTTCAAGCCTTCGACGTACTCCAGGCGCGGCATGCGGCCGAGCGCGCGCAGAACGCCGTCGCTGAGCGGCAACGGCTCGGACTCGCAGTCCTCGTACCGAGTCGGGAACACGACGGGTCTACAGGCGGAAAGGAAGGACGTCAGCCAACTTGAAACGAGCGGAGCCAAGCCAACTTAGAACCAGCGGAGAAGGGGCACGCACGCCAGCGGCCCGGCCTTGCTGGCGGCAGCGACGGTCCGGACGCTCCGGGCGGCGATGCGGCGCAGGCTCCGGCCGGCCGGGCCGTCCGCGAGCGCCGCCAGGCCGGCGGCCGGCTCGAACGAGCGGGGGCAGACGTCGTCCCCCGCCCACTCGACGACCAGCTCCTCGAGGTGCACGAGGCGGGCGAGCGCCGCCAGCACTTGATCACTCGACTCCTCGAAGGGGCGGAGGCTGACCGAGACGGAGCGGAGGAGGGGGCAGGTGGCGGCGATGACCGTCGCGGCCTCGCGGCTGACGCCCATGAGGGCGTCGTCGAACACGAGGGCGAGGGAGCGCAGGCCGCGGAAGGGCGCGAGGGCAGCCTGCAGGTCGGCGCCCGCCGGCCACGGCGCCTCGCCGGCCGGCAGATCTTCGAACATTTCGTCGAGAGTCGACCCTTGCACATTCTCGTCGCCGCAGGGCGTGCGTCTCCAGGCGAAGCTGACGCTGAGGCTCTCCAGTCGGCTAGCGGAGCCGTCCTGCGGCGCCAGCGCCCGCAAGACGCCGAGCAGGTAGGAGCTGAACGAAGCGACGACATCGCCGTTGTCGGATGGGTATTTATCGATGAATGCTTCGCCTCCGGAGTCGAACGCGATGCTCACGCTTCGAGGCTGCGCCCGGCCGCTGTGGCTGCGTTGGATGGCGAGGAGGAGATGCAACGCCGCCGCGATTCTGCGCTGATTGTTCTGGTGCGCTTCCTCGAAGAACCAGACATTGTCGAGGTTCGAGAGGAGGCTGACGCTGGCGCCGTCGCTGAGCCGCAGCTTCCTCCCCGGCAGCGCGGCGATGGCGCTGCTCAAGTAGGACGCCGTTTCCGTTTGGAGGTCCACATCGACATCGATGCTCGCCCACTCCGTCTCCTCCACCACTCGCTGCCACCGCCTGCGATCCGCCGTATCGTAAGGTACGGAGCGCGACCGTGGGCGGCGGCAAACGTCTAAGCTCAAGTTTTGAATTCCGAGCGAAGCGAACCTGCACACGCCGCGCAGAGGCCAGCTCGAACGCAGCCCGAGCGTCTTGAAAACGGAGCTCATCACCGCGTCCGGCAGCGCGTCGACCGCTGCAGCTGCTTCGGATTTGAACCGCCGCGATTCCAGGCGGGCACGCTTCGCCGTACGTCCTTCCGTCGATGAGCTCGTGGCGATATCCGACATCGCTCGTCGCTCCCCGCAGGTCTGCGGCCCTCGCGTCAGCGGGCGTCTAAGTTGCGCAGGTGCAGGCCGGCCGCGCGTGCCGTGCGCTGGCCTCCCGCACCTCGCGCAAAGCACCTCGGTGGCTGTTCGCTTGCTGGCTGTCGGCGCTTTTTGAGTCTAGCAGCGATGTTGCAGGTCTGCAATCGTACCCCGGAAAAACAAGCTGCCTTGAAGCTGGCATTGAAGCTGCGCAGCCCGCCGCCGCGGCCGGTCTTTGTGTTTAAGCGGCGCTGACGACGCGGCCTGCCCTCGCGCGCTCGGTTTTATGCTTGTTCGACGGGCGCTCCGCAGCTTCTAGCTATAGGTTCCGCGCGTAGCGGCGAGGCGCCGAGTCGTGCAGAGGCTGTACGGTGTCTCCGGCTACGAAAGCCGGCCGGCTCCGCCTCATCTGCTTGTGACTCAAAAGTTGTGAGCCCGGCTTCATGGCGCGGTGAGTGTGAAACTCAGCGGGTCGATCGGTTCATTACTTGCCGTGTGATGTGCGCGCTCGTGCAGAGTCGTATCGCTGCGGTCGGTCCCTCGTTTCGACGCGTCGGGCCGGGCAGCGCCGGTGCGCTTCCCCCGCACGAGGCCGCGCCGAGCTCTGAGTGGGTTCCGCGCAGTTGTAGAGGTGCGAAGTGAATTTTCTAAGCGAATCCGCCTTCCATCGCTCTGCGCCGCCCGGCGTGCGCTTCGATCGTCCCTGCCGGGACGATCTCATCGCTCGGCAGGATCGTCCCGTCGGCCGCTCGGGCGCGAAGAGGCTCCGTTCTAGCTTCAGACACTCATATGTGAGCAGCAGGCCAGCCCCGCCGCCCCCAAGCCGCCCCTGGCACCACCTGACGCTCGGCCCGGCCAGTTTTTCCGCTGTACCCCTCTGCCATCTCGCCGCGGAGGCCCCCGGCCTTCATGTTCGGACTCTACGCTTCATTCCCGTTCGAACGGTGTGCGGCACCCCGTGGGCCGGCGTCGAAAGCTCCTGTACCCCCCTCGCCCCCCGCCGGCCGACCTTCGCCCCAGGACCCCGTTGTTTTTCCTCCCGCCCCTCCCGAGGACGGCGGATACGATGGTGAGCTTCCCGTGGGCCGCCGCCGCGGGCCGGGGAGCTGAACCCGACCCCGGCCCTCGGATCAGGTACCCCCGCGCCTCGGCGGCCAGGCTGGGGGCCGCGGGGCCTCGCGCCCCCCGGGCTCGGAGCAGAGGCGCCGGCAGGCGGGCGGGGGTCCCCTCCTCCTGCATCTTACCCCCGCTTCGGGAGCCAAGCCGGGGCCCCCGGACCCAGGAGCTGAGCCGCTCGAGGCTCTGCCCCATCGTACGGGCGGGCGGGCGCCGGCGGTCGGGAGGCCTTGATCCTGCCTCGAGCGGAGAGGGGCCTGTGATTTCCGCCGCAGCCCATTTCCGCCGCCGCCGCCGCCGCCGCCTCCGCCGCCACCACCACCACCACCACCTGCGGCGGCTCTTTCTCCCTCCCTCCGGTCCGCCCCTTCTTCGCTTTTCCTAGCGCGCTTCCCTCGGAAACCGTCGGCGCGCCGCCGCGCCGGGCGCCGGCCTAGACGCCGGCCCCGTGCTCCTCTCCCCAGCCTCGCCCCCGCAGCCCCAGCCTCGATATCATCTTTCTTGTCTTTCCTCGCTGCTTCACACCAAACAAATTTTAAATCATTTATTGGATGCCGCTTCTCTTCATTGTATTTCGTTCGCATCGGAGGCGCCCAGATCTAGAGGCCAGCACCCTCGTAGCTGTCGGTCTAGTCGCAGACCTTAGCCTCGTGTGCAGCCCCCTGATCGTATACAGGCATCCAATTGTAGTCAACTAGAGTGTACGGCCGGCAGTATATTCATATCGGATATCTCCAGCATACGATCCTGATTTAGATCTCAGAGTCCTCCCCGTGCGAGAAATAAGCCGAGTGAGCTAATGGGTAGTAAAGTAGATTTACTGAGGTTAGCGAGCCGGCTGTTCGATCGCGAACCCCGATTTCGCAGTCTAAACTTCAAGTCCCGAATTTGATTCAAGTAGTCAACTTGTACTAGCGTACCCATACACGTTTTCGCACGCAAGCGCGGCGCTCGAGCCGCCTCAATTTCGCGTTTCCCGCCCGCCCTGTCCCTTGAGGCGCCCAGAGGCCAGCACCCTCGTAGCTGTCGGTCTAGTCGCAGACCTTAGCCTCGTGTGCAGCCCCCTGATCGTATACAGGCATCCAATTGTAGTCAACTAGAGTGTACGGCCGGCAGTATATTCATATCGGAAAAAAAAAGACACGTTTTCGCACGCAAGCGCGGCGCTCGAGCCGCCTCAATTTCGCGTTGGGCGCCGGCCTAGACGCCGGCCCCGTGCTCCTCTCCCCAGCCTCGCCCCGCCGACCCCCCGGGCCCCGCGGCGGGCGCCGCCGGCGCCGTCTCTCGCGCCGAGCTCGCGGGTCGACCCCGCCCTTCTGGAGGTGCCGCTGCCGCCTCCCCGCGCCCTCGCCCCGCCGGCCCCCGGGCCCGCGGCGGGCGCCGCCGGCGCCGTTTCTCGCGCCGAGCTCGCGGGTCGACCCGCCCTTCTGGAGGTGCCGCTGCCGCCTCCCGCGCCCTCGCCCGCCGGCCCCCGGGCCCCGCGGCGGGCGCCACCGGCGCCGTCTCTCGCGCTGAGCTCGCGGGTCGACCCCACCCTTCTGGAGGTGCCGCTGCCGCCTCCCCGCGCCCTCGCCCCGCCGGCCCCCGGGCCCCGCGGCAGGCGCCGCCGGCGCCGTCTCTCGCGCTGAGCTCGCGGGTCGACCCCGCCCTTCTGGAGGTGCCGCTGCCGCCTCCCCGCGCCCTCGCCCCGCCGGCCCCCGGGCCCCGCGGCGGGCGCCGCCGGCGCCGTCTCTCGCGCTGAGCTCGCGGGTCGACCCCGCCCTTCTGGAGGTGCCGCTGCCGCCTCCCCGCGCCCTCGCCCCGCCGGCCCCCCGGGCCCCGCGGCGGGCGCCGCCGGCGCCGTTTCTCGCGCCGAGCTCGCGGGTCGACCCCGCCCTTCTGGAGGTGCCGCTGCCGCCTCCCCGCGCCCTCGCCCCGCCGGCCCCCGGGCCCCGCGGCGGGTGCCGCCGGCGCCGTTTCTCGCGCTGAGCTTGCGGGTCGACCCCGCCCTTCTGGAGGTGCCGCTGCCGCCTCCCCGCGCCCCGCCCTGCCGGCCCCCGGGCCCGCGGCGGGCGCCGCCGGCGCCGTCTCTCGCGCTGAGCTCGCGGGTCGACCCCGCCCTTCTGGAGGTGCCGCTGCCGCCTCCCCGCGCCATCGCCCCGCCGGCCCCCGGGCCCGCGGCAGGCGCCACCGGCGCCGTCTCTCGCGCTGAGCTCGCGGGTCGACCCCGCCCTTCTGGAGGTGCCGCTGCCGCCTCCCCGCGCCCTCGCCCCGCCGGCCCCCGGGCCCCGTGGCGGGCGCCGCCAGCGCCGTTTCTCGCGCGGAGCTCGCGGGCAGCGTGTCGGGCCTTCCGGACGCCGGGCCGCGCCTCCTTGCCGGGGGCAGGGCGCCGCCGCCGCCGCCGCCCTTCTCCATTGAGGTCCCGGACTTCGATGTCGACGAGCTCCTCCCAGGCGTCCCACCCCGCCTCGCCCCCACGCCCGTGCGGGCCGATCGCATCGCCGCAGCCCTGGAGGGCCACCCCGATCCCTCCCTTGCCGCCCGCCTCGCACACGGGTTCGCCCACGGCTTCCCGCTACAGTACCGCGGCCCTTGCTTCTCTGCAATTTCCCGCCCCGAGCCCTCTGCCCTTGAGCACATCGACGTAGTGCGGCAGGACGTCGAGAAGGAGATCGCCATGGGGCGGGTCGCCGGCCCGTTCCCGTCTCCTCCCCTCGCCCCCTTCGTTGCCTCCCCGGTCGGCGCCATTCCGAAGAAGCGTTCGACCAAGTGGCGCCGAATTCACAACCTTTCGTACCCCAAGCATCGCGGCCCGTCAGTCAACAGCGGCATCGACCCTGACGAGCTACACTACCAGAATACGAAGGTCAGCAGAGCGATTGAGCTTCTGATTCAGCTCGGCCGCGGCGCCGAGATGGCTAAGGCGGATATCGAGTCTGCTTTTCGCCTGCTGGCGGTACGGCGGAAGGACTGGTGGCTCCTCGGCTTCGCCCTCCCCTCCCGCTCCAATCCCACCATCCTCGAATTTTTCATCGACCTCTGCCTCCCCTTCGGTGCCCGCTCCTCCCCTCGCATTTTCGAGGACCTCGGCCAGGCCCTCGAATTTGCCCTCCGCCGCCGTGGGCTCGATCCCACCCGATATGTCGACGACATTTTTCTCATCGGGCGGGCCGGCACCGGCGAGTGCCGGCGGTACATCGACGTGCTGCTCGAGGTCTGCGCGGACCTTGGTATCCCTCTGGCCCCGCATAAGCTAGAAGGACCCGGCACCCGCCTCACCTTCCTCGGCATCGAGCTTGACAGCCTCGCGATGGTGGCCCGCCTCTCCCCGGAGCGGCTCGCTGATCTCAAGGCGAAGCTCGCGGAGTGGGCCACTCGCAGCCATGCCTCAGCCGGCCAGCTCCGCTCCCTCGCCGGCTCCCTCGTCTCGGCCGTGCCCGTCGTCCCCGCGGGGCGCTTTTTCCTTCGGCGGGTCGTGGCGCAGCTCGCCACTCTACGGGCCAATCACCATCGCGCCCGGCTTCATGCCGGCTTTCATGCTGACCTCGCCTGGTGGCGGGACCTCCTCCAGCGGCTGCACGGAGTCCGGCTCATCCCTACGTCTGACTGGCAATCGGCCAAGGTGCTGCGAATCCAGACCGACGCCAGCAATCTCGGCTTCGGCGCAGTTTTCGGCAGCTCGTGGACCTTCGGATCTTGGCCAGAGGGCACGACTCGCAGCATGCCCTGGCGCGAGCTGATGGCCCTCGTTATCGCAGCGGCGACCTGGGGCCCCAGCTGGCAGCAGCAGCGAATTATTTTTGAAACCGACTGTAAACCTGTCTTCCATGCCCTCTCCGGCGGCCGCATTTCGCAGCCGGCCCTCGCTCCCCTCCTCCGCTCCCTCTACCGCCTTTCCGCCCTCCACCATTTCGAGTTTCGCGCTGTACACGTCCCGGGCCTCGAGAACACGCTCGCCGACCCGCTCTCTCGCCTACAGATCAGCGTTTTCAAGGAGCGGCTCCCATCTGCGGATTCCTCGCCGACTCCCCCTCAGTGGCCCGAGACCCAGGGCTCGCTGCCACCGCCACCTTCTCCTCCTCGAGCTCACGCACCGTCTGCCGCCTCCGCTTCTCAATCAGGCCAGCTGCAGGCCCCGCCGGGGCGCGGGCCAGTCTCGAGCCCGCCCCTCTAGATTTATCGATATCATCTTTCTTGTCTTTCCTCGCTGCTTCACACCAAACAAATTTTAAATCATTTATTGGATGCCGCTTCTCTTCATTGTATTTCGTTCGCATCGGAGGCGCCCAGAGGCCAGCACCCTCGTAGCTGTCGGTCTAGTCGCAGACCTTAGCCTCGTGTGCAGCCCCCTGATCGTTTTTTTTTTTGGAAAAGCCCCCGGGGGGCATATCATTATATTAGTTAGGCCAGCCCCGCGTATGATCCCGCTGGGGGGCCACAAAGACGGACTGTGAACATGCTAAGGTTGCTGTTGTGCCTATGAGCGAGTGACTACAAGTAGCTACAAGTGGGTGCGGGCCTCGGGGGTTGTCGCAGATGCGGGTGGGTGGACGTGGAGGGGGGAGGTGGTAGCGGTGGTGAGTTAGCAGTTTTTGAGGGGGGGCAGAGGGGGGGGGTAGCGGTGGATGTGTGGGGGGGAGGAGTTGGTCCTGGAAGGAAGCAACTGAAGGGGAGACTCGCCGGTGGCCGCGCCGCCGCCGGCTTCGTCCTCGCCGGCGGCCTCGGGATCGTAGGCGTCGTCGGCAGCTCCGGCCGCGGGGCCGTGGGCCGCGGGGTCGATGCACTCGCGGCCTGCGAGCGGCGTGCGTGGGCGTGGGCGGCGTGGGCGGGCGTGGGCGGCGGGGTGCGTGGCGGCGGCGGCGGGGCGCGGGGCGGCGGCGGCGGCGGCGGGGCGCGCGGCCGCTGCAGGGGGGCGCGTGGGCGTCTCGTACCCTGCCCCCGTGGGCGGGGGGGGGGGGGGGAGCTGGTGGAGGCAGGCTCGCCGAGGCGGCAGGCGAAGAAGCCTGTGACCAGCTACTCAAGGCGGCCGTCGTCAGGCTCGCCGAGGCGGCAGGCGAAGAAGCCTGTGACCAGCTACTCAAGGCGGCCGTCGTCAGGCTCGCCGAGGCGGCAGGCGAAGAAGCCTGTGACCAGCTACTCGAGGCGGCCGTTATCAAGCTCGCCGAGGCGGCAGGCGAAGAAGCCTGTGACCAGCTACTCAAGGCGGCCGTCTTGGGAGCCCGATTTGTCTGCGGCGGCGCGGGCGGCGGTGGCGGCGGTGGCGGCGGGCGCAGAGGGGGCGGGAGGGGGCGTGCTGCCTGGAGGTGGGATGTAAAGAAGACGCGGGCATGCGCCTTGATGTCCGATCGCGAGGGGTCCATGCTGGCGGGCGCGCCCTCCCTCGCGGGGTCCGGGCGGGGGGCGCGCATGGTATGATCAGCGACTGAGAGGCGGTGCACGGGGGATGGGTGCACCGTGAGCGGACGGTGGCACACGAGCGGCGGAGGAGAGCGCGTCGAGGTGCTGCCGCAGGGCGTTTGGGCGCGTCTGCGCCGGCGCCGCGCGCGCGGGGTCGACTCGGCAAGGCAGCGGGGTAGCAGCGTTGTTCACAGCGGCTTCGATGCAGAGAGACTACGACTTCTGCGCATTGAGCGGAGAGGGCGCGGGGGTTATGCGGCGTGGCGTGGCGTGGCGTGCACGTGGTGGCGCGTAGCTCGGTGGAGGCGATGTCGAGGTGAGCGTAAGGGCCGCCGGGTGGAGTGTGTCGTGGCTCCGTTTGCTCTAACAGAGCTCTGGGAGCGGGCAACTGCGCAGTCGAGAGAATGAGAGTGTGTCGGCGAGGCCTGGCCACGCGCGCGCGAGAGCGCGTGGTCCTGGGGAAGCGAGGCGGTGATCCGCCTGGCCCGGAGTGTCGACGCGTGCTTGTGCTAAGGTGTCGGATGAGTTCGGGATGGCGGGCGGGCCAAGCTGGAGTTCGGCACGCTGGAGAGGCGCGGCGGTGGGCGGCCGACCGCGCGGGCGGGCAGACGCGCGTCCGATGTACGGAGACTGATGCTAGCCGTGTGCTGGGGTCCTTCTCGTGCGGCGGCATGGCGCCGATTGCGATCTCAGGCTACAGGGGTCGGGGCGCGGTCGAGGCGCGGGCTTTGGGAACGGCTCACGTGGCAGCACACGGGCACCTCACAGGAGGAAGCCTATAGCCGCCGCCGCCCTACTCGCCAGGCGCGCACTCGGTCGTCGTACCCCCCTATCGCAGCCCCCTGATCGTATACAGGCATCCAATTGTAGTCAACTAGAGTGTACGGCCGGCAGTATATTCATATCGGAAAAAAAAAAGACACGTTTTCGCACGCAAGCGCGGCGCTCGAGCCGCCTCAATTTCGCGTTGGGCGCCGGCCTAGACGCGGGCGCCGTGCTCCCCTCCCCAGCCTCGCCCCCGCAGCCCCCGCAGCCCCTTCATCCCCTTCCTCCCCCGTCGAGAAGAGGCAGCGCCTATAGCTATTCCTTCGCACGAGCCCGCCGCCGGGCCCCGCTGCCGAGAGTAGAGTTTGAAATTAAGGCTATACTAAGGCCACGGTTCAAAGGGGGGCCGGGCGGCCAGTACTGGTGGCGAAGAGGACGGAAGCCGATCCGGAGGCGCCGTCGGATCGGAGCGCGCCGGAGCAGCAGTGGAGGAGGAGGAGGAGGAGCGGGTACAGGGATGGGCGACCTGCACCGCGGGTACGGGGAGGGGGATGGACGGCTGAGGACTGGGGCGAGCGAGTGGGGGGGTACGTGTCCGCGGCGGGGGCGCGGCGCCGGGCGAAGGCAGAGGGGAAGGGACCGGAGGGACCGAGCGGCCACAGGGGGGAGACGGGGTAGGGGGTAGGGTAGGGGGTAGAGGAAGCGAGGGGCGCGGCGGGCGAAGGTGGGGAGCAAGTGGGGCGGGGGCGGGTCGGGGAGGGGCGGGGGGCTCCGGCGCCACCGGAGCGCCGCGGGGAGAGGAAGCGGAGCGCCGCGGGACGAGGGACCCCGCGGGCCGGGGGGGGGGGGGGGGGGGGAAGTAATGGAAAGGGGACAGGGAGTGGGGAGAAGGGCAGCCTTCGTGGAGGGTGGAAGGGGCGGGCCGGGGGGTACAGGGAAGGGCGGAGAGGACGGAGGGGGAGCGGAGCGGAGCAGGAGGAGGGGAGGGGGCGGGGCGGGGGGTGGGGGCACGGGAAAAGGGCGAAGGAGGGGTACGTAGGGGAGAGAGAGGGGGGGAGCCGGCGAAGGGTCACCCCTCCTCCTCCTCCCCCCCCCCCTCGTCCTCCCCCCCCTCGTCCTGGTCCTGGTAGCCCCGGCTCGTCCCAAAGCCGTCCCCGTCCGATTCGGGCTCGGAGTCGCAGCCGTCGCCCCACGACTTCTCGAGGCGCGCCCCGAAGAGCTTCCTCATGGAGTGCCGCGCGTCGGAGTCCTCGAAACGGTCACGGTCGAAGTCCAGCTCGACTTGGGGCCGGATGCCGGCGAGTACCTGGCGGGCGGCCGGGGGACGAATGGCGCCTGTGAGCCCGGGGCCGGCGGGCGGGCGGGGCGGGCGGGGTGGGCGGGGCGGGGGCGGATGGAGGGCACGTGGTACGGGTCGAGGGGGTCGACGCGGGCGAGATCGCAGGCGACGCGGAGGCGCCTCAGGGCCGGCAGGGCGAGGATCGCCTCCGCCTCCGCCTCCGCCAGCGGCCGGAGTACGCTGAGGTGGAGGCCCGTGAGGGCGCGCCGCGCGCAGTCGCTGGCGAGGAGGGCCAGGACGCCCTCGGGGGGCGTCCTGTCGCCTGCGCGATTGCAGATGAGTCGGACGAGCGCCGGCGCTGGCTTGATGAGGCTCGATGGGGTCTTGGCTCTCTCTCACACACACACCTTTCAGCACCAGGTTGAGCCGCTCGAGGCGGGGGAGGCCGGAGAGGGCCTCTCCCAAGGCCGGGAGCACTCGTACCCCCGCGCTCTCTTCGTAGTCTTCGATCTCGAGGTCGATGCGCCGCAGGCTCGCGGCGCGGCCGAGGGCCCGCACGGACTCCGCCGTCACGCGCCCCGTGCTTAGCTGCGAGGGCTCAGATCAGCTGATCCGAGCCGAAGGCGGAGCCGCTGAGCCGCTGAGCGCGGCCTGAGCTTCGGCCACGCGCCTGCATCTCCTCGATGGACTCGAGCTTCGGCATGCGCCCGAGCGCGTGGAGGACGGCGCTGGAGACGGAGCCGAACGCGAGAGAGCTCGGGTACCGCAGCTGGGGCTCCCTGCACGGGGAATGCGTCAGGACCGTTCAGGACCGTGATCAGGAGGCCGCAGAGACAGAACGACGACGCTCACCGGTTGGGCTTCGCTTCGACGAACTCGACGCGGCGAAGGCTCTGGCCGGCGGGGCCGTCGCCGAGCGCCAGGACGCTGTCGGAGACGGGGCTTCGGCCCGTGAACAGGGCGACGAGCTCCTCGAGGCGCGCGAGCGGCGCCAGGGCCGCCAGCGCTTCGCCCGCGGCCTCTCCGCACGGGAAGAAACAGAGGGAGCGGAGGAGCGGGCAGGAGGCTGCGACGGCGGCCGCCGCCTCCGGGCCGATGCCGGCGTCGGTCGCGTTGAAGGCGAGTTCAAGAGAGCGGAGCTGGCGGAAGGGGGCGAGCGCCGCCCGCAGCTCGTCGGCCGCGGCAGGGGGCCACGGGGCCCACTCGGTCTCCGTCGGGCGAACTCCGAGGAGGCTGACGCTGAGGCTCTCCAGAGCGCTGGTCGCCCCCTCCGGCGGCGCCAGCGCCCGCAGCACGCCGCACAGGTAGGCGCAGACGTGGTCTCGGTCGCTTCTGATGCGCGGCTGCCCCGGCTCGCCCCCGCGAAGCGCGAAGGACAGGCCCCACGAACGCTGAGGGCCGCCGTGGCTGCCGGCGATGGCTGTGAGGAGACGACAAGCCGCCGCCAGGATGCGCTGCTCGCTCTGCTTCGCGGTGTGAATGTTCTTCTTCTTGCTGAGGTAAACGAGCTCCGGGCTGAGCGAGACGCTGGCGCCCGCGCCGAGCCGCAGCTTCCGCTGCTCGAAGAGCGCCGATACGGCGTCGTACAGGGACTCGTCGCGCTGCTCGGCTGGTGCGACTCGCCGCCGCCCGGGCGCCGTCTTGTACATGTCCGTCGCCAGCTTTATTTGCAGCTCTACGTCCGTCCATTCCGTCTCCTCAACCACGCGCAGCCAACGCCTGCGATCCGCCGCCACGTTAGCTATGAAGCGCAGCCGCAGCGTGAGCAGCAGAATTTGAACACTAGGCAACACGCACCTGCACACGCCGCGCAGGGGCCAGCTCGCCCGAAGCCCGAGCGCCCTGAACACGTCGCTCATCAAAGCATCTGGAAGCGCATCGAATGGGCCCGCCGCTTGCGTTGACGTTGACGCGGAGGCGGCGGCAGCCGGTTCATCGACGCGGACCCGCTTCGCCGCACGCTCTCCCGTCGAGGAGCTCGCCGCGGTATCCGACATCGCTCGCCGCTCCCGGCAGGTCTGCGGCCCTCGCGTCAGCGGGCGTCAGCGGGATTCGTGCGCTGGCCTCCCGCACCTGCAGCTGGTGCGCAGCACGTCAGCATGCAGCACGTCACTGCTGTCCGCTAGCGTTTGCTGCCCGTCGTCGCTTTCATTCTAGCGGCGAGTCGGCTTGGGGGGAGCGAGTCGGGGACGGCTACACGGATCCGGCCCGATTCTGGGCCGCTTGTTCTCCACGGTGGCTGCCGCCCGCCTCAACGCGCTGCTCGCAATGGCGTCGAGAGCAGGCCACGCGGCTGAGCCCACCCCGGCGTTCGCGCTGCTCTCTATAATTCGGACGGCGCTCCCCGGCGGCGCCGCTCCGGTCGCTGCGGCAGCCGCCTGCTCATCTTCAGCCTCGTACGCGACCATCAGCGGGGCGGCCCCGCTTCCCCGGTCCTGCCACGCCCTGCCGCGCATCGAGAGCGACCGGCGGCAGCCGCGCTTCGTGGGAGCGGCAGCGGCAGCGCGCAGCTCGCTGCGATCGGACTTCGTGGGGCAGCATGCGCATCTGCAGCGGCGGGCGTCTCACAGCACGCCCGCTGCAGCGCGGGGCCTCCAAATTCGAGCGGAAGCGAGCAGCGGCGAGGCGGCCGCCCCCGAGGCCTGCACGCTCGTTCCGAGCTCTTCCCGCATGAACGAGTTCCCCTCTGCGGAGTCCTCGGCGCCAAAGGCCCGAGATTCCTTAGCTGCGGCTTCCCGGGCCCGTTCCTCACCAGAGCGCAGGGAAAGGTCGTGGTGGGCATGTCGGGCGGCGTGGATTCGTCGGCGGTCGCCGGCATTCTGCTCAAGGAGGGGTACGAGGTCGTCGGCGTGACGCTCTGGCACATGAAGGTGCGCCCCTACCCGCCCCGCCGCGCGCCCTCTTCCGCCGCCGCCTCCCGAGCGCCGCCGCCGCGCAGGGCGAGGGTTCGTGCTGCTCCGGAGGCATGTTCGACGCGGGGCGCGTCTGCGATCAGGTGCCGTACCCCTTCTTCCTTCCTCTCCCCTACCCGGCCCAGTCTTTGCGCGCCCACCGCGCGCCCCGCAGCTCGGAGTGGAGCACTACGTCGTCGACACGCGCGACGAGTTCGAGCAGAACGTGCGCCCCGTACCCCCTACCGGGGGCTACGCTTCGTCGTACCCCACTGACGGCTGCTCCGAAAGGTCATAAACTACGTCGTGAGCGGGTTCGAGGCCGGCATCACGCCCCTCCCGTGCTCCCAGGCGCGCCGTACCCCTCCCCCGCAGTACCCCTGCCTCCGCTCCCTCTCATTCCGTACCCCCTCTCAGTGCAACAAGACCGTCAAGTTCCGCGGGCTCATGGACTTCGCGGACGGTACGTACCCTTCGCGCCTCGGAATTTCAGTACCCCCTCGCCCTCATGCTTCCTTTCAGAGGCTGGCATCGATAAGGTGGCGACTGGCCACTACGCGCGAGTCGAGCGGGACGAGGGTACGGGCCGCTACAAGCTCCGCCGCGCCGCCGACCGCACCAAGGACCAGGTACCCTCCATCTCGATCCCTTCCCCGTACCCCCCTTCCGGTCTCACCGCGTGCCCCCCAGACGTATTTCCTGTACGACCTGGGCCAGGAGCAGCTCCGGCGCGTCATCTTCCCCCTCGCGGAGACCACGAAGGCAACCCCGTACCCCGCCCCCATTGCCGTAACCCTGCTAACCTTATTTTAGGTCGTGACGCGCGAGAAGGCGTCGGATATGGGCCTGGCTACCGCAAAGAAGCCCGAGAGCCAGGACCTGTGCCTCGCGGAGGCCCACGGGTACCCCCCCTTCTCCGCGCTCCACTACCCCCCTCCGGCCGCCAAGATCTGACGCGTACCCCCCAGGAGCATGCGGGCATTCCTGGACAAGTACATCGCCGAGAAGCCCGGCGAGATCGTCGACCAGGTGCCGTACCCCCCGGGGTCGCTGCGTGGGTACCGAAATTCACACGGGTACCCGCGAGCAGGACGGGAAGGTCCTGGGTACGCACTACGGGATCCATCACTTCACCGTCGGGCAGCGAAAGGGGTACACGTCCCTCAGAAGCCGTACCCCCGTGGCTGAGCCCGGTACCCAGGCTGGGGGTAGCGGCGGACCGGCCCCTCTACGTCGTCGGCGTCGACGCCGAGAAGAACCAGGTACCCCTCCCTCCTTTCTCCCCCTCCCCCGCCCGGGTACAGTATCCGCGCGCAGGTCGTCGTCTGCAAGGAGAAGAGTACAGCGCTGCTGCCAGAGGCCACCATCTCGCGCGCCAACTGGGTCTCCGTCGCCCCCATCGTGCGTACCCCTCCCCCGCCAGCCCGCCAGAAAGAAGCTTCGAGATTGAGATGCGGTACCCCCCTTCCCGTGCGCAGACGGGCCCGCTGCGCGCCGAGGTCCAGCTGCGCTACCGGTCCCCCCCCGTGCCCTGCACCGTGTACCCCGTCCCCGAGCGCCCCGACGCCGCCCGCATTGTGTTCGACGACCCTCAGGTGAGGCCGCGCCGGCTCAACCGTACCCCCCCCCCCCCCGCCGGATCTTGACTGTACACCCCCACCGCAGTTCGGCGTGGCTCCGGGCCAGGCGGCGGTCTTCTACGATGGGGAGTACGTGCTCGGGGGCGGGATCTTGGACCGGTACCCCCTGGCGGCCCGGAGACCGGCGGGCGCGGCGGCGGACCAGGCCGCGGCGTAGCTTCTACCTCTAGGCTAGCGCTGGTTGGCGGGGCGGTGACTCATATGACCCTGCCCGTCGACTCGCGTAGAACGCGCTTGCATTCCAGCGGCGAGGCGACTCATATGAGCCTCGAATCCGAAGCCGCGCGCTCAATATCAATATTAATACTGGTCTCTCGCGTCCTTTTTTTTTTTTTTTGGTAAATTACCGGCCACAGTCTCTAGACACCAGCACTGCGGGGGCTGCCCAGGGGGCATAAAGACAAAAAAGCAAAATAACTAAGACAAGAGCACGAAGAAAGATAAGACAAAGAGCCAAAATCGACAATAAAAAAGAAAAGACACGGAGCTCGAGACAGATCGAGAAGAGACGAGAAATCGAGCAGATCTAGGGACAGAGGATGACTGACACGAAGAAGAGCCAGAGCTAGAGATACCATCAATATCGGAAGGAATTACATCACTAAGAAGCGGAGGACAAATTTGAGAAAGATAAATAACAGGAAGCAGACAAGTAAGAGGAACAACAAGACGACGCGGAGGCGGAGGCGAAGCAGGACGACGCGAAAGGGCAGAGCTACGGCACGAGGTCGAGGAGGACACAGGAGGCGGAGCAGGCGGATCAAGAGCAGGCAAAAGGACAGTCAAAGGAATCACTAAAGCCGGCCGGGGTCGAGGCGGGCAGTCGAACTGCAAACGACGGCGAACAACAGGTCGAGCACGAGGACTATAGCTAGTATTGAAACTAACTCTAGCATCAACACTACGATCAGAATCCGAACTAGACCGAACTAAACTATAAGACGAAGTACGCCGGCGCCGGCGGGATACGACCAGCGAAGCAGAAGACGAAGGCAAAGGCGGCGGTCCGGTATCAAGAACAAAGGCCGGAGGGTCCGGCCCGGCAAACCGCCGGAGGGAAGTAGAAGGAGACGCAGGCACGGCAAGCCGGCGACGGGTACGACCACGAGTCCGGGAGGAGATCGGGGAAGCCGGTCCCGGAGCTGAGGGCCCAGGAGCAGAGCCAGGAGATCTAGAAGGTAAGCCCGGCGAGAAATCTGACCCGGAGCCGGAACCCAGCGAACGACGACGACGAAGAGGCCCCCGAGGAGCCACGACGGGGGAGCTACCGAGCAAAGTACTGACAGCCGGCGCCGAACACGGTGGCGGAGGTAACCCGCAGACAGTGGCAGGCGGAGAGTCCAGGGTCGATCGAGAGATCCGCCGACGGGAACGCGGCGGAGGCCTACGAGACGGAAGAGGCGAGGAGGGAGCCGAGGAAGGGTCGGATCCGGAGGCAGGGGAAGGGCCGCGAACAGGTGACGGGGATCGCTGCCGGCGCCGAAGAGAGGGCAGCGAAGCAGGAGAAAGGTCAGGTGGCGCCGGATCAGATGACACGGGGGTCATGGGCGGCGCAGAGAGAGACGAGCTCGAGTGCGCAAGGGCCTGACGAGGGCGCCGGCGGCGAATCTCACGAGCGCCAGGAAGCGGGAGAGGACCCGCAGATGGGACCCGAGGCGCCGAAGGGGGAGCAGGGAGCCGGAATGACGGGGAGACCGAAAAGAGGACAGTCTCGCCAACACTCGGAAGCGGAGCAGAGGCCGAGGACCCGGAGCTCGAGGGGGGGAGGGAGGGCGGAGGAGGAGAGAGAAGGCGGCTATTCGAAGGGTATGGAGAATCGAGAGCGGAGGCGAGGGAGGCCGAAGTGATGGCGAGCTCTGGAGGCGAGGGGGCCTGCAAGCGGACCCGGGAAAGTGGATGCAGACGCAAAGAGACCGGGGACGTAGTGGCGGGAGGGGCATGCAAAAAGATAGTGCCGCCCGGCGTCACAGTTGCAGAAGCGGGGGCAAGAAGGATGGGCTGAAGAGGGGGCTGAACCAGGAGGACGTCAGAAAGAGGGCCACGCGGGGGCGGAAGTGGAGGAGCAAGGGGAAGAGGTAAGAAGGGGTACGGAGCTGCAAGATGACCAGGGACCTGCCGGGGAACAGGCAAGTGAAGAGGCCCCGTGACAGCAAGTTGTAAGGAGGGAGGAGGTAGAGGCGGGGCCAGCGGGCCAAGGAGCTCGTCCGACGGTCCAGCGGTCTGGTCGAGGCCTATGCATATGCGCGCTGTACCGTAGCTGGCGCTACTGCAGCTGCAAAGCACCGCCGGGCCGGCAATGGAGCACTGACAAAGGAACTTCGGAAGGAAGCTCAACTTGCAAGGCTGGGAGGAGTGCGTTGGCTCGCGGTCGGCCGAGCTCGAGGCGGCTTAGACTCGACTCGGCCGCGGGGAGTTAACGTTCCGGCTCCAGAATCCGCGGTTAACGTTGCATAACCGCAAATTAAATTCGGATACGATTTTTTTTAAAGGGGCCGGGGCGCCGGCGGGCGTATAAACCGTAGTACCCCGAGCCGCCTCGAGTCTGTACCCGGATATATACGGAGATCATGGTGCTCGTTCGGCCCGCCGACGCGGCTGTGCTCGCCGCCGACTTCGAACCGCCCGCGGCCGGTGCGCTGCGACGTCGACGTCGTTCCTAGACGCCAGGTCTAGCTTATCTGCAGCTGGGACCCAGCTAGCTGAGCCATGCCACGGTGCCGGCGCCGCGGCGCTCTAAATGGAAGCTTAAGAGATCGCACTCTATGTGCTCGAGCCTCAAGATCTATGAAGGCGCCGGCGCCCGCCTCGGAAACGTCCGAATTCCTCTAACCGCAATTGCAATTCCTAACCGCAAATCTTAACCGCCCGATTCGGCCGCGGCGCGATCTGGATCTTATCTCGGCGAGATCGCAGGTGCGATCATGCATATGCATCCCACGTGCGCGGGCCCATGGCCAGCGGGCCCGGAGGATCCGCGGCCGGCCGCGGTGCGGTCCTCGCAACCGCCGCGCGCCGGTCCGCTTGATCATGATCATCGGATCATGACCCGTTGCCGACTCTGCAGCTGTCGCTCGCCCTGGACGGTTCAAGCTTCGAGACCGACGGCGCACCCGCCGCCTTCGACCTCGCATTCAGCGAGGCGATGCGGCTCGCGATCGCGGCCCGGGAGGCCATCGCCTCGGAGCTCGTCGCCGCAGCCGCGGAGAAGATCAAGGCGGTGCGCTGGCGCTCGAGGCTCTAATTTATAATCACGTGCACTGATCACCTTGCACGCGCGCGATGTGCAGGCCGAGAGATCCGCCGAGGAGGCGGCGAAAGCGGTTCGTTGTTCTGGAAATGCGGCGAGCTCGAATTCAATCCGCATTAAATATTAATACATATTCGAATCCATGCAGGCGGCCGCCGCCAAAGAAGGCGAGGGTTGTGCCCTCGCTGTGCGCTCGATCCATTCTTCTTTCCCGAAGTTCATCGATTTGACTGCTCTGACATTTGATTTCACTAGGACCGCCTCGAAGCTGTTGAGCGCGAAGCGGAGGCGCAGCGAAAGCTCGTCGCCGCCATGGAAAAGGCCGAGGCGGTGAGACTTCAAGCTTTAAATAGGCTGAGAACACGGCTTTCGCTCCGCCACGGAGAAGGCGATTCAACTATTTCAATTCAATCTAGTTGTAATTACGATCGCGAGCTTCAATTAAATTCGCTGCAGAACGACAGGTCCGCTGCGGAGGCCGCCAAAGCGGTGGGTCGCATTTACAATTTCTCTTTAATTTATAATCACTTGAAGAGAGAACAGGCCGCCGCCGCCGAGGAGCGCGCGCTCGCCGCCGAGGGCCGGGCGGCCGCCCTCGAGGGAGAGCGCCGCTCCCTCGAAGTGCGTATTTCGCCACGCATTAATGCTTAATTCATAATTAAGGCCAGCATCTTATAATTGAGCTTTATGAAGAAAACTCATGATATCGATCATGATCACCGCGTGCCTGAGTCTTTAATCCCCCCCGAATGCCGCTCCCTCAAAATGCGTGCCTGAGTCTTTAATTTCGCCAGCTTGTTCAAGTTGGTTCCGAATTTAATTTAATTTTAAGCTCTCTCCTTTAATTAAAGCTCGTCCCTGGAATGGCTTCGATTCGATTTGATAAATCTGCAGCGAATCTGAGCTAAGCTCTGAATTGGAATCGATATCTGAATATTGTGGGCGCGCAGGAGCGGCTGGCCGCGTCGGAGAGGGAGGGCAAGGCTCAGAGAGCGCGCGCCGAGGCGGCTGAGGCCGCGCGGCCGCGGGCCGACCTGAAGCGCGATCGGGCGCGGGCCGAAAAGGCGGAGGCCGGCAAAACTGAATCCAAGAGGCGGGTCGCTGAGTGGTGCTGGAAGCGTATCGCAGTCGTGGCTTCGAGAAAGGAGAAAGAGCGAATGGATTGCAATTGCGAACTGGCGGAGCTGAGGATGCAGAAGGAGGCGGAGGAGATGCTGCGAGGGCGGCCGCTGCTGGCGGCTGCATACGAGCAGGTTCGGTCCGACGTTCTGTAATTCTATCTCCTAAGAATAAGATAAGATGAGATAAGAATTCTCCTGGATCCTGCGATAAAAATTAAACTCTAGCTCCTGTACATGTCCAATTCGGATCCGGGGTCGACGGTTTGCGTACTTCGGTATACGATTAATTTCATTATTACATGTACAGGCTGCTGCTGTCGAGATTCAAGTCAGCCCTGAGGGACTTCAGATAATGGATGCCGTGAGATACGCTCTTTCTGGCCAAACTATCCGACTCGCCCCCAAACGGTGCGGAATGAATTCAATTTTCCATCTCAAAATATCACTGAGTGGAATGCTCTTATTGAACAATTTAAATTCATTTCCAATGGCTAGGTACCCGGGGCATGTTCTGCTGGACAAGAGCGTGCGCGTCGTCGGGCCGCGGGAGGCGGTGCTCGTGTGCTACACGGGGCCGGCGATCCACTGCAGGGGCCCCGCCTCGCCGCGCGTGGAAGGCGTCACCATCCGCGGCTTGTCTCCCGACAACTCCGCCGTGCTGATCACGGACGGGAGCCGCGCCGTCTTCGAGAACTGCGACGTCTCCAGCGGCCACGTGCACGGGTTCGACGTGGAGGATGCGAGCACGGAGCCGGTTCTGAGGAGAAATTACGTGCACGGCTGCAAGAAATACGGCTTCTTCTTCTTCGACAATGCGAAAGGGATAGTTGAGGTGCTATACACTTAAATTGGCATCTTGAATTATTCAGACGCCGATATCGATTCGACTTCGCCTTCGATGATCATGATCGCAATTTAATTACGTGTACAGGATAACGTCATCATCAGCGACGGCCCGGGCTTTTGCTGGCCCTGGATCGCGACCGCGATGGGGGCAAAGCCAGATGTGCGGGACAACAAAGTCAAATGCACTGAAAAGGTCCGTGCCAGCTGCAGCTGCAGGCTGCAACTGTCTACAATCCCGCATCTGCCTGCCTTCCATCTGTCTACAGAGTATTTCCTAGATCTGCCTTCCTATTAATATTATTTTCGAGTCGATATTAATCCTCGAATTGCCGCAGTGTGTTTTCGCAGAGTACCGGTGCTTCGTACGTTGAGCATCCCGGATCCAGCTGCAGCCTGGCAGGTGGCGCTGGCTATAGCTAGCTCGAACGCAGCAGGTGGCGCTGGCTAGATCCCCGGTCCAACTGTTTTTTAAAAGCACGAAAGCATTATCTAAAAGCCTTTTTTGTGATTTAACGGCCACATGTACAGGCACTGTCGGCCCAGTGTCGGGGCTGCCTATGGCTAGGGAGCCTTACGACATCAGAGACGAATTGAATCAAAGACGGAACAAAAGAGTCCCCGCAGCTGGCTTAAAGCTTGCGGGAAAACTTTCCGCCTTCGATTCGAACTCGAGAAGGAACTAGAAGGCCTCCGCCGCGTCGGCCCCGAACTCGGCCTCCGCCTCCAGCAGCTGCGGAAAAGGGGGAGGGGGGAGGGGAGGGGGGGGGGACGCGTGCGGTCGGCCGAAATCAGAGACATGCATGCAAAACATAGAGGCAGGCACTGCGGCAGCCGCGGGCGGCCCCGGCGGCTTATAACTAGACTATGATAATTAATATAAGCTACAGCTTCGACGCACGGAGACCTCGGCGTCCGCCTCGGCGAGGTCGAGGTCGAGCTCCATCTCCATCTCCACCTGCTGCGCCTCCGCGTCCAGCTGAAGCTGTGTGTATGTATCAATATCAATATATTATATATATTGTCGGTACCTGTTCAACGTAAATCTTAACGGGCCCAGCTGCAGATCTAGATTTAATCTAGATGCGTGCGTGCGCACGGTCGTGCAGGTGCCCTCTGCGTACATCACTTGGTAGGACTTGCCCCCGACACCCTTGCACCTGCAGCATGCATATGCGCAGTCAGGAGATCGGTATACGCGTACGTATCTAGATGTTATAAATAATCCCAGTCGAAAAGCATTGTATCTAGATCTACAGCTTCATAATGTGATAACACGAGTCCGACATTCATGCCGCAGTGCGGAGACATGCCGCCGTGCCGCAGTGCGGAGAGCTAATTAAGAGACCGTCGGACGCACGCGTCGGTAGAATCGGTGCCATTAGCTCTCGCGGCGCCCGTGCAGTCCGCCGAGTCGAAGCAGTAGCCCTTCCACTGGGCGTCGCAGGTGGGACCCTTGTTCCCCGATGGCGGGTTCTGCCGCGCTAGCGTCAAAATCGATCACGATCGCGAAAATCGGTGTTTAAGGAGCGGCAGAAGCGCAATCGACAGACTCTTAGAGGCCGCCGAACGCACCAGCCAACTCATGCCCTTGTTCGCAGTGGTGAAACAACTGCGTACGGAACAGTCAGCGACGCACTGCGGCCGGGCACAACGCTTACGAGCAAAGTTAATTAATGCAACCATTAATATTAATGCTGGGCATGCGCATGTGACTGTCAACCAGCCTGGCAGCGCGCTTCTCGCGCGGCCGCCGAGTCGACGTCGGCGTCCGACAGTTGGGCCGGGCGTTAATTATAACGTTGAGCACGCCCACGTTCAGCGTTAACTTTAGTAACGTTGCACGCACGAGGCTTTGCTGCCGACCGAAGGAAGGTAGCCGGTCGTGCAATTGTCCGTCTACGGCGCGAAATCGAAACATCGGATGATCAGAGCACTGATATATATACAGCGCGCTGGACATGCGGCAGGATTACTGCCGATGCAAGGTCGACGATCGCACCGTAAAGCAAGGCATGTTGCTCTTGGGCTATAGATCTGCGACTGCGCATGCCAGGCTGGTTAGTACAACGGAATACCGTAATACAACTAGGGTAGCCTACGGCGCGTCCGACGCGTACGGTCGCCCGGCCGAATTCGAATGCGCGGCGGCGCGGCACGCCTTGCCAAGTTGACGTAAATTGCGCGTATACGTACCGTAGAGTCGGCGTAGACTGGTCCGCAGTACGGAAATTTTAGAGCTCGAGGGACGCCGACTGCAGCTGTGGTGGGCGCTGGGACTCACTGTGACTCAGTGACACTGTGACTCAGTGACTCTGGGCCGGGAGTACTACTAGGCAGTCCTCTAGTAGGCTACCGCCGTCTACCGGTACGGTAGTAACGGTATATACGGAGCACTACTACTAGTAGGCTAGCCTCGACTCCGGGATCCCAGTGGATCGGACTCTGGGACTCCGAGTCTGGGAGACTAGGAGTACCGTAAAACACTTAATTAATGCGCCCGATATTAATGCGTTTTTGGACCCGGATCGACCCCTCGTAAGGCTAATTAATAATGCGCCCCCAAATTAATGCGTTTTGGAGCTTTCTGCCTGCGTTAGGGGGGGTACATACGTATACCGCAGTTTTCTTACAAGTTAGCGTTTCGATATTAATGCGCCCCCGAATTAATGCGTTTTGCCTGCGGAAAACGCATTAATTAGGGGGCGCATTAATAAGTGCGCGCAATACTGAAGTGTTCTACGGTACTACCGGACCCTACTAGGCTACTAGTAGAGGCTACTACTAGGCAAATTGGCTGCAACTTAGGCTAGCAATCAGTGATGTTATTCCGAATTAACCGAAAAACTGCCCATTCCGGGAATAATTCCTGGAATATTCCTAGTAAGATTCCGAATTCTTTATTGTTTCTAGAAACCCTTCCCTCATACACGCGTACCGCACCCCACGCCGGCCCGGCCCCGCCCTGCCCGCCCCTCCCCGCTTTGCGAGACTACTGCAGCTGTATGAACTGTCCGAACTGTCGGAACTGTCAAGCATTCGAATTCGAAGGTGCAGCAGTACTAGTACTAGTACTAGTGACTCTGCTCGACTCGGCGAGCTGTCGACGTCGACGGTCGCGACGTCGTCGACGTCGTCGGGCAGCAGACCGCTTGCGGAGGCGGCTCCGGCGGGCCAGCTGAGCCTTCGTTCTCACTAGACATCGATTTGCGATGCGGGCGCGCTCTGCTGGACGCTGTGTGCTGCGTTCTGGCGAAAAATCCCGCGCACGAACAAGTACCCCCCCTTATTCGGAACAATTCCTGAAAGAACGGCGTTCCCAGCACCATTCCAGGAATCATTCCAGGAATTATTCCTGGAATAAAATTAAAAAATGTTTCTAGAAAGAATGCCATCACTGCTAGCAATGCCTAGCTGCCCCGGTCCCCGGCCCTAGCATTGCCTAGCTTGCCCTAGCAGAGCGGCTAAGAGTTCACCGTGGCACGATGTAGTGTACCCCTTGGCTCGTAAGAGCTCGATCGGAGTTGACGAAAAAATACCAAGTACTACACCTGTGTTTTTCGTGTCCGTAGTACCGTACTAGACTACTATTAGTACGTACTAATACGTACCCGGTGTGACGGTGGCATTCGAATTCGGGAATTCGAACTTCGGAAATTCCCACCGGAAACAAATGCGTGCATGTGAATTCGCCGTGCGGCCCGGCGGGCCGGTGCGGGCCGTGCCGCCCGGCCCGTGCGGCGGCACTGCGGCCGCCGGGCCCGTGCCGCGGCCCGCGGCCCGCGGGCCGTGCCGGCCCGTGCGCATGCCGCGGGCGTGCGGCGCCGGCGGCGGCGGCGGGGGGGGGGGGGGGGGGGGGGGGGGGGGCCGGGGGGGGGGGGGGCCGGGGGGCCGTGCCGCGTACTAGCTATAAATTTAATTAATACGGTAATACGCCGGTACGAAATTCTACGAATACGGTGGGGCGGCAGTGCCGCGGCACTGGGGCCTCGCCTCGCCTCGGCGAGACGCCGGCGCCGCCGCTCCGGCCTCCGGCCTCCGAGGCTCGACCGTGGCGCCTCGCGGCGCGGCTGCCGCCTTAATTATATAAGCTTGCGCCGCCTGACCGGGGAACGTTGCTCCCCACAGCCCCGCCCGCCTCGAGCTCCGCCCTCCCCTCGGAGTCCTCCGCGCGCACCCTTCGAATTCGCCGCCCGGCGGCCCTGCGCCGCCCTCCTCGCGGCCGCCGCGGCGCCGCCCCGGCCCGCTGCATGACCTAAGCCCGGCGGCCGAGCCTCGCATTGCTTGTTGTAAATTCTCCACATGAATTCGAGCCGTCGCCGGACCGACGGTCGAGCAAGCCGAGGGAGGAAGCGGGGCGGGGCGGGGCGGGGCGGGGCGGCCCGAAGATCCTTGACCAGCTGCAGCCCTTGCGAAATCCAGGCCTGCAGCTGATCATGAGTGAGAAGAGAACTTCGAAGAGGCGAGCGGGCGATCGCGATCATAAGCGCTAGCGGTGGCTGCCGTGCGGGCGGACGGGCGGGCGGGCGGGTAGGCACCTGGCCGGAGCCGCGGCCACCGGAGTCGAGGGCGCCCGCGCCGCGAGCGACTTGGGCTGTACAGCGCGTGGGCGAATCATGATCAGAACAATCTTTCGCACGGGCGGAGCGGGCGGGTGCATTGCACCGCAGTCCTCCACCGCGCGCAACAATGTCATGCCGCCCTCAGGCGACGGCCGGGCGGCTGCGACGCCGGACGGCCGGCGTGGACCCGGGAGGGAAGCGGGGCGGGCGCGCCGACGCCGCAGCACAGGCGCGGGGGCGCCTCGTCGCCCCGAGGGCTCTCGAAGGCGCTTCCCCGCCGTGATTGTGCTTGGGAACACCAGGACGATGTTGCAGATTTCAGCTTAGGGCCCGCAGGCAGGCCGGGCCGAGCGGGCGCCGACGACGTCGATGCAAGGCCCGCAGGGCTCGAGCTGGCATTCCATGCGGCCTGCGCAATACTGAGTGTTGGCGCAAGCTGCCGGTCCTCTCAAATCTTTCTCGCACCCACTGGGGCTTTGAAAGCAGGCGAAGACAGCCCCGGCGGACCGTGCCGAATGGCGGTCGCGGCGGCGACCGAATCTGCCGTAGCCCTCGCTAGCGCCCCAGGAAAGTGACTGCGATCGGCTAGTGCTGGAGTACAGCTGCGTTGGGTCTTGATCATGGATGCCACATGCTGCAGGCTATCCGATCATGAAGCGTGCTGTCGCTGTCTAGGTTCGATCGAGCTAGGCGGCCAGGCCCGGCTGCGACTCGCGGGCGGCGTCGAGAGGAGCTTCAAGTGCGAGCGTGTTGCCCTACCGAGGCGGCGGCGGCGGCTGAGCGTGGAGGCTGGAGCTGCGATCGCAGGCGTGCGCTGAGCGCAGCCCATCCTAGTTGGCCAGCGACGGATCATCGTCCCGCCGCACTGCTGACACGAGCAGCCGTTTGCGAGATCTCCAGGCGTCCCAGATCGAGCTGCAGAGTTCGAGACTTTCAGAGGGGGGCGAGTCCCCCCGGGCGACCCGGTCTGGGGTACCGTCGCACAGCTCAACGGTCAAAGTCCACTCGCGCAGGGAGCAAGGCTGCGCGCCCAGCACCAGCCAAGGAGCAGCACAGCAGCCAGCATATTGTAGGTATCCTAGTAGCAGCAGCCAGGACGATGGACAAGTACCAGAAAATCGAAAAGATTGGCGAGGGCACATACGGTGTCGTCTACAAGGCGAAGGACCGCAACACCGGAGAGATCATCGCTCTGAAGAAGATCCGGCTGGAGGCCGAGGACGAAGGTGTGCCCAGCACTGCCATCCGTGAGATCTCGCTGCTCAAAGAACTCCGCCACATGAACATCGTCAGGCGCGTTCTTTGTCCCTTCTGATGCCTTCTAGCGTGGCCAGCACCGTCTCGGACGCCGGCGGCTAACGTTTGAATTGCCGCCCCGCAGGTTGAAGGATGTCGTGCACAGCGACAACAAGCTGTACCTGGTGTTCGAATATCTGGATCAAGACCTCAAGAAGTACATGGACTCCGTCCCGAATGGCCTCCACGCCAGCCTCGTGAAGGTGCGGCGCCTTCGCGCCACGCTTCCCCGCCCTTCACCTAAAGCGGCCACCGATCCTCGCGCCCTGCAGTCGTATCTGTATCAGCTCCTTCGCGGCATTGCCTTCTGCCACTGCCACCGCGTCCTGCATCGGGATCTGAAGCCCCAGAACCTGCTCATCGACCGCAATGGCTCCCTGAAGCTCGCGGACTTCGGGCTGGCCCGCGCTTTCGGCATCCCCGTGCGCACCTACACTCACGAGGTGAGCGAGGCGTTTGCGCGGGCATGGCGACTTGCGCTTTGGGCGCTCTAGCTCCGCCGCGGGCGAGTCCGCAACCGCCCGGCTTGCCGGGACGTCTCGCCACGGAATCTAGCAGCTCCAGCGCGTTCTTTGCGTATGCAGCGTCCCTCACGTTTGCGCCCCGCCCCGCGCCGCGACAGGTTGTTACTCTGTGGTACCGTGCGCCGGAGATCCTGCTCGGCTCCAGGCACTACTCCACGCCCGTCGACATCTGGTCGATCGGCTGCATCTTCGCCGAGATGGTCACGCGTCACCCGCTCTTCCCCGGCGACTCCGAAATCGATGAGCTCTTCCGCATCTTCCGGTGCGTTCGTTGGCCCGATCCGCGCCTGCGCACCTTTTGCGACCTTTTCGGCGAGGGCGCTCGACTTAGCATCGATCGTTAGAATCGTTCTCCATCGGCCGCAGAGCGCCCGCTTCTATCTGCAGGTCCCGTTGGCTGACCGGGCGCGCGTTTCCGCCGCGCAGGACGCTCGGCACGCCGAACGAGGACGTCTGGCCCGGCGTCTCGCAGCTGCCGGACTACAAGAACACGTTCCCGAACTGGCCCGTGCAGTCGCTCGCGAAGGCCGTGCCGCAGCTCGACGCGGCCGGCCTCGACCTCCTGAGCGTGCGTCCGCCCCCGCCCCGCCCGCCCTCCGCGCTCCACCCGCCGGCGCCGATCCCCGCGCGAGCAGAAGATGCTCGTGTACGAGCCGGCGAAGCGTATCTCCGCGAAGGCCGCGCTGGAGCACCCCTACTTCAACGACCTCGACAAGTCCCAGTTCCCCGACGTCCGCAGCTCGTAAGTCTACTCGCACGTCCGCCCAGGTCCGCGCGCTTCCTTCTCCTCCCTTCCCTTCCCTCCTCTCGCGGCGCCGCCCGACTCGGGCCCGACCCGCCGCCCCGCGCAGGTCCGCGTCGCCCTTTTTCCAGGCGGGACCTCCTCAGCAGCAGCCCCGCTGCGTCTGCGTATCCTTACAGCATGAGTGGCACCAGGCCCAGGCTAGCTATCTGTACAAATGCCCCTCTGTCCCCACTGTCCCCTCCTTAACGTACGAATCCGTGCGTGCGATGCTGCAATGCTTCGGGGCGGGGCGGAGAGGGGCCTGTCGCCTCCTGCATGCTGTGCGCATGCGCGCGCTTCAGACCTGCTTTCTGGAACATTGAATCTCACTAAGAGCATCACAAAAACGCTTGTCTAGATCTCTACTAGATATCGATCAAGAATATAGCGGCGTGAGTCGATCGTCGGCGACGATCAGCCCTGCATCTATTGAAACGAAATCATTGAATCATGTAGGTCAATGTCTCCCTGTGGTGCGTCCTAGATTTTAGGTTGAGGCCTAGGGCGGAAGGACGGAAGCGAGGACCCCCTAACCCCGAGGCCCTTCTGCCCGGCCGGGCCTGAAGCTTGCTCGCCGAGTCGCGGTGCGGCCGCGGGCCGCGCGCGGCCGGCCGGTCATCCCTTGGCGAGCTCAAAGGCTCTGCTGATTGCCTTAAAGCTGCGCCCCAGAGGTACGATCGGCCCGGGCGAAGCGCGACGGGGGTACGGGGAGAAAGGGGAACCGCACCTGATGACCTTGCCGTTGATGAGCTGGCGGCTCTTGAAGACGAACTGCGGGGCATGGTGAGCGCGAGCTCCGGATTGGAAGGACGCTGGCGCAGAGGCGTACCCCCTCGCGGATCGCCGAGGCGCAGAGAGCGGACTTGCCCTCCGCCTCCTCCAGGATGCCCTCCACGGTCCGGCCTGGGGTACGGCGCCGCTTTGATGGGGGTACGGGACGAGAGGGGACGCCGGGGGGGTACCGGCGAGGGTGGAGTTGGCGGAGATGACGGGTACGGCGGCGACGAGGTCCCCCTTCCCCTCCTTCACTGCATCGCGTACCCCCAGGGACGCCAGGATCTCCCCCCTCTCCCCCGCCGTCGCGTACCGCGCCTCGTCGATGAGCCACTGAGGGAAGGGGGGTACATGCGTAAGAACGGGGTGGGTGGAGGCACGTTCAAGGGGGGTACGCGACTCACCGCGTCGAAGATGAGCCAGCGCGTCTCGCTGAACTTGTACGGGTTCTTGGCGATGCCGGGGCCCAGCAGCTCGCCCTGCGGCGGTACGGCGTTAGCCGCGACGGGAGGGCCTCGGGAAGGGGGGTACGCAGCGTGCCTGGAGCGCGATGTTCCGCTTGAGGGCGCCGAGGCGGCCCCGCATCGCCGCGCGGGCGGCGACGTGAGTCGCGGCGACGTGCGTCTGGAACCGCTGCCCCGAAAGCGCGGCCAGGTCCGCCCCCTCCGCCTCTGCGCGCCCCGCCGCTTTTAGGGGTACGTGATCGCGTCCTAGAGGGGTACGGGTACCGCGGAGGATCTCGTCCTTGACCCTGTAGTTACGGGTACAGACCCCGAACTCGCCGTCGCGCCAGAACATGGTGATCGAGGTGCCGTCGACCTGGGTACGCGGCGAGATGCGTTCAGGAGTACGAAAGAGTTAGGGCGGGTAGAGGTTCCGGCGCGCCTTCTCGGAGCACTCGAACTCGACGTCGGGGTACTCGGTTGGGAGCCAGGGCATGTTCTGAATCCGGGTCTGGGGCACAGCATTCAGACGGGCTGGGGGGAGTTTGTGGGGGAGGAGGGGGGGGGGGGGGGGGGGGGGGGGCGGCGGCACCTGGTCGGTCTTGTGGAGGAAGGAGGGGAAGGCGGCGAAGGGTACGACGCCGTCCGGCCCGAATGCGGTGCAGGGGATCCTGACGGCCTCTGCGGAGGAGGGGGAGGGGGTACAGTGTCAGCCACCGCCCCGTACCCGCTCGCCTTAGCTAGGGAAGGCTCCGAGCGGCCCATTCCGCCCCTCCGGCCCCGGCCCGCCGCACAGCCCCCGCCATGAGCTTGACGCCGGCCACGATCGGAGCCGCCGCCGGCCGTCGGCCGCCCGCGGCCCCTCCCGCCCCGCGCCGGACTCACCCGGCTCGTACTTGGTGATGCAGAGGAGCTCCGTGACGTCGCGACCCTGCGGTACCCCGGTGACGGGAGGGAAGGCTGAACGAAGGAAGGGGTACGGCTCGCCTGGGTCAGCTCGATTCGCTCCCCGGTCCCCTCGACGATCGCGGCGGGGTCGGCGCCCTCCGCCGCCCGCGCCTCTACCCGCAGGCGGCGCCCCGGGTGGTCCTCCAGAGCCTGGATGGGGACACAGTATCCCTGCGGATTCGAATTCGAATTTGAAAGTCAACGGCTGCGGCGCTTCCAGCGGGAGGCGGGGGGACGCGCCTGCGAAATCTGGCCCCTGAGCTGCGCGAGAACAAAACTTAGAAGATCGGAGGCGTCCAGTCTGCAGCATATGCGCGAGGGCGTGCCTTGATTGTCTTGATCCGGTACTTGGCCCGCTCCAGCCCGTCGGCAGTGAAAGTCGGCCACGGGGGCAAGATCGAGTCAATCTCGGCGTACTGTTGGGAAAAGAGAATCTCAGCGCTCGGCGGGAGGGCGGGCCGGGCGGCGCGCACGATGCAGGGGTCTCCGACGCTGTACCGCCCCTTCTTCACGACGACCTGCTGCGGAGTTGGCGGCAGGCGGCGAGGCGGAGGATCGCGGAGGAGCGCAGGTACGCGCCTTCCATCCGAGGATGGTGGCGACCTCGATCGCGTCGGCGCCGGGGATCGGCTGCAGGTCTAAAATACGGGAAACGTACGCCAGCGGCCTCGTGCTGCTCTCGGAGAAGAGCTGCGCCTCCCCGCCATCGATGACGGCTCCAGTCGCCATGTAATCGGCTAACGGTTCCGCGCGGCTGCTGCTGGCCCTGTTGCTTGGTCTGCGCTCGGAGGCAAGCGGCGGGAGGAGGCGGCCGAGTGCCGCTAAGCTAGCGGGCGGAGGAACGACGTTGGATGCGCTAGAGCTGCCAACAGCTAGAGCTCGGTTGATCGCGGGACGCGGCGCGGCCGCGCGGCGGGCGGCTGCGACGAGGTCGAGCGCGTGCGCTGCTTGGTAGCGGCGCCCGAGAGCCAGATTGCCAGAGCAACTCGCACGCCTCGCTGCCCTCGCATGCCTCAGCGGAGCCTGAGCGGCTTCATGCGGAACTGGGGTATGAGTACTGTGAGGGTACAGCGCCGGACTCACGGGAAGGGTACAGAGACCCCGAGGTGCTGCTGATCGCGCCGCGCCCGGGCGCCGGCCGCCGACGACCTGTGCGCAGATGGCGAAGTCGAAGAACCACACGAATCACAACCAGGGTCACAAGGACCACCGCAACGGCATCAAGAAGCCGAAGCAGCACCGCTTCTCGTCCACCAAGGGGGTGCGCCGTGTGCGACGATGCCGCTAGGGCGAAATCGAGTCTCCTATGGCTTCAAATGCTCTTTCGTGCGATCTGCGGCCCGCGGCTGACGCGATCGCCTTCGGGCCCCGCCTGCAGATGGACCCGAAGTTCCTGCGCAACCAGCGCTTCGCCAAGAAGGGCAACAAGAAGGCCACCAAGTAAACGTTGCGATGCGGCAGCGCTCTAGGGCGCAGTGTACGCTAGCGCGTTTTGTCCAATGAGCCGACGGGGTCCTCGCTCGATGCGACCAGCCAGCCGCAACCGGAGCCGCCTCAGCACGCGTGCAGCCATAGGGGCTTTAGATGCCGGCTAGCCCAGCCCCGCCGCAGCCATCCATCCCGGCGGGCGGCCGATCGCGGGAGCACCAGCTTCGGGCCGGGCCTTTTGGGTTCTTTGGGGCGGCTTTCGCTTTCCGAGCGCGGGTTCCGATGATCGATGAAAGGCAGCCCTCATCCGAGAGGGGGGCAACGCGGGAACCACCTCGTGTGGACGAACCCTCCCGCGACCCTCACCTCTGTCGATATTGCCCGGGTCGGAACCGGTGTCTGAGGTCCCGCGCTCTTCCTTTCGTTAGCTAGAGCTTTCGGCTGGCCCTTTTAGTGTCGGGGACTCCGCTATCTTCCGCTCTAGCTCGGGCCCCCGCTTTTCTGTTTCGGGTGCGCCATTCCGATGATCGATGAAAAGGCAGCCCTCATCCGAGAGGGGGGCAACGCGGGAACCACCTCGTGTGGACGAACCCTCCCGCGACCCTCACCTCTGTTGATAATGCCCGGGTCGGAACCGGCGTCTGAGGAATGTCGCTCGCTTTCTTAATTTCTTTCCTTCTTCTCTATAACCCACCCCTAAGACTCTTAAACCGATGACAAGATCGCTCTTAGCTCCTTCCTTCGCGTTTTCTATCCAGCGCGGTTCCGATGATCGATGAAAGGCAGCCCTCATCCGAGAGGGGGGCAACGCGGGAACCACCTCGTGTGGACGAACCCTCCCGCGACCCTCACCTCTGTCGATATTGCCCGGGTCGGAACCGGTGTCTGAGGTCCCGCGCTGGAACGTTACTTTTTCTCTTCGGTTGGGAGTGAGGGGCGGGGCCGGGCATTATGTATACGTAGGGCAGGGGCAGCGGCAGGGTGGCGGGGTCCGCATGTGCATGTCCAGTTCTAGCTGTCTGTGCTATGTCGAATTTTAATGCATTCTCTTTGTTCGGATTCTGTGACATTGAAGGCCGGCTGGGAAGAATCAGAGAGCAAACGGGGGGTGAATTACGGATCTGGAAGCCTAAGGGCCCGGCGGCCGGAGGAAAAGGGGCGTGCGGGCATGCGAGCCGGATGCAGGGCGGACCGTAGCTGCCGCAGCCTCCAGGGCCTCGGCCCCGCCAGCGTGTGGTGGCGGGGGCGGGGGCGAGCGGGCGCCCGGGGAAAGGTAGGTGGGGCTGGGCGTGGCGCGGGCCGCGGCGACCGAAGGGCGGGCCCGGGGCGCGGCCCCACGCGCTCCCCTCAAGCCGCTGAGCTTCCCCGCCTCTCGTACCCGCGGCTCCCGAGGCGGCCGGCCGTCCCCTCCAGCCCGCCGGCGCTGCGCTGCGGGGCCGGGCCGGGGGCATACTTCAGGTCGGCTTTGAAGCAGGGGAAGGGGCGATGCGCACCGGCTACTGCGGGCCAAGATGATGGGCCGGAGGGGGGCGGGCATGGCCCGGGGCGGAGCCTCGGAGGGGGGGGAGTGGCGGGCGCTGGCGCGGACGGCGCGGGGCAGCGGCCGCGAGCAGGCGGCAGCCGCGAGGAGCGTAGAGAGGCGTAGCGAGCGGCGCCGCGGCCGCGGCGTCGAGAGGGCGTCGAGAGGCCGCGGCCGCGGCCGAGGGACGACCGGACGGGCCGAGCCCGAGGCCCGAGGCCGCCGGCGGGGACGGCGAGGGGCGGCGGTCGCGAGGAGCGTAGAGACGCGTAGCGAGCGGCGCCGCGGCCGCGGCCTCGAGCGTGGGCGGCCGCCGGGCCGAGCCCGGAGGCCCGAGGCCGCCGGCGGGGACGGCGCGGGGTGGCACCCCCGAGGGGTGACACGGCGCCGGACGGGGCCGAGACCGGAGGCCCCGAGGCCCGCCGCGCCGCGCTGCGGCGTCCACTCCACGGGAACAGCGGCGCCGCGGGGGGCGAGGGAGCGGCCCGGGTCGCCTGCGGGTTCGGGAGGAGGGAGGAGGCCGCGGCGGGTGGCGTCTCAAGAGCGAGAGCGGCCGCGCAGAGGCTTGGCGGGGGAATGGCGGCGAGGCCCCCGCGGGCGCATTGGGCGCGGAGAAGACGAAAGGGGGGGGGGGAGCCCGGCGCCGCCCCCCCCCCCCCCCCCCCCCCCCCCCCGCTTGGGCGGCGCCGGAGGGGCGAAGGGAGCGGAAGCGGTCGGAGGGGCGCCGGAGGTGGGGCCGGGGCGGCCGCGTACTGCCGAGGCGACCCCTTGATCCGATCCGCGGCCCTCGCGCGCTGCGGGACCGAGCCCAAGTCAGACCGAGAAGGACCGAGAAGGGGTACGAGAAGGATCGGGGCGCACCGGACAGGGTCAAGGGCAGGGGCGGGGCGAGGGATGTGGGGGAAGGAGGAGGCGAAGGAGAAAGAGGCGGGCGGGGCGGCAGCCCAGCTCCGGGCGCGGAAGGGCCGGGGGGAGGGTGGGGGGGGGGGGGGGGGGGGGGGGGGCGGGGAGGGGACGGGAGGAGGAGGCGGCGGCGGGCGGGGCGACAGGCCCAGCTGCGGGCTCGGAAGGGGCGTGCCCCGCGCCAGAGAGGCGCCGAAGCGGGTAAAGGCAGCGAGGGCGGCTGGAGGCGGACTTGCGGAGTCAAGGCCGAGCCGTCCGAGGCAGCGAGTGCGCCGGAGGGGGTAAAGGTAGCGAGGGCAGAGAGGACAGCCGGGGAGCGGGGGGCGGCGGTGGCCGCTCGGGCCATCCACGGGGACAGCGCCGCCGGGGCATGCGAGGAGGCGGAGGGGGCGTAGGGCGGCGGCAGCGAGGGGGGGAGGGGCGGAAGGAGCGGAGGCAAGCGCAGCGGCAGGCAGCTGCCGGGAGGAGAGCGGCACCGACGCCGCGGGCGAGGGACGGGCGGCCGCGGCCGAGGCCCGACGCGGGGGCAGCGGCAGGCGCGGGGGAGAGGGGGGGGGGGGGGGGGGGCGTGGCTGCGGGCAAGGCCCCCGGAAGGGCCTGCGCTGCTGCGCCGCATTGGGCCGACGCGCTGCGCCGCGCCGAGGCATAGGGCGGGAGTCGGAGGACAGGGCTGGGCCGGCGGGAGCGAACTGCTGAGGCGGCCCCCGATCCGATCCGCGGCCCTTCTCGCGCTGCAGGGCCGAGTCCAAGTCGGACGAGAAGGATACGCGCCGCGGGTTACGAGAGGGGTACGAGAAGGATCGGGGCGCACCGAGAAGGGCCGAGTACATGGCCGAACGGACGCAGGAGAAGGAAACGCGGCGCGGCGTGGGGAGGGCTCCCGCCGGCGGACCGATTTCAGAGCGGCGGCGCGTCCGAGGGACGAGCAGAGGGCTGCGCTCGGGCAGAGGGCGCGGGGACGAGGGCGCAGGCAGGGATCGAGGCGGGGCTGAACCGGGGCGGAAATGGGCTCCCGGAGTCCAAGGGACGCGGTAAGGCGGCGGTCCGGGAGAGAGTTTCGTGGGGAGGCCGCATGGGGCCGCGCCGGCGCCGCGGAGGCGGCCGGAGCGGCCGACCGGGGGTGGTGCGGCGGAGCGAGGGAGGGCGGCCGCGCGCGGAGGACCCGCCACGCGGCTCCCGAGGCGGCCGCACGGCCCTCGCGCGCTGCAGCTGCCAGGCCGAACTGAGGTCGGGCGGGCCGAGCCGAGGTCGGGCAGAGGGCGCGGGGACGAGGGAGGACCGGCGGGGATCGAGCGCGCAGGCACGGCTAGGGGCGGGGCTGAGGCCGGGGCGGCGCCGCGTTCGTCCGCGGTCGGTGCGGGGACGAGAGAGGTCCGGCGGGGATCAGGTGGCGGCGGTGGCCGCTTGAGACGCGGTTGAGTCCGGGCGGCGAGGGGCCCGGTGCCACGGGTGAGGCCGCAGGGCGTGCAGCCGCGCGCAGACCCGCTCGGCCGCGGCGCGGCTTCGGGAGCGACCCGCCGCCCCTCGCGCGCTGCGGGGCCGAGCCGAGGTCAGGCCCTGCCGCGCCGAGGGGCACGGGAAGGACGGGGGGCGCACAGGAAGAGTGCAGGCAAGCTCGGGAATACCCGCCGAGCCACGCCGCTGGCAGCTGCGTCCGGCAGATCTCGAAAGCAGCGGTTCTTCTCTGCCCCTGGGTCGGCGCCAGGGGCTCAGGCTCTGCGGGGCGAGCAGCGCTCAGGCCCGGCCACGCAGCACACGGGGCGATGGGGCGCACCGCAGGCGGAGAAGAGTGGAGAGGCGCGCAGCGTCCGAGGCCGACGGGGCGAAGCGCTGGCGCGCGGGCGCCGGCTGGATTGAGGCTTAGCTGAGCAGTCGAAGCGAAGGGCGGCTCAGGCCGCTCAGCTGCAGGGATCAGCTACTCGACCTGTGCAGGGTGATGCGATGAGAGACGCCCGCGCAGATCGGGCCGGCGATGGATCCCGCTCGGGAGAGGCAGCACTGCCGATGACTCGCGCGCGGGTACAGCTGGCATGTCGCCTCTTCCTGCTCGATCTCCGGCCGGCTTGAAGCCGTCAGTCGGATCGGAAGCGGCGCGCGCGGCACTGCTGCGGCTTGGTCGACTGGCTGAGAGCGAGCGGGCGGCGAGCCGCCAACTTCTCCTCCTCCGACTGCTTCCGATTGCATTTCGAAGCCACGAGTCGCGCGGGCTCAGCGAATTGAACAGGTCGCACAGGTCAACGGGGAGTACACGTTTTCTTCGAATCGGCGTAGCCGTCGTTCCGAAAGTTCATCTTCATGATCAGCGCAGCGTCCCTCGCTGCACCGCGCACCTCTCGTGCACGACGCGCCGAACTTCGGAACGCGGCGATCTAGATCTGCGTCTAATGATATGTCCACGCAACTAATATAATGATATGATCATGATCATGAGCCGCTGAGCTTGCCTTGGCTTCGCCGCGGCGCACGTGCACGTTACTAAGTTAATTGGAGGTTCGCGTTAAGTCTCAATATTGACATGGTTTCGAAATATTGACAACGTTTCGAAATGTGCTTGTTAACCATCATGCATATGGCATTCAAGTTTAGAGTAGAATTCGCGATCGAGGCTTATATTAAACTTACTAAGTTTAGATGCTTTGTAAACGCATGTGTATTTGTGTTTGTATTTGATTTGTAGCCCGATCGTGCAATTTGTCGTGCGATATTAACAGCCCGCCCAGGCGACGCAGCTTGCAGGGGGGCCAAGGCCCGCGGCCGTCCCCTTTGCTCTCGGGCTCTGACGCTGGTGCTTAAACTTTAAATTTGCTTGGCCATCGTCGACTGATCATAAAGCCCACGAGTTGCTTGAGGTGAAGCTCATGGCCGACACTGCCGAAGTCTACGGATCTAGACAACAATTAATTGCAAATCAAAATTCAATGCAAGGCCTCATTTCAGAAAATGACGTAATAAAATTCAGAAGACTCATGGTCACGACAAGCTCGATCGCGCGAGGGACACGTGAACGCAGAGAATAATTTTTTTAGGGGGCACAAGAGAGACAGGATCGGATGCATCGATATCATCAGCTGCAGACGACGACGCCGCACCAAACAAAGATTCCAAGCAATTCATTATAAATAGAAAGCGGGGTATAAATGATCAAACTCTGAGAGCCAGAAAGTGGCCATGGGGTAACAATGCAACATGTACAGGAGGCTGAAGACGCAACAAGGGTCCGGCGGAAGAGAGGTCTATTGAGAACAACTAATCATGATCTTGAATACGATCAACTCGCAACTGCAACCGAGGAAAACTAAAACTTGTTAGGAAAGTCATGCGAAAAGCTCCAATACAGATTGAGGGACCGTCGAATACCCCGTTAAACAAAAAGTCGGCCCCGCACAAACGCATCGCAGGGGCTGGGGAGGGCCCGGAGAGCGCGAATAAATTGCTAGTGCGGATCCCGGACCTCGTTTCAAAACGAACCCTAGGTCCCCGGAGAGGGGTCCAAGGGTCCCCAAAATCTGTACCCCTGGCCCCGCAGACGCCGGTGCACGCAGTACTCGGAGAGGCCGTTCAATACACGTCCCTACGAAGATCCGATAGCCTGAAAGGGGCGCTTCCGCGGGGCGGGGGCGGACGGACGCTCGCCTTGGCCCAGGCGGACTTGATGGCGAGCTCGGACGCGCTGCTGGCAAGCGCCGCGCACGCCAGCTCGAGCCGCCGGGCGTCGAGGTAATCGGCGAGGATCGCGAGCTCGGCGAGGAAGACGAGAGCCGAGGCGGCGGCCCGCGGTCGGGGTAGGCCCCGGGGCGAGGGCGGCCGCCGCGGGTGAGGGGTGCGAGAGGGCGACGCCGGCCGCCGACACGAGCGAGGAGCGGAAGGGGAGCGGGACGGGGGCCACGTCGGCGTCGGAGCAGCTCGAGGCGAGGGAGAGGATGCGGGCGTCGGCGCGAGCGCCGCGGGGCACGGGATATGGACGCCGTCGGAGCAGAGAAGGATCATCGGTGTCATAGCTGTCATCCGACGAAGACGAGCTCGAGGAGGAGCGAGATCGGAGGCATTTCTGGGAGAGTTCGGCCACGTCCGCTCCAGACGGCCCTCCGCCTCCCGCGCCGCCGCGTTCGGATCTGAGCCTCGCGGCGTCGCAGGGCGCCCGGCGCCGTCCCCGAAGCCCGAGCCGGCGGGGGCGCACCGATCTCATCGCCGCGGGCGGCGGTGATGAGTCGCCGACGCCGCGCGTTGCCGAGCGCCTTGGTGGAAGACCTGGCCGAATATTAGCAAAGGCGGGGTGGGGTGGGGTGACGAAGCCGGGCCGGCGTACGTGGTCAATGCGGGGCGGGGCGCGGCGGCCGCCGCCGCGACGCAGGCGGGCGACGAGGGCGGGGCGCCCCTAGGTGGCAAACCTGGCCGAATTTCAGAGGGGGTAAGGTGTAGGGGGGGGACGAAGCCGGGCGGGCGTACGTGATCAACGTCGTGGGATGGCGGCCTCGGCTCGTGGGGATACGATTCGGCCTCGTCCGCTCCCGTCGGCCTTCCGCCCCGCGCGCGGCCTGTGCGCAGGGACTAAAGATAACATCGGCGACGCGAGCGCGAGGATTAAAGGTGCGAGGTTACCATAAATAGATCCCACCCCGCACGTCGAATCCCAACACCTCGCCCCTCCCACTCCGGGTCGCCCGCCCGCACGGCCCGGCCGGCGACCATGTACTTCCAGACGGTCCACGACGCGTACGAGCTGATCGAGTTCGACGGGCCGTGGGGGCGGACGCAGCTCGTGGTGCTAAAGTCCGACGCCGGGCCTCCGTCTGCTCTGCCGAGCTCGCGCGCGTCCTGGGCGAGCCGCCGTTGGCCGAGGGCGAGGGCGAGGACGAGGTGCAGGACGTGCTCACCGCGCGCTATGGCGTCCCAGCGCGGCCCGTGCCGAGCGAGCACGCGATCCTCCTCCTGGAGACCCTCGGGGCCGTCCGGCGCGGCGAGTACACGCCCGAGGACCCGCCGCGCCTCTTGTCGATGAGGTACGTGCTCGAGGTCGTCGACCAGGCGTGGCGGGACAGCGACGAGGCCCGGAAGCGCGCCGCTGCCACCGCGTTCTACGCCGCCAACGAGCGCCGCCGCCTGTGCGCCCTCTCCCGCTACGACCTGCACGTCGTGCGCGTCGGCGGCGAGCGGCTCTACGCCCTGCCGGCGACCCGGATCGAGGCTCCGGACCTGAAGCTCTGGGTCCCCATGGCGTCGCTCTCCGAGCTCCTCTACGGCTCCTCGCGCGCCACGAACTCGCTCCGCCGGGAGATCGAGCGCCGCCTCCCGGAACTCGCGTCGGGCGGCCCGCACCGCTGGAACGTTACGACGCTCAGCGTCGGGCGCGAGCGCTTCGGCATGCTCACGAGGACGCTCACCTACTACGCCGGCATCGGCGCCGAGGTCGACGGGGAGCGAACGCGGAGCTCGGCGCGCCGCTGGGCGTTCCTCAGCGCCGTCGCCGTCGAAAGCCTCCTGAAGGATCTCCCCGGCCGGGATCCGAACCTCCACCTCGACTTTCGCCGCCAGCGGCTCGTGCTAGAGGGCGCCGACCCGCCACCGTCGCCGCCGCGGCCCCCGCGCCGGCGCCTGCGGGACCCAGGGTCGGTATCTTTGGCGCGCGCGAGTGGCTCGCCGACACGCACGTCGCCAACGTGATGAGCCTCTTGCTCCACCGCGCCAAGAACGCGCGCGTGCGGGCCCTGTACCCCATGCCGGTGGAGATTCTGACGAGCCTCCTTCGGCGCTACGCTGCGGCGGGCGAGGAGCGGCGTCAGCGCAAGGCCCTGGGGTTCGTGGCGCGGGGGGGTACCCTCTTCTGCCCGGTCTCGACGTCGATCGCGCGGCGCGGGGCGGAGCGGACGTCGAACAGCGGCGGGCACTGGACGCTGCTCGTGCTCTCCGGCGCCGCGAGGTCCGACGGCGCCGCGCCCCGCGCCCCCGCGCCCGAGCCCGCGTCCTCTGCGCCACTCGCGATCGCGCCGCCCCCGCAGGACGACGCGGTACTGGGACAGCCTCGGCGCGCCCTGCGACGCCAGGTTGCTCTACGCCGCCCAGGCGGCCTTTCCCGCGCACGCGTACCGCGAGGAGACGGCCGGTGGGCGCCTCCAGGGGACGGGTTCCAATGCGGCATCTGTGCGGGCCCGGTTCGATTCCGCGGGGTAACGGGATCAAACTCATGCCGCGCGCACCGCGCAGGGGTCCTCTGGATCGCGGACGTGGGGATCGTCGAGGCGACGACGGGCTTTCCGTGGTCGGACGAGCTCGAGCAGGGCTCCATCCACTTCTTCCGCCCCGGGGGCCCTATGGCGGATCAGATCGCAAAGGACAACGGGAAATTCATCGCCGAGAAGCGGCTGGCGTACCGGCGGATGCTGGAGAGCATGGACCACGGCGGGGCGACGCTCTTTGACGTGGACGCCCTCGTGGACCCCGAGCGCGTGGTGCTCGGCGCCGCCGGGGACCCTGTACCCCCCAAGCGCGCCCGCGCCCCGCCGGCGCCCGCCCCCGCCGAGCCGGACGAGTCCGAGTCGGACTCGGGCGGCGCCGATCCCGAGGGGTCCGCCGAGGCGGGGGCCTCGCCGCCCCCGCCGCCCGTACCCCCGGCCGACGAGCACGGCGAGGAGGAGGACGAAGGCCCCGCGGGCGACGAGCCGGCAGAGCGGGGCGCCCCGTACGGCCTGCGCGAGGAGGATCAGTCGCGCGAGCTCAAGGCGCAGCTCGCCGCGTACGAAGAGTTTCGCACCCGCCTCCTCAACCCCGACCGCCCCGGCGCCGCCGTCGAGCGCTCCACGACGCTGGCGAACGAGCGGACGACGCTCCTCCGGTTCCTGGGGTACTGCGCCCTCCGCGAGAAGATCGACGGCGCTCTCACGCTCGACCTCTTCTCCGGCGCCCGCGTCGACTTTATCGACCTGTGGATGCGGTTCCTCGCGTTTCTCCGCGGCGAGCGCAGGGTCCGGGCGGGCACCTTGGCGGGGTACACGCAGGCGGCCCTCCAGGCCCACTCCTTTGTCCACGCGCGGACGGCCGGCGCCGCCGCCGGCTCCGAGGGCCCCCACGGGCGCCCGCTGCGGAACCTGATCGCCCAGCTGAGAAAGGAGAAGCGCGAAGGCGTGAAATGGCGTCAGCGCGGACCGAACTGGGTGCCGTTCGAGGCGCTCCTCTCGGCGCGGCTGGATGCGCTCGAGGCGGCGGAGCGGGCGCCGTTGGAGTACGAGAGGGCGCTCGCCCTCCGCGAGGGCGTCCTCCTGTCGCTCCTCGTCTCCACGCCCTCGCGCGTCGGCATCGTCCGCCGCCTCAGGTGCCGTACCCCCCGCGCCGCGCCGTCGCCCCGCGCCGAGCGAGGGCCCCGTCCTGCCCCTCTGCGCCCCCCGCAGGATCGGCCACACGCTGCGGCGGGACGGCGGCGCGTGGACAATCACGCTCACCCAGATGCGGGCGGACGCGGGGCAGGGCGAGGCCGTCCTCTCGTCGAAGACCGCGAAAACTGCGGGGGCGATCAGCTACCCGATCCCGGAGTTTGTGCAGCGGCCGCTCACCTCGTACGTCGAGCGGTACCGGCGCCTCCTCCTCCCGCCGCTGCCGGGGGGCGCGGACGAGGGCTGGCTCTTCACGAGCGCCTCGGGAGCGCCCCTCTCCGACTCGGCCTGGAGCGTCTTTGTCAAGCGCGTGACGGAAAAGTGGACGGGGGTACCGGTGACGGCGCAGGCGATGCGGGCCATCATCACGACGCACGTGCGCGACGAGGCCGCGGCGAACCGCATCTCCGGCGACACCGCGGCCGCCGTCGTCGACGGGACGGGTACGCCGAAGCGCCCCCGCCCCCTCGCCTCCCTCGCCCCACCCGCGCGCCGGCAGCCAAGCTTCTGGGCCACTCGGTGCTGACGGCGACGCAAAATTACGATTACTCGGCGCGGGCGCGCACGGCGGCGGCGGCGGTGGCGTACCTCGAGCAGCTCGCCGTCAAGCACGACGAAGCCCGGCTCCGGGCCCGCGAGAGCGCCGCCGCGGCCGAGGCGCCGCCCCGCCTCGAACTCCCGCCGGCACCGGCGCTGCCGCCGCCGCCGCCGCCGCCGTCCGGATCCCCCGCGCCCTCGACGGCGGGCGGGAGCTTGGGCGGCGGGACCGAGGTGGGGCGGGACGACGGTGGAGGCTCCGAGGAGCACGCCGACGACGAGCCGGCGCCGTCAACCGCGCCTCCGTCCGCCTCGGCGCGTTTCCGCGCGGGGCGCGGCGCGGAGAGCTCCAGCTCGTACTCGGAGGACGATGGCGAGGACGGGAGCGGCGCGTCCGACGGGAGCGAAGAGGCCAAGCGGCGGCGGACGGGGCCGACAGGCCGCGCGCTTGGGACGCCGACTACACCCTCGAGCGCGAGCTCGCCATCGCCGAGCAGAGGTACTGCGCGCCCTGCGATCGGGTGAGCAGGTCGCGCCGCCCCGCCCCGCGCCGCCCCCCCGCGCCGCCGCCCTGACGCACCGCAAGGAGTTTAAGAACTCGGCCGGGGCGCGGGCCCACGAGCACTACTGCTCGCGCGGCCTCCTCCGTGGCGCGCGCGGCCGGCGTGGCCTCGGCCGCGCGCGCGGGCGCCGAGGCGGCGCCTCCCAGGAGCCCGTCCCCGTCGGCGTCGCCGCCGCCGGCCCCGCGCCGCCCCTCTACCACCTGCACTGGCGGTCGGCCTCGCCGTACCCGGCGGGGCAGGTGGTGGCGGCGCTGGCGACGCACGCGGCGAGCCCGCTCCCCGGCGTGTGGTTCGCGCGCCTCGTCCAGACGATCGACCTGCCGAGCGGCGAGTACGAGTCACGCTTCGTGGTGCTGAAGCGCTTCGGCGGCGCGTGGGCGCCGAGCCAGGAGGGCGGACCGCGCGAGTGGAGCTTTCCTTCGTCACTTTATCCCGTCGAGTACGAGGGACGGAACGGCACGGTCGAGATCCGAACCGGCCCCGAGCGCGTTCTGGAGCTGCTGGGCCTCCCGGCGCCTGCCACGCCGTCCTCGTCTCCGTCGTCGTCGCGCGGCGGCGGCGCCGGGCGCGGCGCCCAGCCTGCCCGGCGGCGCGGTCGCCCGCCAAAGACGCGTACCTGAGCGAAGGATCGGTATTGTCACGGAGCGACGGGCAATTGTCCTAGGGGCGGGGGGCGGCTCGCTCACGCGCTCGACAGAGCCGACCCAGGCCTTGGAGGATTCACATCCGCTCCGTGACGGCGGAAAGCGCCCGCTCCTGTGCGTGTACGCGAGTTATTGCTTGGTATATGCGTTGCGATGGCGGGAAGGAAGTACCGCGATGGCCGAAGAGGGGGTACACGGTACGGGCGGCGCCCCGGCCACCCCGCCCTAGACGGAATCGCCGCCGCTCCGTGACGGCCGAGGGGGGTACGGGCAGCGCCCCGGCCGCCCCGCCCTAGACGGAATCGCCGCCGCTCCGTGACGGCCGAGGGGGGTACGGGCGGCGCCGCGGCCGCCCCGCCCTAGACGGAATCGCCGCCGCTCCGTGACGGCCGAGGGGGGTACGCGCGGCGCCGCGGCCGCCCCGCCCTAGACGGAATCGCCGCCGCTCCGTGACGGCCGAGGGGGGCACGGGCGGCGGAGGGCGGCGGTGGGCTCCGTCCTCTTTCCTTCGTACCCCGCGAGCTCGGTGGGCTCCTCCATCTGCGCGGGCGGGGATGAGAGTTGTACTCGTTATCTATTTGGCTTTTTATATATATCTTAGTGACAACTTCAGGGGATATGGGTGACACGAGGAGCTTACCGCGTCACCGGGGTACGAAGGAAAGAGACACGGGCCTACCCCGCCGCCCGTCACGGAGCCGCGTCAGTTCCCTCTAGGGCGGCGCCGGCGTCGGGCGAGGGACGTACCGCGCCGCGGGGGGTACGAAGGAAAGAGACACGGGCCTACCCCCGCCGCCCGTCACGAAGCCGAGTCAGTTCCCTCTAGGGCGGCGTCGGCGTCGCGCGAGGGACGTACCGTGCCGCGGGGGTACGAACGAAGGAGGGGTGCACCTACCCCCGCCGCCCGTCACGGAGCCGCGTCAGTTCCCTCTAGGGCGGCGTCGGCGTCGGGCGAGGGGCTCACCGCGCCGCCGGGGGTACGAATGAAAGAGGTGCACCTACCCCCGCCGCCCGTCACGGAGCCGCGTCAGTTCCCTCTAGGGCGGCGTCGGCGTCGGGCGAGGGGCTCACCGCGCCGCCGGGGGTATGAAGGAAAGAGACACGGGCCCACCCCCGCCGCCCGTCACGGAGCCGCATCAGTTCCCTCTAGGGCGGCGCCGGCGTCGGGCGAGGGGCTCACCGCGCCGCCGGGGGTATGAAGGAAAGAGACACGGGCCCACCCCCGCCGCCCGTCACGGAGCCGCATCAGTTCCCTCTAGGGCGGCGTCGGCGTCGGGCGCGGAATTCACCTCCTACGCGGGGTACGAACGAAGGAGGGGTGCACCTACCCCCGCCGCCCGTCACGGAGCCGCGTCAAGCCCCTCTAACGGGACGCCGGCGCTGAGCAACGGGCGCACCTATCGTATCGAAGGCGACAGCTTGCGAACGCGACTCCGGATCCGCTTAGATTGGCCGCGCGCCCGTCCGGCGTGGGTCCACGCCGCCTATCACGGAGCTCGGGCCGTGTCGGTAGAACGCGCACGTAGCCCGCTCGATCGAGGCCGCGGCCGCCGGGCCTCGAGCTCGTCCGCGCCGGACGACCCAGGCCTGCGCGGTTGTAAGCTATCAAGGCGCTCGACCTCGCTGCGCGGCGCGATGCATATGGCACGGCGCACCAGTCCTCCGCCATCTCCTCGACTTTTCGACCGCGAATATCGTCCGGAAGCTGTTGCGGTCGGAGGCGAAGGTACAGTACCTCGGGCGCGCGCGCGCCACACCCGCCGGCCGCCGGGCACGAAGCCGAGGCGATCCGAGCCGCCGAGGTCTCCGATCCGCGGCTCTCTCACCCCAACCGCCGCATCTGCGTCGCGCTGGGGGCGCTGCAACGATACGTTCCGGTGACACGCCGATGTGGCCTGCTGGACGCTCGCTGTGCGAGCGAAACGCCCGCAACGAGCGCTAGACAGCGACGCGCCTCGCGGCTCGCCGCAGAGCTCGCCCCGGCTCGCTCCCATGATCAGCGGATTTGGGGTACGCATTTACGAAACAGACGTCGACGAGCTTATTGCATCACGGCCTGGCTGTAGCTATAGCGCTGCGTTTTCTAGCTGTACGGAGCCTACGAACGCGTCAACTACGGCTCGCGCCGCGGCCGACCGCGTAAACACAGAAGATCGAATTCGGTGCTCCGGGTACCTCCTGGCGCGTGACGCCCACGCGGCGCCGCAGGTGCGCGATGCGCGGATCCGCGAGGATCTTTGCGGAGAGCTCGTCCGCCTCGGCCCGCGCGAAGCGGGCGACGACGGTCTCAATCCCCGCGAGCAGGGCGAGGACGGCGCTCTCGGAGGCGGGGAGTTCGGTCGCTGATCCCCAAGAGGCGGGCTCCTGAGCTCCGGGCGGGGTGATGCGGACGAGCCAGTGGCCGCGCGGCTCCGGCAGTACGACGACGTGTGCGCGCACGAGGAGGCTGGCGACGGCGGGCTCGACGACCTCGGCGACGCGCTTGAGCAGGGTCGGAGTCCGGAGCGCGAGGGCGATCGGTCGACCGGCGACGAGGGCGCTGGAGATGCGACGGGCGGCGTTTTGAACGACGGTAGAGGCCTCCATGATCGTCGAGGTCGATGGCAAATGTGCGTCCAGGGACCGTCTGCTCCGCCTTTAAGCACGCCGTCAGTTGAATTCGAGCGAAAGCGCCTTCCCCGCCCCACGCGTCCAGCGTTTCGGTTGAATCCGCAAATCACGTATATTCGAGAACAACGCGCGCAGTCGGCTCGCGATCCGCGAGCGACGGCGGGAGTTGGGCGGGCGGGCCGGGGTATCGAGGGGTACGGGGCGGGAGAGGCGTTGCAGAGGGCATGTGGAAGCGAACGAGGGCACGTGTATGCGGAAAGGGCTCGTCGTCCGCGTGGAGGTTGTCGAGGGGGTACACGGTTGAGGGAGGAGATCGGCCGCGCCCTAGACGGAATCGCCGCCGCTCCGTGACGGCCGAGGGGGGTACGGGCGGCGCCGCGGCCGCCCCGCCCTAGACGGAATCGCCGCCGCTCCGTGACGGCCGAGGGGGGTACGGGCGGCGCCGCGGCCGCCCCGCCCTAGACGGAGGCGCCGCCGCTCCGTGACGGCCGAGGGGGGTACGGGCGGTGGAGGGCGGCGGTGGGCTCTGTCCTCTTTCCTTCGTACCCGCGAGCTCGGTGGGCTCCTCCATCTGCGCGGGCGGGGATGAGAGTTGTACTCGTTATCTATTTGGCTTTTTATATATATCTTAGTGGCATCTTCAGGGGTTTGGGTAGCACGAGGAGCTTACCGCGCCGCCGGGGGTACGAAGGAAAGAGACACGGGCCTACCCCCCCGCCCGTCACGGAGCCGAGTCAGTTCCCTCTAGGGCGGCGCCGGCGTCGGGCGAGGGGCGTACCGCGCCGCCGGGGGTACGAAGGAAAGAGGTGCACCTACCCCCGCCGCCCGTCACGGAGCCGAGTCAGTTCCCTCTAGGGCGGCGCCGGCGTCGGGCGAGGGACGTACCACGCCGCGGGGGGTACGAAGGAAAGAGACACGGGCCTACCCCGCCGCCCGTCACGGAGCCGAGTCAGTTCCCTCTAGGGCGGCGCCGGCGTCGGGCGAGGGACGTACCGCGCCGCGGGGGGTACGAAGGAAAGAGGTGCACCTACCCCCGCCGCCCGTCACGGAGCCGAGTCAGTTCCCTCTAGGGCGGCGCCGGCGTCGCGCGAGGGGCGTACCGCGCCGCCGGGGGTACGAAGGAAAGAGGTGCACCTACCCCCGCCGCCCGTCACGGAGCCGAGTCAGTTCCCTCTAGGGCGGCGCCGGCGTCGCGCGAGGGACGTACCGCGCCGCGGGGGGTACGAAGGAAAGAGGTGCACCTACCCCCGCCGCCCGTCACGGAGCCGAGTCAGTTCCCTCTAGGGCGGCGCCAGCGTCGCGCGAGGGACGTACCGTGCCGCGGGGGTACGAACGAAAGAGGGGTGCACCTACCCCCGCCGCCCGTCACGGAGCCGAGTCAGTTCCCTCTAGGGCGGCGCCGGAGTCGGGCGAGGGGCGTACCGCGCCGCGGGGGGTTCGAAGGAAAGAGATGCTGGTGGAGGGAGAGCCCTAGACGGAGGCGCCGCCGCTCCGTGATGGCCGAGGGGCTACGCGCGGCGCCGCGGCCGCCCCCCCCCCGTAGACGGAGGCGCTGCCGCTCCGTGACGGCCGAGGGGGTACGCGCGGCGCCGCGGCCGCGCCGCCCTAGAGGGACGCGCCGCCGCTCCGTGACGGCAGCCGGGGGGTACGCGCGGCACCGCAGCCGCCACGTCCTAGACGGAGTCGCCGCCGCTCCATGACGGCCGCCGGGGGGCACGGGCCGGCGGAGGGCGGCGGTGGGTTCTGTTCTGTTTCCTTCGTACCCCGCGAGCTCAGTCACCACCTCCATCTGCGCGGGCGGGATGACTCTGTAGTAGAGTCTGTACGAAACGGGCGTTGGGGAGCGGACGTACGACGCCCAAGGTGCGCATTGAGAGCTCCGCCTGCCCCGGCGGCATGTATCTAAGCATTATAAGCTGTCGCTTCGACCCGGCGCAGGTCGCGCGAGGAGCGACGAGCCGAACCGCGTCGCAGGGCTTGGCGTCGTCCTCGCCGCGAGCCCGATCGGCGTCTGCGCGAGCGCGTCAAGAGTGGCGGCGGGCGGACCGCGTCGAGCCCCTGAAAGGATTCAGGGCGGCACCGTGACGGCCGCGGGGACTCCGGGAAGGAGGCCCCATGGCACAGTAACTGCACCGGTTTCGAGGAACGTTTCGAGCGAGCTTCTGTATGTGTCAAAGTTGGATGGCGAGTCATCTTAAGCTTTCGAGGGCCGAGGAGGAGCAGTAACGCACGGCCGGGGGTGTCATGGACCACGATGTGGGCTCGACCTCTCATGTTCGCGCTCGCGAGCTAGGGCACGCAAGGGCGCGCCGACATGCGCGCTCGCGTTTCAGGCTGCATACGAGACGAACGCACGCGAATTCGCCGATGCTGTCGTCCTCATCCGGGGCGAGGCCGGAATTGAAAGGGGGGCTCAACGATGCTCGAAAGGGACGAAAAAACGCGGCAGACCGGCTGGAACGCGTCTTAGCAGATGGGAGACACCGCTTGGCCGGCTGGGTACCGTGAAAGCTCCGCCCACGCGAAAGCTCCGCGTAGCGGATGCAGTCGGGCGGGAGCGTAGGTCCGCAGAAGCCGCCGAACGCCGCCCCGCCGCCCCAGTCGACGGGTGCGCGCTATGACGAGCACCGCGGCGCGCCGTGCTCCGCTAACGCCGATCCGCAGCGGAGGGTCATTGTGTCGTATGTAAGCAGGTGTTGTTGCTCCCGGTCTCGTTCTGCAAGCCCGACTGCGGCGCACGACGCCGATTGTGTCTTCCGTGCTTCATCTCGGACGAGCGCTTCCGCGGCTACAGGAACGCGATTGCGGAGTGGTGCGCATCGTACCGACTGTGTAGAGTGTCTCGTTGTAACCCGCTCGATGCGCAGCGCATGCGGAGGAGTCCCCGAGGCCGTCAATCTCGGGAACACAGGCTCCGTCTGTGCAAAGTACCACGACACTGCGGGGCTTCCGGAGGGCCTGCAGCGGGCGGCGAACCAGCGTTGGGATCTGTTCAAGCGCGTGTTCGACTCGGCCGCGGCGCGCGAAAAGAATTCGAAGCCGGAGAAAGGGCAGCGCCGGCAGGAGAAAGAAGGTCCCAAGAAGGCGAACGGCGGCGACGGCAAGGCCGGCGACGGCGACGGAGGAGAAGAAAACGAGGAGAACGAGGAGGACGAGCAGGCCGAAGAAGCTGGCGACGATTCGGACGATGATCAAGACCGCCCGCGCAAGGGCCGTACGCGTCGCGCCGACGCGACGGTCGAGTACAGGGCGGAGGTCATCGTCGAGAATCTCGCGGATGGCTGGCTCGGCAGCTTTCGGCGGGTCGTCCCTCGACCACCTCAGCATTCGCCAGCCGCAGCCTTGCCGTCGTCGAGCACGGCGCCGGCGCCAGCGGGCACGGTGGTGGCGGATGCGAGCGAAAGCTCCTCCAACAGCGCAATTGTCAGCGTCAACCCGTTCGCGTCGGGCGAGCTGTCCGCGGCCATGCGCGGGCTCGCCGCCTCCGCACCTGTGGATCTCATCTCGCAAATCAAGAACGATCCGAGCAAGTACAGGGAGCTGGATCGGTTCATGTCGGCGGCCGCTTCCATCGTCACGGCAGGCGAGCTGGAGAACACCGCGACCTTTATGATGGTTTGCCAGGTACAACGCCTCCCAATCCCATTCCCACTCTGCCCGCCGACGAGCTCTTTCGTCGCAGTATGTCGTCCTTTTCTACGAGTACGAGGGTCGGCGGATAGAGGAGGAGGATGCGCAGAAGAAGGCGGGGCGAGCGGTCGAGTCGTTGAGCAGCAAGACCCTGAGCGAACGGATTCGAGGCCTCGTCGAGGAGAAGATAGCGGATTTCGATCGAGATCCGGGCGGCAAGCTCGACTGGGCGAAGATGCTCTCCCTCGAAACGACGGGGACGGTCCAAGACTTTCGCGACAAGACGGTCAACCACACCGACATCGAAAAGGGGAAGAAGAATTTGGTCGATGTGGTCCGCCCCGATCCCGCTCGTCGGCGCGGGCGCCACCCTGACGCCTCGCTCGCATGCGCAGCTTCTGCGGATTCGCAAGATCGGCGCGGCGCTCCGGGCGTTTCCCTGTCTGCGCATGATGGGCCCGAAGACGACGCGAACGCACGTGAAGAAGCTCAACGCGCCCAACTTCTCTCTTGGGCAGGCGGTCCTCGATGTGGAGGAGCACGCGCGCCGGGGGGCGGGGGGCGGCGCCGACGGCTCCGGCGCGGCGGCCGCGCCCCCGCCCCCGCCCAAGGGCGGTCGAGCGTCGAAGAGCGAGGAGAGTAGGCGGCAGAAGGCGGAGCGCGGAGATGAGCTCATCAAGACCGTCCGAAGGTCGCTAGAAGCACACGTGGCGGAGGAAGGCTTGCGTGGCGACGACGCCCTTCTGTCATGCCTCCTCGACCCCGAGATCCCAATCTACCACCCGAACAACCCCCTCTACCTGCACCACAATGGCCCAAGACCGACCCCCGACATGGATCGGTGCCTCTTGCCCGCACCTCGCGGCGGGGGGCGATCCGTTCTCACGTTCTCCGACAGAAAGTTGGACTTCGAAACGGCGTGGGGCAAGGCGGTGTGTGGGCTCAGGGCGGAGGCCGCGGAGAACATCAAAAAGGCGTTCATCGACAACGAGCGCCTCGCGAGCATGCATCCCTATGGTGCGAGCGTGTCGCCCGCGCCTCGATGAATCTTATCCGACTCGGTCGCCAGTCGTTCCGGAGGGGACCATGGAAGACCTCGAGCAGGCCCTCGGTCCAAACCGGTTGGACCCCGACGAGGGAGACGAGGCGGCGGACGAGTGGCCGTCCCTTCAGCGCCTCTCGCCCACTGGAGTCCTCTTGTTCGGCCCGCCGGTCCGTGATTCCGCGCGGGGGCCCGCTTCGCGCTCGCTGATTTGCGTCGCGCAGGGCACAGGCAAGTCACAGTTCGCGCGCGAGCTCGCTCGCCGCATCGGGTACAGCTTCCTCGAGTACAAGCCGTCCCAGATCAACGAATACGTGCTCGCCCGTTCGCCGGCGCACCCGCTCCATCCCTGATCTTGCAGCAGTACGGGCAATCCGAGAAGGTCGTCGAGGCGTTCTTCAACATCGCCCACGACATGCAGGACGTCGTTTTTATGTTAGAGTGCGTTCACCCTCGATTCCTGTGATAAATATGGCGCTCTCGTAATAACGTCTGGTCCAGCGAGGTGGATACGACCGTCCCAGCTTCCAAGCCGTCGACGGACGAACTGCAGCAGAAGGTCCTGAACACGGTACGCTCGAGTGCTCGTGCACGTTTCCCGCGACTCACAGAGTGTTAGTTTGCGACGGCGGTGGACAAACTCTACAACGACGTCGAGCACCGGCGAGTTCGCACAGGCGACCCCGGCCGTGGTCCGATTATAGTCGCCGCGACCAACTATCCGCTCAACATGGACGACAAGTTTTTTCGTCGCTTCCGGAAGCAGTACGCCGTCCTGTGCGTATTCGTTCGCGTTTAATCCCTGTTCGCAGCATCTTCATGCCCCCACCCGACGCCAAACTCCGCCGCGAGATCATCAAGTCCATCATGAAGTTCAAGCAGGAGGAGGCGGCCAATGTGAAGAACGAGAAGCGGCAGGAGAAGGGACTCCCCCCGTCGGTCAAGCGTCTCTTCCGTGAGGAGTGCTTCGCCGACGAGAACCTCGACGAGCTCGCGTCGGACGCAATGTCAGCGGGCTTCACGTACCAGGTCTTCGAGGAAGTTTTCGGGGTTCATCTCCACGAAATCAGGTCCGTCCCCATCGCGTGCCCCGTTCTTGCTTAATCAGGACGACAGGAAAAAGGACATCGACTACGAGAGCGTGAAACAGGCCGTCCGCCGAGGGGAGCCGAAGGAGCCGCTGGACCGGTCCCTCGCGCAATGCGAAGCATTTCGCACGGGCAAGCGCGCAGGGAGGCGTTCCGAGGACGCGGCGGGGGCCGCGGCGCCTGCATCGGCGCCCGCGTCTGCGCCCGCGGCATCGGCGGCGACCGTGGGGCACCCGGCAACAGCCCCGCAAAAGCGTAGAGGTCGCCAAAGCTCCGCTCCCGCGAGGAGAGTACCTCGTGGCCGGGGGCGCGCGCGCGGAGCCGCACGCGGCCGAGGCAGGGGCGCCCGCCAAGCCCCCGTACCGGTCGCCACGCCCGTCGGCTCTCCGAAAGGTATGCAGTGCCGACCCGTGCCTCGCGCCCCAACCTTGATCCTCGCGCAGAAGATGGAGCAACGCCGCCCGACACCTCGCCCCCCAGCAGCCGCAAGCGCAAGGCCGACGAGGTCGACGAGGATGCGCCCGCGGTTCGGAACCCGCCCTCCTGTCCATCTCGTGCTCGAATCACACTCCTCCCGCCAGGCACCAAGCGGGCCGATCGGCGACAATTTGATGGTATGATTTAGGCTTTCGTTCTATCTTTCCCTTTAATTTAACTAGTCTAGTACTCTTCGGACAATTAAAAACCTTGTACTTTTATTACGTTCTTGTTCTTCTTATTACAGATTGGTTAACGTGTATGTAAAGAGGTTTTCTGATTGCAAAAGAAGAGAGAAAGTCAGATTCTGGGGTCGGGGAAAGGGAAAGGCAGGGGGTGCGCATGCCCCGATTGATAAGCGAACTACATACTCCTATATCTAGAGAGCCCTAGAGCCTCGGAGCTAGCTAGCTATAGCTATAGAACGTTGTTCCATTTTATAATTAGAAATCCTATCTTCCCGTCGCAATGTGGCGAACAATGGAAGCCGCAGGGGGCGAGACTAGGTACGGATCCGGAGGGGGGAGGGATGGAGGGACGGGACGCGGCGCGCCGGCGGGGCGAGGGCCCGCGGCGGCGGATGGCCGCAGTGCGGGCTAGAGGAACGGGGCGCGGCGGGGCGAGGGCCCGCGGCCGCGGGCGGCGGACGGTGGCCGGGCAGCGCGGGCTGGACTCCGGGAGGAACGGGGCGCGGCGGGGCGAGGGCCCGCGGCGGCGGACGGCCGCAAGCGCGTCTCCGCGTTGTGCACGCCGCATAGCCCCCCGTGCGGGCGAGAACTCCATCTTGAGTTCAACCCGCGCGGTATGCGTTACAGAACGACAACAGTGCGTGCACGCGCTCGCTAAAGCGCACTGCGGCACGGAGGGGAACGTCTTGGCCGCAGATCTAGATCTAGAGCGCCCGAGCGGCCGCCGGGCGCGCGAGCCATCATCGTCCTCCTCGATGGCGAATAAGAGAGCGATCAGTAATCAACGTTTGATGCATTAGAGCATGCCTCCGACGGGCCGGGAGGCTCGGTCGAGTGAGCCATCAAAATGCCGTCGGCGGGGTCCTGCGCGAAACTTTGAAAAGTGATCTAACATCATCTCAGAGGGTCCAGATCGGTTCTTCGGCCCGCCACGCATGCGCACTTTGATGGGCCGTCGACGTCGCCATCGACATGCATATGCATATATATATGCATGGTGCTCGGATCGACGCTCGTTCGACCCGAGCTAATGGTAGGCGAACTGCCAGATTCTACCCGCCGGCAAATCGGGCGCGCACTGCGTCCGACGGTCCGTTCGAGGGCCGGCCCGGCCGGGAGCCTGGCCGGAGTCTGGGATCGACTGGGGCCGGCGCGCGCGCCGCACCGGGCGGTCGCGACGGTTACGTATACCGTAGTAGTATACGTACAGCTCCGACCGCCCGGGTGAAGCTGTAGCGCAGAAGCGCAGCTGTAGGCTATAGCCTACTAGGCTAGTAGCTAATAGCTATAGCTGGCGGCGCCTGGCGCCGCGGTCGCCGCGTATACGTAGTACTACCGTACTACTACGTAGTACGTATACGGCGGGCCGCGGCCGGGCTGTATACGTACTACGCGTACGGTAGTACCGCGGCCGCATTACGGCCGGCGTAGGCCGCGTAGTTGCCGGCAACTTGCCGCAAATATTAATTAACTTAGTAATTAATAATTGCCGAGACGTATACGCGCGCCGAATTCGGCAATTTAACGACACGGCAATGTTGTTTGGGGTAGGGATTCTCTTAGGACGCCATAGAAGAACTTGGCAATTGTCTCAATTTAATTGTCTAGCTGGCCTCGGCAATTTATCGACTCGGCAATTCCGGTACGTTTTTATACGTGGCAATTAAATTAAAAATATTTTACGGTCCCGGCCCCCGGCCGGGTCTATTTTTGGCCGACATCTAATTCTAAATGATATAAAAGACCCCTCGCGCAGCCCCTCGCGCGTGTCCCATGGGCTCAAAACATATAAAAGACCTGAGCCCTCGGGCCCCTCGCGCGCCGGCTCGGGGGGTCATTCATGGAAAATAGAATTATTTTCATGATCGAAATTATTTCGTTTTGCCCTGGACCGTCGCGTGAACTTCAACGCGACTGCACCGGACCACCCGTCGCGTGAACTTCAACGCGACTGCACAGCACCACCCGTCGCGTGAACTTCAACGCGACTGCACCGGACCACCCGTCGCGTGAACTTCAACGCGACGTCGACTGCACTAGCTGGACCACCGCCGGGCCGGTAGTACGCCCGGTACCCGTCGCGCGCGTGATGCGCATCATGGCATCCATATCATCATGACGCCGATGATGACGTACCTAGTACATGTGCACGGCGCATGCGCAATCATGATCATGATCATGATCGATATCATTGAATCATTGAATGCGCATGCGCATCATGATCAGTTCTTCGAATTCGAACTTCGGAACTCGTACCGTAGTACTCGCGGTCCGACGGCCGCTCGAGCTCGACTATGGTGTACATATATATCATAGCCTGAGTATCATAGTATATATGTACACTGTACAGTGATGTTACTCGGCGACCGTCGACGTCGAGTCGGCGTCGACGTCGGACCCGGACCCGGGGCCGGGACTCGGCGAGAGAGTCGACGTCGACGTCGCACGTCGAGTCGGCGTAGACTCCGCCGTAGAGACGGTACCGCCGTACCGGTAGAGTCACTGAGTCACTGTCACGGAGCCGAGGGCGAACCATCTAGGGTCGCAATCGCCTCCGCCCGCCGCCCGCCGGCCCGCGCGCGGCCCGCGGCGCGGGCCGCGGCCGTCTATGGCTAGATCTGTCACGGAGGCGAGGCCGCTTTGCCTAGGGGCTCGGAGTGGCCCGGCAACGGGCGCGGGACTCCTGAGATCGATGTCGCCGCGCGCGACGCCGAGCCCGGCGGCCGCGGCCCGGCCCCTGCAGCCGGTCCGGCGCCGGCGGTCCGGATCCCAGTATACGTACTAGTGCTGCGCCGGCCGCGGGCGCTCGAAGTCCGGGGCGAGGCGCCGAGCTCGAGCCCCCGGGCCCCGCGCCGACGCGGCCGGCCCGGCGGCGCCAGCGCTAGCTATAGCCTATAGCCATCCGCCGGCGCTGTCCCGCGCTGAGACACGAATTGCGCGCGCGTCCGCGCTCCGCCGCGCCCGCCGCGAGCGCCAGGCGCCGCCAGCTCGCGTTCGAGCTCGAGCTCGAGGGCGCGCCGCCCATGGTCGCGCGCGCGCCGACCTTAGGCCTGTGCGTGGGGCGCCGGCCTGCCGAGGGCCGACGCCCACGCCGCGCGCGGACGTGCTCGCGTTGTGCTATCGCTATCGGCCGCGACCGCGACACACTCTCTCGAGCTCGAGCTCGACGAGGACGATTTTGATTCATTTCATTTACAAGTTTACTCGTACTGGGACTCGGCTGAGTACTTCGCGTACGTTAGCTCGACTGGCTATGGTTGCGGCCGTATACGCGCTATACGTACGCGTACATGCACGTATACGCGTCCGACGTTCAGCCTGCGCATGCGCCGCCGACCGCCACGGCCGAGGCTCTCTGCGAAAATGGAGCATCGATACCGGCCGCAGCCCTCGACGCGCCGCAGTTTCTGTACAATTGCAGGCGCGCCTTCCTCTCGCGCTCTTCGGCCGAGTCCCACGCCATCCAAGACGGGTCCGCGAGCCTTCGCCGGATCCGATCGGCCATCCAGCCGAGATCGCCGTCGGGCGAGGCGGCCTCGCGAAGCCGCTGGACGTAACCCTCCTCCGAGGCCGCCCGGCGACGGTGCTCGTCGGTCAGCGCGTAGATCCCGTCTGGCTCGACCGCGGCGCGGCAGAGGGGCACGTGGCGTGATGCACGCGTACGAGGCAGTGGAAATCCATTACGTGTCCGCAGGAGAGGGCGACGGGCCGCAAGAGGCGGTCCAGACAGACGGGACACTCGTCCGGAACGCAGATTCCCCGAGGAGGCTCGCGGAAACGATTGCGAAAGCACCGCCACGCCACAAAGCAAAGCGTCGCAAACTGTTCGTGCTGACGACGTGCGCGAAAATCCCTCGCCGGGTCCCCATCGAGCGGCTGCTCAACCGCCTCGTACCGCACGCTCGAATCCTCTTCGGGCTCGACGGCGAGCCAGCAGCGGGCAGCGCCCCACTTGGGGTCGTACGGGACGAGCTCGAGCGTCATGGCCCAGTGGGTACCTCGAATGCTCCCGCGTTTCGCATCTATTTATGCAATTTTCTCCAAGACGGCGCGCCCCCTCAGCCTCGCCGCTCTAGCTCGATCGTCCTCGCGCCGACACGTTGGGCACCGCTTGTAAAACCTGCCCTCAGTCGCCATCTGGAAGGACTGGAGGGGTAAGACGATTCGGCAGCGGCCGCAGTAGGCGACGACGAGCCCGTCGGATCGCTTGCAGATGCGGCGCACGCGTCCGACGCGGGGGTCGACGTCGCTGGCCGCGGGGCAGGGGCCCCCCGCGGTCACGCGCACGGCCCTCCTGCGCTCGCGCTCGTACCGCGCTCGGCAGGCGCAGCAGAGTGCACTGCGGCGGACGAGAGGAGCGGCTCCGCCGCAGGCCCGGCAGGTCCGGGCGGGGGCGGGGAGGGGCCGGGGGACGCGATCCCCGACGCGGGGCTCGGGAGCTCGAGGAGGGGCCATGGCCATGGTCATGGCCGTGGGGCCGTGCACGTGCCGGGAGGGGCCGGCACATATATAAGGAGACGGGCCCGGGGCGTGCCGTGAAGGTCCGGGCCCCGGACGTCGACGGTACCCGGCCCTCGGACATGAGTGTCGAGACGGACGCACGAATTCGTGCGATTCTTCCGCCCTCGCCTGCTGCTGGAAAAGGCGAACGGGGCGCTGAAATCGGCGCACAATCGATATCGATATCGCAAACGAAGAGCATGGAGGTGTTGCCGGCGAACCACGATCGCGAGGCCGCGGCGGGGGCCAAGGCGATCTCGACGGCCGATCGCGACGTCGATGTCGAGATGGCGGACGCGTGCGTCGCGGGCACGCGCATGCTCGAGCTCGCCGCACCAGAGGCCGCCGGCTCCGAGCGCGCCGAGCCGCCCTGGCCCTCTCCCCCGCCGACAATCGAGGCCTTCGTCAAGCCCGTCGGAAACAATCCCCACAATCCGTACATTGGCCCAAAATTCGCCTTCCATTCCGCTCGTCGTCTGGAGGCAGATGATTTTCGCGGCAAGTTCCTCAAGTCCACCTTCGACTACAAGGTGATCGCGGCGTCGGGCGGTCGCGAAACCGTCGTGTACAGCCGCGCCTATGTGGATGTGGACGCCGACCTGAGCGAGGCGTGCGCTGGACGCGAGAAGCTTCTCAAATCGTCGAGCAGCGCGCACCGGATGGGCGACGGCGCGGCGCTCAAGTCCCTTAAGGAGCACTTTGACAAATGCCGCACGTACGCCGAGTACATCCGCGGTAGCGCCGCGCTGGAGCGTGTGGTCGAGTGCGCCGTCGAGATCGCAAAGACTTTCGGTCCCGACCGTAAGCCCTTCGTCGTCCTGGGCTTCCGCGGGGCCCATGTCTTTCACGACGACTTTGAGCATTTTTGCCTTCGTCTGGACAATCCGGAGGGCGCGTCTAGCCTTCGCAACGAGATCTCGGCGCGGTTCTCGCGGGTTTTCAAGGTGCTCTCCGAGGAGAAGATCGCCTGCATCTCGCGTCATGTCGACGAGGGAGTTTGGAGCCGCGGCCAAGGTCTACGCCTTCCGGACGCGCGAAACCCGAAGAGCAACTCGTACTGTGCGATGATCTACCCACCGCTCGACCCCAACAAAGATTTCCTCGATGTTCCCATCCCTCGCGAGGCGCCCGACCCACGGGCGATCGAGGCGTTCTCGGGGCACCTCCGTCGCCTTCACGACTATATCGCAGCGAACTACGAGCGAATCCATCCCATCCCGAGCGTCGGCGAGTCTTCCCACGGCCAGCCACCGAGCGCGCTACCGGTGCCGTCGATTACAATTGCTGGGAGCGACGTCGGCGGCGGCTCGTCGGAGTGCAAAGAGGCATTCGATGTCGCGTTTCGCGTGTGCGAAAAGCTCTTCCCGGACGGCCATCGGGCGCTTACGTTTACGAGCCGCAACGCCAAGACGTGCAACAGCGGCCGAACCATCAATTACTTCAACTTTGTGACCGTTCCGAATCCCCTCAACGCGTTGCAGGGCGAGTGTCCGTACGGTCTCCACCATAAGACCAACCGCGCCCTCGTCACCGTTTGCGGAAACGGCATGCCTGGCGTGTTTCGGGCGAGCGTCCGTTGTATGAGCTCTCAGTGCGAGCTGAACCACGCGATCCACTTCACCACGACGGCATACGGGGGTCCGGGCGAAAAGATTGTGGAGCTCGAGAAGAATTTCTTCGAAACCCTCAACGCCATGCTCCACTCGTGCGTGTACGAGTCCGACCTTCCGCCGCTTCCCAAGCTCGCTCGGAGCCTCGACGCCGTCGGCGCAACGCCCGCCGAGGAACGCGACGTCATCCATCCGTACTGGGAGGTGCTCGAGGCCAAGGTAAACCGCCTCGTCATTGCCGTCTACTACGGCTCGAAGGACGAGACGAACCACATGGCCTGCGTCAGCCTTCTCGACGGAAAAGTCTGGGTAAAGTGCCGCTACAAGAGCTTGAACGGTCAAGATCAGACGGAGACGTGCAACGCGTCCCTCTCTCGCGTGGACGCGGCCGCGTTGCGGGCCGCGTTTACAAAGTTCGACGACGCACTTTATCTCCGTCGCCAAGTCGGGTCAGGTCCGGCCCGCTTCATGGCCGGAGCGTGTGGCATGGAGCTCAAGCGGAGCATTTTCTTTCAAAACCCGGTCAAAGACCAGCTGATGGCCGTCTCGGATGCCATTCGAACCAACGTTCTGGAGCCAATGCTCAGTCACTCGGCCGACGCGCGTCCCGACCTCTCCTTCGCGTCGCCCGCAGTGGCGCCCGCCTCGCCCAGGATCTTTCGCCACCCGATCGACCAGCCCCTCATCCCGGAGGCGACAAGACCGCGGCATCTACACCCGTCGTGCAATTACAAGGTCATCATGATCGACGATCTTCCCCACCTCGGCGACGGCGTGATGGTGACCCGGCTGCGCTCCTCAACGGACCCCAAGGTGGCCCTTCCCCACACCATCGCGATTGCAGCCGGATGCGGCGCGCAGAAGACGCGCGCCGTGCTCGCCGACAACCCGAACGGACTTCTCAACTATCTCGAATCGCAACTCTTATCGACGGCCACGGCCTCCGAGCCCACGGCTCGCTACGCTACGTACATCGCAAACGGACGCGCGCAAGGCGAGGTTGACGAGAACAGCCCCCTTCACGCGCAGCGCTTCCGAGGTTACCGGGACGGTGCCGGAAATGCCAAGGAGAAGAGCAGACGGGACAAGAAAAAGCGATTGATGCACGATCGCATCGTCGTGTGCGCGGAGAGCTTTCACAAGGCTGAAAACGTCAAGAACATCGACTCGCGGCGCGGGATTCTCATTGCGGACGAGCTTAACTGCTTGCTCGGTCGCTTTTCGAGCTCCGAGACGTTCAACGGCATCCGGAAGAAATCGTGGAAGAGACTCCTCCGTGCGATGCGACGGAGCAAGTCGGTCATCGCGATGTGCCAGGATTTGCAGCCTTGGCACCTCGAAGTTCTCGCGTCCCAGGTACCGCCCGGCGAGACGATGGTCGTCTTCCAACTCTCGAGCCCCGAGTCCCTCGCTCGCTACCGCGAAGAGGTCCACGTTGTCGTGCCCATCGCCTGGAGCCCCTTCTTCTCCGCGGCATGCCTTCCGAAACCGGCTACAAAGAGCGCAAAGGGACGACCGGTGATACGAACGTCAAACCTGCACGCCGACAAGCAGCACATGTTCCGGAACTTCGCCGTTATGGCCGCGTTGAACCCGCAATTTACCGAAAAGCGGGTCCTTTTGGGCTTCGCCGACTGCCCCGCCGAGCGGCGACGCGACCTGAACGACGCCGAGAAATGGAATACGAAGGATGTGATCATGGCCAACTACGTCGTTCAAGTCGGCTTCGACGGGCACGTGTTCCGGCCCAAGTTCAGGCTCATGACGGACGCTGGGCGGACTGGAGGGACGGATCGCGAGGTCCAGGCGAACAACCGCGTGCGGCATCTGGAAGAGCTTCCTTCGGCGAACCACGTACGTCTCAACATGTACTGCCAGCGTTTCTCGGACGCGGACAAGGAGGCCACCCTTCCCGTGGACCCGAACGCCATCTTTTCGTCCGCCTGGGCGGGACGCCTGGCCGAGTTGGAAAAGGGTCGCTCCGACCTTTTTCAGCGCGAGCGCAACGAGGACGACGAGTCTTTCGAACGGCGATGGCGCGAATATGTTGAGGAGGAGCGCCTGCTCGCCATGGTGTACGCAAACGTGACCGCCGAGCGGAATGCGCATCACACCTGGCCCGATCGGATGCTCGTGGAGAAGTTGATGTGCCATCTCGGCGCGCAGCGCGTCTACATCGCGAACCACGGGGACCTCCTCGAACGGGTGTCGTTGGATGCGAAAGAATTCAAATCCTTGGTGGCCGAGGTGGGACGGACCGGGGACGCCGTCTACAAATCTCAAGAGTACGCCCCGAATTTGTTGGCTACCACCCCCGGCATCTCCTTCGACTGCCGCTTCCACGGGGATTTTGTGCGTTTCGTCTCCAAGTCCGGCGACGATCGAAATGGGAGCGGTAATTCTCTCGGCGAAGAGTTCGGCATATCGCAGGATGATGCGACCGAGGAGTACGAGTCGGCCATCCAGGCGGTTTTAAACAAGGCTCAGGTCTCGATGACGCTTGGGCAGCCGCTCTACGCGACAACTCCGGAGGACTTTATGGCCAGCAAGACAATCGAGTCGATGCGTAGGCGCGCGCGCCTCGGCATCTACCTCACCCAGGTCGACGAGCCCACGTACGCGGCGCGCGAGGCCAAGTGCGACATCGATAACGTCGCTTCGAACTCGTCCGGGTCCGCCTGCAATCCCTTCACGAGGGTGAAGAAGAGCACGGAGATGATCTTGGCAACGCTCGGCGTCCCCGAGTTGCACCCGCTCCATCCGCTCCACCCCTTCAATTTTCACCTGCCGACCATCGCCTTCGGTTCGATCGACGATGTCAAGGCGGCGGGACTCGCCCGCCTCGCCGCGAGCCCCGCCCTCGTCGACCTAAAGATCGTCGAAGGCCCTCTTCTGGCGAGGGCGCTCGCCCTTCGCGGCGACACGGGAGCCTCGGACGGCGCGATCAAAGCCGTTGTCGAGGAGTTCGAGGCCTCTCTCGCCAGCGGTTCTAAAAGGCTCCCCTCCGAGCGCCGCCCCGAGGAGGAGGCCCTCGAAGATGCCGAATCTGAAGCGATCAAGATGGCGGCTTCCGACACCGACGAAGACGGTGGAAAAGGGTCCGAAGGCGAAGAGAGGCCGTCGAAAAAGGCTCGGACCGCAGAGGACCGCGCCACTCTCTCTCGGCGCCTGGATTCCTGCCTGTACCGTGTGTACCGGAGCGCCGTCGCCTACGCGATCGAATCACTCGGCGGAAAACTCGTAAAGGTGGCGAGCCCGTGTATCGCGCGGGGCAAGGCCCCCGACGGCTCCCCTGTCGAGTTTCGCATCAACCCGCCCGGAAACGTGGCCGACGCCGCCCGCCTCGCCGTCGCCCTGAAGCCCCAGACTCGCAACGGCAGCCCCGACACGAGCGAGCAGTACGAGTCCGACGTGCGCGCGTACCTCTCGGCCAATTCGGCCGTTGCGGCGGCCTTGCGATGCATGAGGGGCGGCGGAAAAGTCCCCGACCTTCATCCTTCCGCCCTCGTCCCACAGCAGCTGCGCCAGATCGCGCACCCTCTCTGGGCACCCGATACGGAAGACGAAATCAAAGATCTCCTCTACTGGACGGCCATTCCGGGCCCGGCCGAGGGCAGCGAATACGTGCCCCAGTACGCCGCCCTCGACTACTCGACGGCCGAGGGCGCCCGTCGGTTCCTGGAGTGCGTGTCCAAGTCCAAACTGGCGGCCGCTCTCACCATTCCGGAGGACTTTCTCCGTCGAATCGGTGCGCCGTTGGACACGCCGTCGATCGCCGAGATCGCGGGCCGCGGTTTGCAGGGAGATCCGCGCTACACGCCGACGGGCATCGACCGGCGCGAGGAGCACCGCATCGCCTGCGTCGTTTCAATGATGCGCGCGGTCGAGGCGTGCATCGCCGGGCCCGATCGCAAGAATGGCGGTTTCTGGGAGATGATGGAGCAAGAAGTCGAAATCCGGCCCCTCTGCGGGCCCGAGACGGGCTGCGCGCGCGGAGAGCACGCCGAGGCATGCAAGGTCGAGCACGTGCGGGTCGGCGGCGCGTGGGTGAGCTTTTCCGCGATGGCCGACGCGAACAAGCACATCGTCCTCGCCGACGGGCGCGCCCTCGGCAAGGACCACAGCCCGCTGGCGACGGAACTCTTGGACGCGCTCGAGGAGGGACTCGGGCCGCGGGCCCCTCGCGTCCTCCGCTCCAACACGTACAAGGGATCCCAGCAGCGCGTAAAAATCGACGGAAAGGAGAAGCGCCTTCACGGGCACTTTTTCCCGAGTATTTACCTGGAGATCGACTGGTTGGGCGGGGGCCTCGATGGCCCCGCCCCGCCGCCCGCGCCGGCACCGGCGCCGGCTCCCATCCCCGAATTCGAAGCGGTCACCGCGCCCCCCGCTCCGGATTGCATTCCCGCCCCCGGAACCGAAGCCGACGCGATGCAGATCTAGTTATAGATAGTTCATTATTTGATATCGATGGTTTTACCGAATTTTGAAGTGCACGCGCGAAAGGAGACTTGTCACGGAGGGCTCGTGGTTTGCCTCAGCTACCGCCGCATGCGAATTCGAAGCCTCCACGGGCCGCATCGCGGCCGCGCGCGCGTGTGCACTGTGATCACGGGAAGCCCTACGGTACTACGGCACACGTAGTTATACACGGAGTACTCGTCTAGAAATAGAAGGATTAAAATAACATAAAGACGGAAGCGCCGCCGCTCCGTGACGGCCGAGGGGGGTACGGGCGGCGCCGCGGCCGCCCCGCCCTAGACGGAGGCGCCGCCGCTCCGTGACGGCCGAGGGGGGTACGCGCGGCGCCGCGGCCGCCCCGCCCTAGACGGAATCGACGCCGCTCCGTGACGGCCGAGAGGGGTACGCGCGGCGCCGCGGCCGCCCCGCCCTAGACGAACACGCCGCGGCTCCATGACGGCCGAGGGGGGTACGGGCGGCGCCGCAGCCGCCCCGCCCTAGACGAACACGCCGCGGCTCCGTGACGGCCGAGGGGGGTACGGGCGGCGCCGCGGCCGCCCCGCCCTAGACGAACGCGCCGCCGCTCCGTGACGGCCGAGGGGGGTACGCGCGGCGCCGCGGCCGCCCCGCCCTAGACGGAGGCGCCGCCGCTCCGTGACGGCCGAGGGGGGTACGGGTGGCGGAGGGCGGCGGTGGGCTCCGTCCTCTTTCCTTCGTACCCCTCGAGCTCGGTGGGCTCCTCCATCTGCGCGGGCGGGGATGGGAGTTGTACTCGTCATCTCGCGATCGTGACAACCACAAGGTATTGAGGCGACATGAAGAAGCTTACCGTTCCTCGGGGGTACAAAGGAACGAGACACGGGCCTACCCCCGCCGCGCACTGTCACGGACCCGCGTCAGTTTTCTCTAGGGCGGCGCATGCGTTGGGCGAGGAGCTCACCTCCTGCGCGGGGTACGGTACGCACGGGGGTACGAATCGCAGCCGCCGCCGATGTGCCCCGGAGGGATGATCCTTTGGTCGTGCGAGGGCGCCGTCTGCGATGCCTGCGGGGCGCGCGGTGAAGCGGCGATCGACGCCGGATCGCCATCGAAGCGCGGGCAACGGGACGAACCTCAGCGCGGCTTAAAGATGTTCTGCGCACCGCGGCCGACGCGACGGCGCTCTCCGAGAACGCGCTGGACGATGTGCGCCGCCTGCTGGCCGACCGCAAGCTCTGGAGCGGGCGCTCGTGCGAGATGGCCGCGCGCGGTCGCCGTCGACGCGTACGTCGCCCTTGGGTGCCCGCGGTAGGCTGGCATCACGACCTGCGAGGGCGACGCGGCAAGCTCGTGAGGTTTGTGCGGGCGATCCAGCGCGGACGGGCGGTGCTCACGTACCGCGGCCGGCGGACTATGTTGAGTCGATCAGAGAGCGGGCGGGTGCCAAAGGCGGAGGGCGGCGGGCTCAGGAGAGGCACGAGAGCTCGGGAAGGAGCCCCGCCGTCGTCGCCGCCGCCGCGGTCGCCGCGGGGGCCGACATCCCTTTCGGCATCGCCGCGGGCGCGGCCGGCGTCTCGCCTCGGGGCCATGAATGCGCGAAACAGCTCGAACATGGCGCACGAGGAACACCCGCGCACTCGAGGGTGCACGTTCCGCCGCTTCGAGCCCTCGTACTTGGGCGCCGAGGCGATTGAGCGGAAAGGACAGCCTTTGACGCCCTAAGGGAATGCGCTTTGGTTGATTTCGAGGCACAGAGCGCCTCGGATCGCCGCACGAAGCGCGTTCGGGGGTACCCCGGTACGCGTCCTACTTTAGCGCGCCGTGCTTGCACACCGAGGAGCCCACGGTCCCTCCCGCGAGGCGAGCAAACGCGGATCAGGTGCTCGAGTTGATCGCGAGGTACGTGCAGCATCAGATCGCTCTACCATGCGTGCGAGCCCGTGGACGGGCCGAGCTCGATCCCCGGCCTAGCTGACGCCCCTACGGTCTGCCCTCGCAGGAGAGCCCTCGCTTTCGCTATCCGAGAGATCCGGGTTGACGTGCACCGCGATCGGCGCGCCCGGCGCCGAGTACTCGGTCGCCAGCTTGCGCATCGCCTCGAGGCGCTTCGCCTGGCCGCCCGACTTGCCCTTGAGCGTCGTCTCGAAGCCTTGCGCGACGCTGCGGTTGGAAAAGGGCGCCGCAACTGCCACGAGGCGCCAGGGCCCTTTGCCTTTGGTGTACGATCCGCGGATCGTGCCGCGCGTGTGCTCCTTGTACCGCCGCGTCAGGTTCGCCGTCTCGCCGGTGTACCACGTGCGGCCGTTGTGCAGGAGGTACGCCACGTGCTGTCCCTCGAAGCTCGCGTGGAACGGCCGCGCCTTACCCGCCGCCGCCGCCGCCGCCGCCGCCGCCGCAGGTCCCTTGGTCGCCTCGTCTTCGGGGTCCGAGTTTGCGGCCGCGCCCGCCGCGATGTGTGCGTCCTCTTTGGCCTTGGTAGGTGCCTCGGAATCCATTGCTACCGAGTCCCGCGCCCCGGTCCTCTTTACACGTCTGATCCCCGTTCCGCAGGCGGCTCGGCCGGAGGTAGCGCGCGCCTCGCCCGCTTCGAGAAGCTCGCGGCGGGCGGCAGCCCGAGGGGCACGGGTCTGAGCGCCCCGGCGGGCGGCGGCGGCGGGTACGATGAAAGCGGCGCCGGCGTGGGGGGGCGCCGGTCTTCGTCCATCCACACCCCGCGGGGGACGAGTCGCGGCTTCTCTTTATGGGGATAGAGGGATGCGGGCCGCATCGCCCCAAGGTAAGCCCCTCGCCCGACGCCGGCGCCGCCCTAGAGGGAACTGACTCGGCTCCGTGACGGGCGGCGGGGGTAGGCTCGCGTCTCTTTCCTTCGTACCCCCGGCAACGCGGTACGCCCCTCGCCCGACTCCGGCGCCGCCCTAGAGGGAACTGACTCGGCTCCGTGACGGGCGGCGGGGGTAGGCCCGTGTCTCTTTCCTTCGTACCCCGGCGGCGCGGTAAGCCCCTCGTGCTGCCCAAATCCCCTGAAGTTGTCACTAAGATATATATAAAAAGCCAATTAGATAACAAGTACAACTCTCATCCCCGCCCGCGCAGATGGAGGAGCCCACCGAGCTCGAGGGGTACGAAGGAAAGAGGACAGAGCCCTCCGCCGCCCTCCGCCACCCGTACCCCCTCGGCCGTCACGGAGCCGCGGCGCGTTCGTCTAGGGCGGGGCGGCCGCGGCGCCGCCCGTACCCCCTCGGCCGTCACGGAGCCGCGGCGTGTTCGTCTAGGGCGGGGCGGCTGCGGCGCCGCCCGTACCCCCTCGGCCGTCACGGAGCCGCGGCGTGTTCGTCTAGGGCGGGGCGGCCGCGGCGCTGCCCGTACCCCCCTCGGCCGTCACGGAGCCGCGGCGCGTTCGTCTAGGGCGGGGCGGACGCGGCGCCGCCTGTACCCCCCTCGGCCGTCACGGAGCGGCGGCGATTCCGTCTAGGGCGGGGCGGCAGGGGTACGCCTCTCGCGGCGCGCGTCTTCCTCACCTGCTTCGATGAGACCTGCCCGCACATTGTAAGCGCGCCTTCGCGGCCACCTTTCGGTCACTTACACTCGCTTTACATGCAGCGGAAGCGGGGGTACACTCGCTTCGAGTGCAACGGCGGGCGCGGGGGACTTTCGCGCGCGCGGCGGCGCCATAGAAACCCGGTTCGGGCGGTGCGTGCCCCCCGCACGACGCCACCCGGGACCCGCGCTCACCCCCACTCGTGCAGTCGGCCCCTCCGCCGGGCGCGCGGTCTCGGTTTCCAATCAACACACGCCTCCTATCTAAAAATCGAGCGGGACCATCTGTACGCCCCAGCGCCCGTCCAAAGTCGCTTTGTAGCTTATTTTAAAGTCCGCGAACAGGTCTCTGGTGTTGGCCTCGAGAAGGTGGATCGCGTGCAAGAAAAAGGCGGGGTCGGGGACGGCGACGAGGATCGGAGCTTGCCGGGGGAGCTCGCGGGCGAGGCGGTGGGCGAGCGTCCGGGCCGTCTCCTGCGACATGGGAGCGGATGCGTGCACGTGACCGGCGCTGGGGTACCGCCCTTTTATCGGGCAGAGGGCGCGGGGCGCCGCTCGAGTCCCGGAGTCCCGCCCGCACGGCTCGCGCGGCGGGCACGGAAGGCGCGCGCGGGACGCGCACGCGTCGTATTTCCGCCGCCCTATGGGTCGCCGAGAGCCGCTCACGTCACGAAGTCTGCTGCGGCGGCCTTTGAAGGCCGTCACGGAGCGGCGGCGCGTTCGTCTAGGGCGGGGCGGCCGTGGCGCCGTCCGTACCCCCCTCGGCCGTCACGGAGCGGCGGCGATTCTCCCTAGGACGCGGCCGGTCCTCTCCCTCCACCAGCATCTCTTTCCTTCGTACCCCCCGCGGCGCGGTACACGCCCCTCGCCCGACGCCGGCGCCCTCCTAGAGGGAACTGACTCGGCTCCGTGACGGGCGGCAGGGGTAGGCCCGCATCGCTTTCCTTCGTACCCCCGGCGGCGCGGTAAGCTCTTCGCCCGCCGCCGGCGCCGCCCTAGAGGGAACTGACTCGGCTCCGTGACGGGCGGCGGGGTAGGCCCGTGTCTGTTTCCTTCGTTCCCCGGCGGCGCGGTGAGCTCTTCGCCCCCCGCCGGCGCCGCGCTAGAGGGAACTGACTCGGCTCCGTGACGGGCGGCGGGGGTAGGCCCGTGTCTGTTTCCTTCGTTCCCCCGGCGGCGCGGTGAGCTCTTCGCCCCCCGCCGGCGCCGCGCTAGAGGGAACTGACTCGGCTCCGTGACGGGCGGCGGGGGTAGGCCCGTGTCTCTTTCCTTCGTACCCCCGGCGGCGCGGTGAGCTCTTCGCCCGCCGCCGGCGCCGCCCTAGAGGGAACTGACTCGGCTCCGTGACGGGCGGCGGGGGTAGGCCCGCATCGCTTTCCTTCGTACCCCCGGCGGCGCGAGGTAAGTCCCTCGCCCGCCGCCGGCGCCGCCCTAGAGGGAACTGACTTGGCTCCGTGACGGGCGGCGGGGGTAGGCGCACCTCTCCTGCGTTTGCTCCCCGCCTCGGGCCTCCGCCTTGTCCGCCGGCCCGCTGCGATTCGTAAAGGAGAGCGTCCCGCGGCCCGCGGGGGCCACTCGTGGACGAGCGGCGATCGCGTCCGGGCCTGCATGGGTACGGGAGCTAAGGGTAAGGAGCGGGCCGAGCCCGCCGCGGGGTCCGCCGGCGCCGCCCCGCCGCTGGATACGCGCGGCGCGCGGGTCTCGCGGCCCAAGTACATCTCGGCGTGGCTCGAACTCGACCTACGCCCACAATGCTCCGTCTGCCGCTCGCAGCGGCTCCACCCTCCGGCCTACGTCCCGGCGTGCCTCGCGGCGAGCATCGTCGAGCTCGCCGGCGGCGGCGACCTCGACCGCGCGATCGACCTCAACGACGAGCGGGCGGGCCGCCTCATCGGACACCACGGCCTCGCGTGCCTCGCCTGCGTCCCCAAGGTACCGGTACCCCCGCCTTACCCCCCCTGACCGCCCCGCTCACCCCGTCGCCGCGCGCGCAGGCCCTTCGCTGCGCCGACGCCGCCGGAGACGCCGAGGGCGAGGTCGAGTGCCCCATGGCGCAGGGGGCGTGCCGCGAGCCGCACCCCACGCTCGCCGCCCTCGTCCCCTCGTCGCGCGTCGACGGCTACCTTGCCTACCGCGCCTTTGTCCACGAGGCCGAGCGCCCCGAGTCCTGGGCCGGCGCGGCGAGCGTCTCCCAGGCCGCCCAGCACGCCGTCTACCTCGCGAACCGCCCGTCGGCGGCGCGCCCGTCGGCCCCGGAGGCGCGCCCCGCCCTCGCCCTCTGCGACGGCGCGGGGGCCTCGTCCTCCTCGGCGCCGGCGCCCGCTGAGATTCCCAGGGCGGCTCCGGCCCCCCCGGAGCCCACCCCCGCCGCGGCGGCCTCTGCGGAATCGGATCCGGAGCCGCCGCGCCGCCCGCCGCGGCGCGTCGCCCCCGCCCGCGCGGCCTCCGCCGCCGCCGAGCGCGAGCAAGAGGACGAGCTCGAGGACGGAGACGCCAGCAAGGGCGCCGCCGCCGCGGGCCCGGGGCCCCTCGCCAAGCGGGCGCGGCGGCAGCCGGCCGAGCGGCGGCCGCCGTGGGAGAGCGAGAAGCTCGCCAAGCTCCTCTACCAGGCGTACACGTGCAGGCTCTCCGAGTACGACGACGACGACGACGCCGACGCCGGCTCCGAGGAGGGCGCGCCCGGCGCGCAGGGCGAGGCGGACCCGATGGAGACGTGGGAGGAGGAGCGGCGGGCGGCGTTCGAGGGGGCGATGGAGGAGCTCTCCTCCTCGTCCGACTCGGGCTCGGAGCGGGGCGGGGGCGACGAGGGGCCGGGGAGGAGGGTGCGCCCGCCCAGGAGGAGGACGAGGGCGCGGCGGCCCTCGCCGAGCTCGAGCGCGGCCTCCGGCGGGGGTACGCCCTCCATCTCGACCCCTCCCCCGGCCTCACCTCATGCCCGCCCCGCCCGCAGGTCGACGCGGCCCTGGTGGGGATCCAGCTCGACGCCGACGCCGGCGCCCGGCGGGCCCTCTACGCCCGCGCGCAGCACGCGGGTCGCGAGCGGATCCGGTGCCTCCTCCTCGTCAGCTCCGGCATCCTCGGCGCGTTCGAGCGCTTCCGGGAGGCCAACGGGCGGAACCCGAGGAGCTGGGGCCTCTTCCGCAAGGACAGCGTGGAGCCAAAGTACTCGCCGATCCTCGAGGCGTGCGGCCTGCGCCTCGAGGACCGGGCGGCGTGCGCCAAGGTCTACGCCGACCTCTGCTCCTGCGCACGCGTCCTGCAGCGGCTCCCCGGCCTTGCGCGCGTCGTCGGCGATGGCGTCAGCCCGCACGACTTTATCGCCTACCTCCCGCTCCTCCAGCGGGCCCCCGCCGAGGCCGTCGCCGCGCTCGAGCAGCGGCTCCAGGAGCGCGTCGCCTCGTACAAGGGCGAGAACGGGGCGGCCCTGGTTCGGATGCCGGCGGCGGTGTTTCGGCTCAAGGCGGACGGCGCGAGCTCGAGCTCGGATGGCGGCGGCGGCGGGTCGACGTCGGCCCCCAACGATCACGCCGAGGCCGCGTGAGCTGCATCCTCGATTCGTGTATCCGTGCGCTCGAGCCTGGTTTCGTCTGAATACAAGATAGTGAAATTGCTGCTTTCGCTCGAATCCGCGAGGGATTCTGCGCGGGCGGGACCCCGCAGGGAAGGCCCGGACCACCATTCCTCTTTCTCTAAATCTCCTCGCGATCGTTGAATTCCAGCCACCATGGACGCCAACGTGTACACCGACGCGAGCCCGCCGTCGCGCGCGACGCCCCTCGCCGATCGCGATGCAGTCGCGACGCCGACGAGCTCGAGCACGGACCCCGCCGTCGAGATCAAGCCCACGTCCGAGACGCGCCCCTCTGCCAAGCTCTGGACGCCCGAGGACATTACGGCGTGCGGCCTCCCCAGCGATCCGGAGCTCGACGCCCTCGTGTGCGACGCGCTGAACAGCTTTACCTACGAAGTCTACGCGGCGGAATGCATCAAGGCCGGCTTCAAGCCCCGCGCCCCCCTCCGCCTCGTCGGCCCGCCGAAGCGCTTCGCCGACGAGTTCTAATTATATTATTAAACCTATAGCTAGGCATGTACATTCCCATGTACCCCCTCTTCGGTCTCGCGGGATGCACAAATACATCCGGAAAATCGTTTGTTCGCGAGATGAGCGCAGCGGCATCTCGCTGGGCCTCTGAGTACCCCCGTGAACCCCCCGGCCCCTAATTCTAGGCCTAGGCCTCCGGATCCCCCCACGAGGGCCGCACCCTAGACGCCCACGCGATCGACTCTCGCAGGCCGCTCGCGCGCGGGACGATCGGACCCGGATGGCGCGCACGAAACACGCGCAAGGGTCTAAGAAGGGGACCGGACACAAGGCCCCGCGCAAGCGCTTCGCCTCTCTGAAGTCGTCGTCCAAGAGCGCGAGAAAGAACGCTCCCGCGGCCGGTGGGGTGAAGAAACCTCATCGCTATCGCCCGGTACACGTTTCTTAATAGTAAGCTTAAAGCTTAAGCTTACTCATTGAGTTGGTGAATCGGCGACTATGATTTCGAAATTCAGGGCACGGTGGCTCTCAGGGAAATTCGCAAGTGGCAAAAGGTACGTTATATATAATCATTCAATTTCCTTACTAAGTTACGTATGCGGAAACGTACATGATACTATGGTATAGATATTGATATACTAACATGTACATATAACGCAGTCGACGCAGCCTATCATCGCGCTCGGTCCGTTTCTGCGACTCGTCAAGGAGATCACGGACGATCAACTCAAGGAACGGCGCAACACGGGCGAGTCCAACGTCCCGTTTGGGATCCGCTGGTCAAAGGACTCGATTCTCGCCCTGCGTGAGGCCGCCGAGGCGTAAGTCTCATGATCATACTAAATTCCCACATCTAATTAACGTAATCATATGCATCCCACCCCGGCCCCCCGCGCGCAGGCACGCGATCGAGACCTTTGAGGACGGCAATTTGATGGCCATTCATGCAAAGCGGTGCGCCCAAATAATCATCATTGATACCCTAATTAATATTATAAGTTGAATGTCCCGCGATCGCGTGCCCGATGCCCGACCTGACGCGCTAGACGCGCGCCTACGCCGCAGCGTGACGATCCAGCCCAAAGATATACAGCTCCGGAGGCGCATCCGTCGCGAGGACAAGGTCGAGGCGGTGGCGTCGGGGTGATCATGAGCCCCGGCCCTTGACCCCCAAAACCTCCCAATCCCCGCTTGAAAATGAATTCTACGGGTGGGGCACTCCCGTACGTGATGCTCGAGGCGGGGGGAGGGTCTGGGACGGGGTACGGGAGACCGACCCCTCCCATGTATGGGCGGGACCGAGGGCTCGAAAACCGAAATATTGGAAACGCAGGGCACCGAGTGCGAATATCGTGTCCTAGTATCATAGAAACACAAACCCCGAGCGAGGTGCCGAGCCAAGGTGCATCAAAGAAACTAAAAATTAAAAACCAAAAGGTCCAATACAGATTGAGGGACCGTCGAATACCCCGTTAAACAAAAAGTCGGCCCCGCACAAACGCATCGCAGGGGCTGGGGAGGGCCCGGAGAGCGCGAATAAATTGCTAGTGCGGATCCCGGACCTCGTTTCAAAACGAACCCTAGGTCCCCGGAGAGGGGTCCAAGGGTCCCCAAAATCTGTACCCCTGGCCCCGCAGACGCCGGTGCACGCAGTACTCGGAGAGGCCGTTCAATACACGTCCCTACGAAGATCCGATAGCCTGAAAGGGGCGCTTCCGCGGGGCGGGGGGCGGACGGACGCTCGCCTTGGCCCAGGCGGACTTGATGGCGAGCTCGGACGCGCTGCTGGCAAGCGCCGCGCACGCCAGCTCGAGCCGCCGGGCGTCGAGGTAATCGGCGAGGATCGCGAGCTCGGCGAGGAAGACGAGAGCCGAGGCGGCGGCCCGCGGGTCGGGGTAGGCCCCGGGGGCGAGGGCGGCCGCCGCGGGTGAGGGGTGCGAGAGGGCGACGCCGGCCGCCGACACGAGCGAGGAGCGGAAGGGGAGCGGGACGGGGGCCACGTCGGCGTCGGAGCAGCTCGAGGCGAGGGAGAGGATGCGGGCGTCGGCGGCGAGCGCCGCGGGGCACGGGATATGGACGCCGTCGGAGCAGAGAAGGATCATCGGTGTCATAGCTGTCATCCGACGAAGACGAGCTCGAGGAGGAGCGAGATCGGAGGCATTTCTGGGGAGAGTTCGGCCACGTCCGCTCCAGACGGCCCTCCGCCTCCCGCGCCGCCGCGTTCGGATCTGAGCCTCGCGGCGTCGCAGGGCGCCCGGCGCCGTCCCCGAAGCCCGAGCCGGCGGGGGCGCACCGATCTCATCGCCGCGGGCGGCGGTGATGAGTCGCCGACGCCGCGCGTTGCCGAGCGCCTTGGTGGAAGACCTGGCCGAATATTAGCAAAGGCGGGGGTGGGGGTGGGGGTGACGAAGCCGGGCCGGCGTACGTGGTCAATGCGGGGCGGGGCGCGGCGGCCGCCGCCGCGACGCAGGCGGGCGACGAGGGCGGGGCGCCCCTAGGTGGCAAACCTGGCCGAATTTCAGAGGGGGTAAGGTGTAGGGGGGGGACGAAGCCGGGCGGGCGTACGTGATCAACGTCGTGGGATGGCGGCCTCGGCTCGTGGGGATACGATTCGGCCTCGTCCGCTCCCGTCGGCCTTCCGCCCCGCGCGCGGCCTGTGCGCAGGGACTAAAGATAACATCGGCGACGCGAGCGCGAGGATTAAAGGTGCGAGGTTACCCATAAATAGATCCCACCCCGCACGTCGAATCCCAACACCTCGCCCCTCCCACTCCGGGTCGCCCGCCCGCACGGCCCGGCCGGCGACCATGTACTTCCAGACGGTCCACGACGCGTACGAGCTGATCGAGTTCGACGGGCCGTGGGGGCGGACGCAGCTCGTGGTGCTAAAGTCCGACGCCGGGCCCTCCGTCTGCTCTGCCGAGCTCGCGCGCGTCCTGGGCGAGCCGCCGTTGGCCGAGGGCGAGGGCGAGGACGAGGTGCAGGACGTGCTCACCGCGCGCTATGGCGTCCCAGCGCGGCCCGTGCCGAGCGAGCACGCGATCCTCCTCCTGGAGACCCTCGGGGCCGTCCGGCGCGGCGAGTACACGCCCGAGGACCCGCCGCGCCTCTTGTCGATGAGGTACGTGCTCGAGGTCGTCGACCAGGCGTGGCGGACAGCGACGAGGCCCGGAAGCGCGCCGCTGCCACCGCGTTCTACGCCGCCAACGAGCGCCGCCGCCTGTGCGCCCTCTCCCGCTACGACCTGCACGTCGTGCGCGTCGGCGGCGAGCGGCTCTACGCCCTGCCGGCGACCCGGATCGAGGCTCCGGACCTGAAGCTCTGGGTCCCCATGGCGTCGCTCTCCGAGCTCCTCTACGGCTCCTCGCGCGCCACGAACTCGCTCCGCCGGGAGATCGAGCGCCGCCTCCCGGAACTCGCGTCGGGCGGCCCGCACCGCTGGAACGTTACGACGCTCAGCGTCGGGCGCGAGCGCTTCGGCATGCTCACGAGGACGCTCACCTACTACGCCGGCATCGGCGCCGAGGTCGACGGGGAGCGAACGCGGAGCTCGGCGCGCCGCTGGGCGTTCCTCAGCGCCGTCGCCGTCGAAAGCCTCCTGAAGGATCTCCCCGGCCGGGATCCGAACCTCCACCTCGACTTTCGCCGCCAGCGGCTCGTGCTAGAGGGCGCCGACCCCGCCACCGTCGCCGCCGCGGCCCCCGCGCCGGCGCCTGCGGGACCCAGGGTCGGTATCTTTGGCGCGCGCGAGTGGCTCGCCGACACGCACGTCGCCAACGTGATGAGCCTCTTGCTCCACCGCGCCAAGAACGCGCGCGTGCGGGCCCTGTACCCCATGCCGGTGGAGATTCTGACGAGCCTCCTTCGGCGCTACGCTGCGGCGGGCGAGGAGCGGCGTCAGCGCAAGGCCCTGGGGTTCGTGGCGCGGGGGTACCCTCTTCTGCCCGGTCTCGACGTCGATCGCGCGGCGCGGGGCGGAGCGGACGTCGAACAGCGGCGGGCACTGGACGCTGCTCGTGCTCTCCGGCGCCGCGAGGTCCGACGGCGCCGCGCCCCGCGCCCCCGCGCCCGAGCCCGCGTCCTCTGCGCCACTCGCGATCGCGCCGCCCCCGCAGGACGACGCGGTACTGGGACAGCCTCGGCGCGCCCTGCGACGCCAGGTTGCTCTACGCCGCCCAGGCGGCCTTTCCCGCGCACGCGTACCGCGAGGAGACGGCCGGTGGGCGCCTCCAGGGGGACGGGTTCCAATGCGGCATCTGTGCGGGGCCCGGTTCGATTCCGCGGGGGTAACGGGATCAAACTCATGCCGCGCGCACCGCGCAGGGGTCCTCTGGATCGCGGACGTGGGGATCGTCGAGGCGACGACGGGCTTTCCGTGGTCGGACGAGCTCGAGCAGGGCTCCATCCACTTCTTCCGCCCCGGGGGCCCTATGGCGGATCAGATCGCAAAGGACAACGGGAAATTCATCGCCGAGAAGCGGCTGGCGTACCGGCGGATGCTGGAGAGCATGGACCACGGCGGGGCGACGCTCTTTGACGTGGACGCCCTCGTGGACCCCGAGCGCGTGGTGCTCGGCGCCGCCGGGGACCCTGTACCCCCCAAGCGCGCCCGCGCCCCGCCGGCGCCCGCCCCCGCCGAGCCGGACGAGTCCGAGTCGGACTCGGGCGGCGCCGATCCCGAGGGGTCCGCCGAGGCGGGGGCCTCGCCGCCCCCGCCGCCCGTACCCCCGGCCGACGAGCACGGCGAGGAGGAGGACGAAGGCCCCGCGGGCGACGAGCCGGCAGAGCGGGGCGCCCCGTACGGCCTGCGCGAGGAGGATCAGTCGCGCGAGCTCAAGGCGCAGCTCGCCGCGTACGAAGAGTTTCGCACCCGCCTCCTCAACCCCGACCGCCCCGGCGCCGCCGTCGAGCGCTCCACGACGCTGGCGAACGAGCGGACGACGCTCCTCCGGTTCCTGGGGTACTGCGCCCTCCGCGAGAAGATCGACGGCGCTCTCACGCTCGACCTCTTCTCCGGCGCCCGCGTCGACTTTATCGACCTGTGGATGCGGTTCCTCGCGTTTCTCCGCGGCGAGCGCAGGGTCCGGGCGGGCACCTTGGCGGGGTACACGCAGGCGGCCCTCCAGGCCCACTCCTTTGTCCACGCGCGGACGGCCGGCGCCGCCGCCGGCTCCGAGGGCCCCCACGGGCGCCCGCTGCGGAACCTGATCGCCCAGCTGAGAAAGGAGAAGCGCGAAGGCGTGAAATGGCGTCAGCGCGGACCGAACTGGGTGCCGTTCGAGGCGCTCCTCTCGGCGCGGCTGGATGCGCTCGAGGCGGCGGAGCGGGCGCCGTTGGAGTACGAGAGGGCGCTCGCCCTCCGCGAGGGCGTCCTCCTGTCGCTCCTCGTCTCCACGCCCTCGCGCGTCGGCATCGTCCGCCGCCTCAGGTGCCGTACCCCCGCGCCGCGCCGTCGCCCCGCGCCGAGCGAGGGCCCCGTCCTGCCCTCTGCGCCCCCGCAGGATCGGCCACACGCTGCGGCGGGACGGCGGCGCGTGGACAATCACGCTCACCCAGATGCGGGCGGACGCGGGCAGGGCGAGGCCGTCCTCTCGTCGAAGACCGCGAAAACTGCGGGGGCGATCAGCTACCCGATCCCGGAGTTTGTGCAGCGGCCGCTCACCTCGTACGTCGAGCGGTACCGGCGCCTCCTCCTCCCGCCGCTGCCGGGGGGCGCGGACGAGGGCTGGCTCTTCACGAGCGCCTCGGGAGCGCCCCTCTCCGACTCGGCCTGGAGCGTCTTTGTCAAGCGCGTGACGGAAAAGTGGACGGGGGTACCGGTGACGGCGCAGGCGATGCGGGCCATCATCACGACGCACGTGCGCGACGAGGCCGCGGCGAACCGCATCTCCGGCGACACCGCGGCCGCCGTCGTCGACGGGACGGGTACGCCGAAGCGCCCCCGCCCCCTCGCCTCCCTCGCCCCACCCGCGCGCCGGCAGCCAAGCTTCTGGGCCACTCGGTGCTGACGGCGACGCAAAATTACGATTACTCGGCGCGGGCGCGCACGGCGGCGGCGGCGGTGGCGTACCTCGAGCAGCTCGCCGTCAAGCACGACGAAGCCCGGCTCCGGGCCCGCGAGAGCGCCGCCGCGGCCGAGGCGCCGCCCCGCCTCGAACTCCCGCCGGCACCGGCGCTGCCGCCGCCGCCGCCGCCGCCGTCCGGATCCCCCGCGCCCTCGACGGCGGGCGGGAGCTTGGGCGGCGGGACCGAGGTGGGGCGGGACGACGGTGGAGGCTCCGAGGAGCACGCCGACGACGAGCCGGCGCCGTCAACCGCGCCTCCGTCCGCCTCGGCGCGTTTCCGCGCGGGGCGCGGCGCGGAGAGCTCCAGCTCGTACTCGGAGGACGATGGCGAGGACGGGAGCGGCGCGTCCGACGGGAGCGAAGAGGCCAAGCGGCGGCGGACGGGGGCCGACAGGCCGCGCGCTTGGGACGCCGACTACACCCTCGAGCGCGAGCTCGCCATCGCCGAGCAGAGGTACTGCGCGCCCTGCGATCGGGTGAGCAGGTCGCGCCGCCCCGCCCCGCGCCGCCCCCCCCGCGCCGCCGCCCTGACGCACCGCAAGGAGTTTAAGAACTCGGCCGGGGCGCGGGCCCACGAGCACTACTGCTCGCGCGGCCTCCTCCGTGGCGCGCGCGGCCGGCGTGGCCTCGGCCGCGCGCGCGGGCGCCGAGGCGGCGCCTCCCAGGAGCCCGTCCCCGTCGGCGTCGCCGCCGCCGGCCCCGCGCCGCCCCTCTACCACCTGCACTGGCGGTCGGCCTCGCCGTACCCGGCGGGGCAGGTGGTGGCGGCGCTGGCGACGCACGCGGCGAGCCCGCTCCCCGGCGTGTGGTTCGCGCGCCTCGTCCAGACGATCGACCTGCCGAGCGGCGAGTACGAGTCACGCTTCGTGGTGCTGAAGCGCTTCGGCGGCGCGTGGGCGCCGAGCCAGGAGGGCGGACCGCGCGAGTGGAGCTTTCCTTCGTCACTTTATCCCGTCGAGTACGAGGGACGGAACGGCACGGTCGAGATCCGAACCGGCCCCGAGCGCGTTCTGGAGCTGCTGGGCCTCCCGGCGCCTGCCACGCCGTCCTCGTCTCCGTCGTCGTCGCGCGGCGGCGGCGCCGGGCGCGGCGCCCAGCCTGCCCGGCGGCGCGGTCGCCCGCCAAAGACGCGTACCTGAGCGAAGGATCGGTATTGTCACGGAGCGACGGGCAATTGTCCTAGGGGCGGGGGGCGGCTCGCTCACGCGCTCGACAGAGCCGACCCAGGCCTTGGAGGATTCACATCCGCTCCGTGACGGCGGAAAGCGCCCGCTCCTGTGCGTGTACGCGAGTTATTGCTTGGTATATGCGTTGCGATGGCGGGAAGGAAGTACCGCGATGGCCGAAGAGGGGGTACACGGTACGGGCGGCGCCCCGGCCACCCCGCCCTAGACGGAATCGCCGCCGCTCCGTGACGGCCGAGGGGGGTACGGGCAGCGCCCCGGCCGCCCCGCCCTAGACGGAATCGCCGCCGCTCCGTGACGGCCGAGGGGGGTACGGGCGGCGCCGCGGCCGCCCCGCCCTAGACGGAATCGCCGCCGCTCCGTGACGGCCGAGGGGGGTACGCGCGGCGCCGCGGCCGCCCCGCCCTAGACGGAATCGCCGCCGCTCCGTGACGGCCGAGGGGGCACGGGCGGCGGAGGGCGGCGGTGGGCTCCGTCCTCTTTCCTTCGTACCCGCGAGCTCGGTGGGCTCCTCCATCTGCGCGGGCGGGATGAGAGTTGTACTCGTTATCTATTTGGCTTTTTATATATATCTTAGTGACAACTTCAGGGATATGGGTGACACGAGAGCTTACCGCGTCACCGGGTACGAAGGAAAGAGACACGGGCCTACCCCGCCGCCCGTCACGGAGCCGCGTCAGTTCCCTCTAGGGCGGCGCCGGCGTCGGGCGAGGGACGTACCGCGCCGCGGGGGTACGAAGGAAAGAGACACGGGCCTACCCCGCCGCCCGTCACGAAGCCGAGTCAGTTCCCTCTAGGGCGGCGTCGGCGTCGCGCGAGGGACGTACCGTGCCGCGGGGTACGAACGAAGGAGGGGTGCACCTACCCCGCCGCCCGTCACGGAGCCGCGTCAGTTCCCTCTAGGGCGGCGTCGGCGTCGGGCGAGGGGCTCACCGCGCCGCCGGGGGTACGAATGAAAGAGGTGCACCTACCCCCGCCGCCCGTCACGGAGCCGCGTCAGTTCCCTCTAGGGCGGCGTCGGCGTCGGGCGAGGGGCTCACCGCGCCGCCGGGGGTATGAAGGAAAGAGACACGGGCCCACCCCCGCCGCCCGTCACGGAGCCGCATCAGTTCCCTCTAGGGCGGCGCCGGCGTCGGGCGAGGGGCTCACCGCGCCGCCGGGGGTATGAAGGAAAGAGACACGGGCCCACCCCCGCCGCCCGTCACGGAGCCGCATCAGTTCCCTCTAGGGCGGCGTCGGCGTCGGGCGCGGAATTCACCTCCTACGCGGGGTACGAACGAAGGAGGGGTGCACCTACCCCCGCCGCCCGTCACGGAGCCGCGTCAAGCCCCTCTAACGGGACGCCGGCGCTGAGCAACGGGCGCACCTATCGTATCGAAGGCGACAGCTTGCGAACGCGACTCCGGATCCGCTTAGATTGGCCGCGCGCCCGTCCGGCGTGGGTCCACGCCGCCTATCACGGAGCTCGGGCCGTGTCGGTAGAACGCGCACGTAGCCCGCTCGATCGAGGCCGCGGCCGCCGGGCCTCGAGCTCGTCCGCGCCGGACGACCCAGGCCTGCGCGGTTGTAAGCTATCAAGGCGCTCGACCTCGCTGCGCGGCGCGATGCATATGGCACGGCGCACCAGTCCTCCGCCATCTCCTCGACTTTTCGACCGCGAATATCGTCCGGAAGCTGTTGCGGTCGGAGGCGAAGGTACAGTACCTCGGGCGCGCGCGCGCCACACCCGCCGGCCGCCGGCACGAAGCCGAGGCGATCCGAGCCGCCGAGGTCTCCGATCCGCGGCTCTCTCACCCAACCGCCGCATCTGCGTCGCGCTGGGGGCGCTGCAACGATACGTTCCGGTGACACGCCGATGTGGCCTGCTGGACGCTCGCTGTGCGAGCGAAACGCCCGCAACGAGCGCTAGACAGCGACGCGCCTCGCGGCTCGCCGCAGAGCTCGCCCCGGCTCGCTCCCATGATCAGCGGATTTGGGGTACGCATTTACGAAACAGACGTCGACGAGCTTATTGCATCACGGCCTGGCTGTAGCTATAGCGCTGCGTTTTCTAGCTGTACGGAGCCTACGAACGCGTCAACTACGGCTCGCGCCGCGGCCGACCGCGTAAACACAGAAGATCGAATTCGGTGCTCCGGGTACCTCCTGGCGCGTGACGCCCACGCGGCGCCGCAGGTGCGCGATGCGCGGATCCGCGAGGATCTTTGCGGAGAGCTCGTCCGCCTCGGCCCGCGCGAAGCGGGCGACGACGGTCTCAATCCCCGCGAGCAGGGCGAGGACGGCGCTCTCGGAGGCGGGGAGTTCGTCGCTGATCCCCAAGAGGCGGGCTCCTGAGCTCCGGGCGGGGTGATGCGGACGAGCCAGTGGCCGCGCGGCTCCGGCAGTACGACGACGTGTGCGCGCACGAGGAGGCTGGCGACGGCGGGCTCGACGACCTCGGCGACGCGCTTGAGCAGGGTCGGAGTCCGGAGCGCGAGGGCGATCGGTCGACCGGCGACGAGGGCGCTGGAGATGCGACGGGCGGCGTTTTGAACGACGGTAGAGGCCTCCATGATCGTCGAGGTCGATGGCAAATGTGCGTCCAGGGACCGTCTGCTCCGCCTTTAAGCACGCCGTCAGTTGAATTCGAGCGAAAGCGCCTTCCCGCCCCACGCGTCCAGCGTTTCGGTTGAATCCGCAAATCACGTATATTCGAGAACAACGCGCGCAGTCGGCTCGCGATCCGCGAGCGACGGCGGGAGTTGGGCGGGCGGGCCGGGGTATCGAGGGGTACGGGGCGGGAGAGGCGTTGCAGAGGGCATGTGGAAGCGAACGAGGGCACGTGTATGCGGAAAGGGCTCGTCGTCCGCGTGGAGGTTGTCGAGGGGGTACACGGTTGAGGGAGGAGATCGGCCGCGCCCTAGACGGAATCGCCGCCGCTCCGTGACGGCCGAGGGGGGTACGGGCGGCGCCGCGGCCGCCCCGCCCTAGACGGAATCGCCGCCGCTCCGTGACGGCCGAGGGGGGTACGGGCGGCGCCGCGGCCGCCCCGCCCTAGACGGAGGCGCCGCCGCTCCGTGACGGCCGAGGGGGGTACGGGCGGTGGAGGGCGGCGGTGGGCTCTGTCCTCTTTCCTTCGTACCCCGCGAGCTCGGTGGGCTCCTCCATCTGCGCGGGCGGGGATGAGAGTTGTACTCGTTATCTATTTGGCTTTTTATATATATCTTAGTGGCATCTTCAGGGGTTTGGGTAGCACGAGGAGCTTACCGCGCCGCCGGGGGTACGAAGGAAAGAGACACGGGCCTACCCCCCCGCCCGTCACGGAGCCGAGTCAGTTCCCTCTAGGGCGGCGCCGGCGTCGGGCGAGGGGCGTACCGCGCCGCCGGGGGTACGAAGGAAAGAGGTGCACCTACCCCCGCCGCCCGTCACGGAGCCGAGTCAGTTCCCTCTAGGGCGGCGCCGGCGTCGGGCGAGGGACGTACCACGCCGCGGGGGTACGAAGGAAAGAGACACGGGCCTACCCGCCGCCCGTCACGGAGCCGAGTCAGTTCCCTCTAGGGCGGCGCCGGCGTCGGGCGAGGGACGTACCGCGCCGCGGGGGTACGAAGGAAAGAGGTGCACCTACCCCCGCCGCCCGTCACGGAGCCGAGTCAGTTCCCTCTAGGGCGGCGCCGGCGTCGCGCGAGGGGCGTACCGCGCCGCCGGGGGTACGAAGGAAAGAGGTGCACCTACCCCCGCCGCCCGTCACGGAGCCGAGTCAGTTCCCTCTAGGGCGGCGCCGGCGTCGCGCGAGGGACGTACCGCGCCGCGGGGGGTACGAAGGAAAGAGGTGCACCTACCCCCGCCGCCCGTCACGGAGCCGAGTCAGTTCCCTCTAGGGCGGCGCCAGCGTCGCGCGAGGGACGTACCGTGCCGCGGGGGTACGAACGAAAGAGGGTGCACCTACCCCCGCCGCCCGTCACGGAGCCGAGTCAGTTCCCTCTAGGGCGGCGCCGGAGTCGGGCGAGGGCGTACCGCGCCGCGGGGGTTCGAAGGAAAGAGATGCTGGTGGAGGGAGAGCCCTAGACGGAGGCGCCGCCGCTCCGTGATGGCCGAGGGGCTACGCGCGGCGCCGCGGCCGCCCCCCCCCCGTAGACGGAGGCGCTGCCGCTCCGTGACGGCCGAGGGGTACGCGCGGCGCCGCGGCCGCGCCGCCCTAGAGGGACGCGCCGCCGCTCCGTGACGGCAGCCGGGGGGTACGCGCGGCACCGCAGCCGCCACGTCCTAGACGGAGTCGCCGCCGCTCCATGACGGCCGCCGGGGGGCACGGGCCGGCGGAGGGCGGCGGTGGGTTCTGTTCTGTTTCCTTCGTACCCCGCGAGCTCAGTCACCACCTCCATCTGCGCGGGCGGGATGACTCTGTAGTAGAGTCTGTACGAAACGGGCGTTGGGGAGCGGACGTACGACGCCCAAGGTGCGCATTGAGAGCTCCGCCTGCCCCGGCGGCATGTATCTAAGCATTATAAGCTGTCGCTTCGACCCGGCGCAGGTCGCGCGAGGAGCGACGAGCCGAACCGCGTCGCAGGGCTTGGCGTCGTCCTCGCCGCGAGCCCGATCGGCGTCTGCGCGAGCGCGTCAAGAGTGGCGGCGGGCGGACCGCGTCGAGCCCTGAAAGGATTCAGGGCGGCACCGTGACGGCCGCGGGGACTCCGGGAAGGAGGCCCCATGGCACAGTAACTGCACCGGTTTCGAGGAACGTTTCGAGCGAGCTTCTGTATGTGTCAAAGTTGGATGGCGAGTCATCTTAAGCTTTCGAGGGCCGAGGAGGAGCAGTAACGCACGGCCGGGGGTGTCATGGACCACGATGTGGGCTCGACCTCTCATGTTCGCGCTCGCGAGCTAGGGCACGCAAGGGCGCGCCGACATGCGCGCTCGCGTTTCAGGCTGCATACGAGACGAACGCACGCGAATTCGCCGATGCTGTCGTCCTCATCCGGGGCGAGGCCGGAATTGAAAGGGGGCTCAACGATGCTCGAAAGGGACGAAAAAACGCGGCAGACCGGCTGGAACGCGTCTTAGCAGATGGGAGACACCGCTTGGCCGGCTGGTACCGTGAAAGCTCGCCCACGCGAAAGCTCCGCGTAGCGGATGCAGTCGGGCGGGAGCGTAGGTCCGCAGAAGCCGCCGAACGCCGCCCCGCCGCCCAGTCGACGGGTGCGCGCTATGACGAGCACCGCGGCGCGCCGTGCTCCGCTAACGCCGATCCGCAGCGGAGGTCATTGTGTCGTATGTAAGCAGGTGTTGTTGCTCCCGGTCTCGTTCTGCAAGCCCGACTGCGGCGCACGACGCCGATTGTGTCTTCCGTGCTTCATCTCGGACGAGCGCTTCCGCGGTACAGGAACGCGATTGCGGAGTGGTGCGCATCGTACCGACTGTGTAGAGTGTCTCGTTGTAACCGCTCGATGCGCAGCGCATGCGGAGGAGTCCCGAGGCCGTCAATCTCGGGAACACAGGCTCCGTCTGTGCAAAGTACCACGACACTGCGGGGCTTCCGGAGGGCTGCAGCGGGCGGCGAACCAGCGTTGGATCTGTTCAAGCGCGTGTTCGACTCGGCCGCGGCGCGCGAAAAGAATTCGAAGCCGGAGAAAGGGCAGCGCCGCAGGAGAAAGAAGGTCCCAAGAGGCGACGGCGGCGACGGCAAGGCCGGCGACGGCGACGGAGGAGAAGAAAACGAGGAGAACGAGGAGGACGAGCAGGCGAAGAAGCTGGCGACGATTCGGACGATGATCAAGACCGCCCGCGCAAGGGCCGTACGCGTCGCGCCGACGCGACGGTCGAGTACAGGCGGAGGTCATCGTCGAGAATCTCGCGGATGGCTGGCTCGGCAGCTTTCGGCGGGTCGTCCCTCGACCACCTCAGCATTCGCCAGCCGCAGCCTTGCCGTCGTCGAGCACGGCGCCGGCGCCAGCGGGCACGGTGGTGGCGGATGCGAGCGAAAGCTCCTCCAACAGCGCAATTGTCAGCGTCAACCCGTTCGCGTCGGGCGAGCTGTCCGCGGCCATGCGCGGGCTCGCCGCCTCCGCACCTGTGGATCTCATCTCGCAAATCAAGAACGATCGAGCAAGTACAGGGAGCTGGATCGGTTCATGTCGGCGGCCGCTTCCATCGTCACGGCAGGCGAGCTGGAGAACACCGCGACCTTTATGATGGTTTGCCAGGTACAACGCCTCCCAATCCCATTCCCACTCTGCCGCCGACGAGCTCTTTCGTCGCAGTATGTCGTCCTTTCTACGAGTACGAGGTCGGCGGATAGAGGAGGAGGATGCGCAGAAGAAGGCGGGGCGAGCGGTCGAGTCGTTGAGCAGCAAGACCCTGAGCGAACGGATTCGAGGCCTCGTCGAGGAGAAGATAGCGGATTTCGATCGAGATCCGGGCGGCAAGCTCGACTGGGCGAAGATGCTCTCCTCGAAACGACGGGGACGGTCCAAGACTTTCGCGACAAGACGGTCAACCACACCGACATCGAAAAGGGGAAGAAGAATTTGGTCGATGTGGTCCGCCCGATCCCGCTCGTCGGCGCGGGCGCCACCCTGACGCCTCGCTCGCATGCGCAGCTTCTGCGGATTCGCAAGATCGGCGCGGCGCTCCGGGCGTTTCCCTGTCTGCGCATGATGGGCCCGAAGACGACGCGAACGCACGTGAAGAAGCTCAACGCGCCCAACTTCTCTCTTGGGCAGGCGGTCCTCGATGTGGAGGAGCACGCGCGCCGGGGGCGGGGGCGGCGCCGACGGCTCCGGCGCGGCGGCCGCGCCCCCGCCCCCGCCAAGGGCGGTCGAGCGTCGAAGAGCGAGGAGAGTAGGCGGCAGAAGCGGAGCGCGGAGATGAGCTCATCAAGACCGTCCGAAGGTCGCTAGAAGCACACGTGGCGGAGGAAGGCTTGCGTGGCGACGACGCCCTTCTGTCATGCCTCCTCGACCCGAGATCCAATCTACCACCGAACACCCCCTCTACCTGCACCACAATGGCCAAGACCGACCCCGACATGGATCGGTGCCTCTTGCCCGCACCTCGCGGCGGGGGCGATCCGTTCTCACGTTCTCCGACAGAAAGTTGGACTTCGAAACGGCGTGGGGCAAGGCGGTGTGTGGGCTCAGGCGGAGGCCGCGGAGAACATCAAAAGGCGTTCATCGACAACGAGCGCCTCGCGAGCATGCATCCCTATGGTGCGAGCGTGTCGCCGCGCCTCGATGAATCTTATCCGACTCGGTCGCCAGTCGTTCCGGAGGGGACCATGGAAGACCTCGAGCAGGCCCTCGGTCCAAACCGGTTGGACCCCGACGAGGGAGACGAGGCGGCGGACGATGGCCGTCCCTTCAGCGCCTCTCGCCACTGGAGTCTCTTGTTCGGCCCGCCGGTCGTGATTCCGCGCGGGGCCCGCTTCGCGCTCGCTGATTTGCGTCGCGCAGGGCACAGGCAAGTCACAGTTCGCGCGCGAGCTCGCTCGCCGCATCGGGTACAGCTTCCTCGAGTACAAGCCGTCCAGATCAACGAATACGTGCTCGCCGTTCGCCGGCGCACCCGCTCCATCCCTGATCTTGCAGCAGTACGGGCAATCCGAGAAGGTCGTCGAGGCGTTCTTCAACATCGCCCACGACATGCAGACGTCGTTTTTATGTTAGAGTGCGTTCACCTCGATTCCTGTGATAAATATGGCGCTCTCGTAATACGTCTGGTCCAGCGAGGTGGATACGACCGTCCAGCTTCCAAGCCGTCGACGGACGAACTGCAGAGAAGGTCCTGAACACGGTACGCTCGAGTGCTCGTGCACGTTTCCCGCGACTCACAGAGTGTTAGTTGCGACGGCGGTGGACAAACTCTACAACGACGTCGAGCACCGGCGAGTTCGCACAGCGACCCGGCCGTGTCCGATTATAGTCGCCGCGACCAACTATCCGCTCAACATGACGACAAGTTTTTTCGTCGCTTCGGAAGAGTACGCCGTCCTGTGCGTATTCGTTCGCGTTTAATCCTGTTCGCAGCATCTTCATGCCACCGAGCCAAACTCCGCCGCGAGATCATCAAGTCCATCATGAAGTTCAAGCAGGAGGAGCGGCCAATGTGAAGAACGAGAAGCGGCAGGAAAGGGACTCCCCGTCGGTCAAGCGTCTCTTCCGTGAGGAGTGCTTCGCGACGAACTGACGAGCTCGCGTCGGACGCAATGTACGGGCTTCACGTACCAGGTCTTCGAGGAAGTTTTCGGGTTCATCTCCACGAATCAGGTCCGTCCCATCGCGTGCCCCGTTCTTGCTTAATCAGGCGACAGAAAAGGACATCGACTACGAGAGCGTGAAACAGGCCGTCCGCCGAGGGGAGCCGAAGAGCCGCTGGACGGTCCTCGCGCAATGCGAAGCATTTCGCACGGGCAAGCGCGAGGGAGGCGTTCCGAGGACGCGGCGGGGGCGCGGCGCTGCATCGCGCCCGCGTCTGCGCCGCGGCATCGGCGGCGACCGTGGGCACCGGCAACAGCCCGCAAAAGCGTAGAGGTCGCCAAAGCTCCGCTCCGCGAGGAGAGTACCTCGTGCCGGGCGCGCGCGCGAGCGCACGCGGCGAGCAGGGCGCCCGCCAAGCCCCCGTACGGTCGCCACGCCGTCGCTCTCCGAAAGGTATGCAGTGCGACCGTGCCTCGCGCCCAACCTTGATCCTCGCGCAAAGATGGAGCAACGCCGCCGACACCTCGCCCCAGCAGCCGCAAGCGCAAGGCCGACGAGGTCGACGAGGATGCGCCGCGTTCGGAACCGCCTCCTGTCATCTCGTGCTCGAATCACACTCCTCCGCCAGGCACAAGCGGGCGATCGGCGACAATTTGATGGTATGATTTAGGCTTTCGTTCTATCTTTCCTTTAATTTAACTAGTCTAGTACTCTTCGGACAATTAAAAACCTTGTACTTTTATTACGTTCTTGTTCTTCTTATTACAGATTGGTTAACGTGTATGTAAAGAGGTTTCTGATTGCAAAAGAAGAGAGAAAGTCAGATTCTGGTCGGGGAAAGGAAAGCAGGGGTGCGCATGCCCCGATTGATAAGCGAACTACATACTCCATATCTAGAGAGCCCTAGAGCCTCGAGCTAGTAGCTATGCTATAGAACGTTGTTCCATTTTATAATTAGAAATCCTTTTCCGTCGCAATGTGGCGAACAATGGAAGCGCAGGGGCGAGACTAGTACGGATCCGGAGGGAGGGATGGAGGGACGGGACGCGGCGCGCCGGCGGGCGAGGGCCCGCGGCGGCGGATGGCCGCAGTGCGGGCTAGAGAACGGGGCGCGGCGGGCGAGGCCGCGGCCGGGCGGCGGACGGTGGCGGGCAGCGCGGGCTGGACTCCGGAGGAACGGGCGCGGCGGGGAGGGCCCGCGGCGGCGGACGGCCGCAAGCGCGTCTCCGCGTTGTGCACGCGCATAGCCCCCGTGCGGCGAGAACTCCATCTTGAGTTCAACCGCGCGGTATGCGTTACAGAACGACAACAGTGCGTGCACGCGCTCGCTAAAGCGCACTGCGGAGGGAAGTCTTGGCCGCAGATCTAGATCTAGAGCGCCCGAGCGGCCCGGGCGCGCGAGCCATCATCGTCCTCCTCGATGCGAATAAGAGAGCGATCAGTAATCAACGTTTGATGCATTAGAGCTGCCTCCGACGGGCGGGAGGCTCGGTCGAGTGAGCCATCAAAATGCGTCGGCGGGGTCCTGCGCGAAACTTTGAAAAGTGATCTAACATCATCTCGAGGGTCCAGATCGGTTCTTCGCCCGCCACGCATGCGCACTTTGATGGGCCGTCGACGTCGCCATCGACATGCATATGCATATATATATGCATGGTGCTCGGATCGACGCTCGTTCGACCGAGCTAATGGTAGCGAACTGCCAGATTCTACCCGCGGCAAATCGGGCGCGCCTGCGTCCGACGGTCCGTTCGAGGGCCGGCCGGCGGGAGCCTGGCCGGAGTCTGGGATCGACTGGGGCGGCGCGCGCGCGCACCGGGCGGTCGCGACGGTTACGTATACGTAGTAGTATACGTACAGCTCCGACCGCCGGGTGAGCTGTAGCGCAGAAGCGCAGCTGTAGGCTATAGCCTACTAGGCTAGTAGCTAATAGCTATAGCTGGCGGCGCCTGGCGCCGCGGTCGCCGCGTATACGTAGTACTACCGTACTACTACGTAGTACGTATACGGCGGGCCGCGGCCGGGCTGTATACGTACTACGCGTACGGTAGTACCGCGGCCGCATTACGGCCGGCGTAGGCCGCGTAGTTGCCGGCAACTTGCCGCAAATATTAATTAACTTAGTAATTAATAATTGCCGAGACGTATACGCGCGCCGAATTCGGCAATTTAACGACACGGCAATGTTGTTTGGGGTAGGGATTCTCTTAGGACGCCATAGAAGAACTTGGCAATTGTCTCAATTTAATTGTCTAGCTGGCCTCGGCAATTTATCGACTCGGCAATTCCGGTACGTTTTTATACGTGGCAATTAAATTAAAAATTTTATTTTCGGTCCCGGCCCCCGGCCGGGTCTATTTTTGGCCGACATCTAATTCTAAATGATATAAAAGACCCCTCGCGCAGCCCCTCGCGCGTGTCCCATGGGCTCAAAACATATAAAAGACCTGAGCCCTCGGGCCCCTCGCGCGCCGGCTCGGGGGGTCATTCATGGAAAATAGAATTATTTTCATGATCGAAATTATTTCGTTTTGCCCTGGACCGTCGCGTGAACTTCAACGCGACTGCACCGGACCACCCGTCGCGTGAACTTCAACGCGACTGCACAGCACCACCCGTCGCGTGAACTTCAACGCGACTGCACCGGACCACCCGTCGCGTGAACTTCAACGCGACGTCGACTGCACTAGCTGGACCACCGCCGGGCCGGTAGTACGCCCGGTACCCGTCGCGCGCGTGATGCGCATCATGGCATCCATATCATCATGACGCCGATGATGACGTACCTAGTACATGTGCACGGCGCATGCGCAATCATGATCATGATCATGATCGATATCATTGAATCATTGAATGCGCATGCGCATCATGATCAGTTCTTCGAATTCGAACTTCGGAACTCGTACCGTAGTACTCGCGGTCCGACGGCCGCTCGAGCTCGACTATGGTGTACATATATATCATAGCCTGAGTATCATAGTATATATGTACACTGTACAGTGATGTTACTCGGCGACCGTCGACGTCGAGTCGGCGTCGACGTCGGACCCGGACCCGGGGGCCGGGACTCGGCGAGAGAGTCGACGTCGACGTCGCACGTCGAGTCGGCGTAGACTCCGCCGTAGAGACGGTACCGCCGTACCGGTAGAGTCACTGAGTCACTGTCACGGAGCCGAGGGCGAACCATCTAGGGTCGCAATCGCCTCCGCCCGCCGCCCGCCGGGCCCGCGCGCGGCCCGCGGCGCGGGCCGCGGCCGTCTATGGCTAGATCTGTCACGGAGGCGAGGCCGCTTTGCCTAGGGGCTCGGAGTGGCCCGGCAACGGGCGCGGGACTCCTGAGATCGATGTCGCCGCGCGCGACGCCGAGCCCGGCGGCCGCGGCCCGGCCCCTGCAGCCGGTCCGGCGCCGGCGGTCCGGATCCCAGTATACGTACTAGTGCTGCGCCGGCCGCGGGCGCTCGAAGTCCGGGGCGAGGCGCCGAGCTCGAGCCCCCGGGCCCCCGCGCCGACGCGGCCGGCCCGGCGGCGCCAGCGCTAGCTATAGCCTATAGCCATCCGCCGGCGCTGTCCCGCGCTGAGACACGAATTGCGCGCGCGTCCGCGCTCCGCCGCGCCCGCCGCGAGCGCCAGGCGCCGCCAGCTCGCGTTCGAGCTCGAGCTCGAGGGCGCGCCGCCCATGGTCGCGCGCGCGCCGACCTTAGGCCTGTGCGTGGGGCGCCGGCCTGCCGAGGGCCGACGCCCACGCCGCGCGCGGACGTGCTCGCGTTGTGCTATCGCTATCGGCCGCGACCGCGACACACTCTCTCGAGCTCGAGCTCGACGAGGACGATTTTGATTCATTTCATTTACAAGTTTACTCGTACTGGGACTCGGCTGAGTACTTCGCGTACGTTAGCTCGACTGGCTATGGTTGCGGCCGTATACGCGCTATACGTACGCGTACATGCACGTATACGCGTCCGACGTTCAGCCTGCGCATGCGCCGCCGACCGCCACGGCCGAGGCTCTCTGCGAAAATGGAGCATCGATACCGGCCGCAGCCCTCGACGCGCCGCAGTTTCTGTACAATTGCAGGCGCGCCTTCCTCTCGCGCTCTTCGGCCGAGTCCCACGCCATCCAAGACGGGTCCGCGAGCCTTCGCCGGATCCGATCGGCCATCCAGCCGAGATCGCCGTCGGGCGAGGCGGCCTCGCGAAGCCGCTGGACGTAACCCTCCTCCGAGGCCGCCCGGCGACGGTGCTCGTCGGTCAGCGCGTAGATCCCGTCTGGCTCGACCGCGGCGCGGCAGAGGGGGCACGTGGCGTGATGCACGCGTACGAGGCAGTGGAAATCCATTACGTGTCCGCAGGAGAGGGCGACGGGCCGCAAGAGGCGGTCCAGACAGACGGGACACTCGTCCGGAACGCAGATTCCCCGAGGAGGCTCGCGGAAACGATTGCGAAAGCACCGCCACGCCACAAAGCAAAGCGTCGCAAACTGTTCGTGCTGACGACGTGCGCGAAAATCCCTCGCCGGGTCCCCATCGAGCGGCTGCTCAACCGCCTCGTACCGCACGCTCGAATCCTCTTCGGGCTCGACGGCGAGCCAGCAGCGGGCAGCGCCCCACTTGGGGTCGTACGGGACGAGCTCGAGCGTCATGGCCCAGTGGGTACCTCGAATGCTCCCGCGTTTCGCATCTATTTATGCAATTTTCTCCAAGACGGCGCGCCCCCTCAGCATCGCCGCTCTAGCTCGATCGTCCTCGCGCCGACACGTTGGGCACCGTTGTAAAACCTGCCTCAGTCGCCATCTGGAAGGACTGGAGGGGTAACGATTCGGCAGCGGCCGCAGTAGGCGACGACGAGCCCGTCGGATCGCTTGCAGATGCGGCGCACGCGTCCGACGCGGGGGTCGACGTCGCTGGCCGCGGGGCAGGGGCCCCCCGCGGTCACGCGCACGGCCCTCCTGCGCTCGCGCTCGTACCGCGCTCGGCAGGCGCAGCAGAGTGCACTGCGGCGGACGAGAGGAGCGGCTCCGCCGCAGGCCCGGCAGGTCCGGGCGGGGGCGGGGAGGGGCCGGGGGACGCGATCCCCGACGCGGGGCTCGGGAGCTCGAGGAGGGGCCATGGCCATGGTCATGGCCGTGGGGCCGTGCACGTGCCGGGAGGGGCCGGCACATATATAAGGAGACGGGCCCGGGGCGTGCCGTGAAGGTCCGGGCCCCGGACGTCGACGGTACCCGGCCCTCGGACATGAGTGTCGAGACGGACGCACGAATTCGTGCGATTCTTCCACCCTCGCCTGCTGCTGGAAAAGGCGAACGGGGCGCTGAAATCGGCGCACAATCGATATCGATATCGCAAACGAAGAGCATGGAGGTGTTGCCGGCGAACCACGATCGCGAGGCCGCGGCGGGGGCCAAGGCGATCTCGACGGCCGATCGCGACGTCGATGTCGAGATGGCGGACGCGTGCGTCGCGGGCACGCGCATGCTCGAGCTCGCCGCACCAGAGGCCGCCGGCTCCGAGCGCGCCGAGCCGCCCTGGCCCTCTCCCCCGCCGACAATCGAGGCCTTCGTCAAGCCCGTCGGAAACAATCCCCACAATCCGTACATTGGCCCAAAATTCGCCTTCCATTCCGCTCGTCGTCTGGAGGCAGATGATTTTCGCGGCAAGTTCCTCAAGTCCACCTTCGACTACAAGGTGATCGCGGCGTCGGGCGGTCGCGAAACCGTCGTGTACAGCCGCGCCTATGTGGATGTGGACGCCGACCTGAGCGAGGCGTGCGCTGGACGCGAGAAGCTTCTCAAATCGTCGAGCAGCGCGCACCGGATGGGCGACGGCGCGGCGCTCAAGTCCCTTAAGGAGCACTTTGACAAATGCCGCACGTACGCCGAGTACATCCGCGGTAGCGCCGCGCTGGAGCGTGTGGTCGAGTGCGCCGTCGAGATCGCAAAGACTTTCGGTCCCGACCGTAAGCCCTTCGTCGTCCTGGGCTTCCGCGGGGCCCATGTCTTTCACGACGACTTTGAGCATTTTTGCCTTCGTCTGGACAATCCGGAGGGCGCGTCTAGCCTTCGCAACGAGATCTCGGCGCGGTTCTCGCGGGTTTTCAAGGTGCTCTCCGAGGAGAAGATCGCCTGCATCTCGCGTCATGTCGACGAGGGAGTTTGGAGCCGCGGCCAAGGTCTACGCCTTCCGGACGCGCGAAACCCGAAGAGCAACTCGTACTGTGCGATGATCTACCCACCGCTCGACCCCAACAAAGATTTCCTCGATGTTCCCATCCCTCGCGAGGCGCCCGACCCGGGCGATCGAGGCGTTCTCGGGGCACCTCCGTCGCCTTCACGACTATATCGCAGCGAACTACGAGCAATCCATCCATCCCGAGCGTCGGCGAGTCTTCCCACGGCCAGCCACCGAGCGCGCTACCGGTGCCGTCGATTACAATCGCTGGTAGCGACGTCGGCGGCGGCTCGTCGGAGTGCAAAGAGGCATTCGATGTCGCGTTTCGCGTGTGCGAAAAGCTCTTCCCGGACGGCCATCGGGCGCTTACGTTTACGAGCCGCAACGCCAAGACGTGCAACAGCGGCCGAACCATCAATTACTTCAACTTTGTGACCGTTCCGAATCCCCTCAACGCGTTGCAGGGCGAGTGTCCGTACGGTCTCCACCATAAGACCAACCGCGCCCTCGTCACCGTTTGCGGAAACGGCATGCCTGGCGTGTTTCGGGCGAGCGTCCGTTGTATGAGCTCTCAGTGCGAGCTGAACCACGCGATCCACTTCACCACGACGGCATACGGGGGTCCGGGCGAAAAGATTGTGGAGCTCGAGAAGAATTTCTTCGAAACCCTCAACGCCATGCTCCACTCGTGCGTGTACGAGTCCGACCTTCCGCCGCTTCCCAAGCTCGCTCGGAGCCTCGACGCCGTCGGCGCAACGCCCGCCGAGGAACGCGACGTCATCCATCCGTACTGGGAGGTGCTCGAGGCCAAGGTAAACCGCCTCGTCATTGCCGTCTACTACGGCTCGAAGGACGAGACGAACCACATGGCCTGCGTCAGCCTTCTCGACGGAAAGTCTGGGTAAAGTGCCGCTACAAGAGCTTGAACGGTCAAGATCAGACGGAGACGTGCAACGCGTCCCTCTCTCGCGTGGACGCGGCCGCGTTGCGGGCCGCGTTTACAAAGTTCGACGACGCACTTTATCTCCGTCGCCAAGTCGGGTCAGGTCCGGCCCGCTTCATGGCCGGAGCGTGTGGCATGGAGCTCAAGCGGAGCATTTTCTTTCAAAACCCGGTCAAAGACCAGTGATGGCCGTCTCGGATGCCATTCGAACCAACGTTCTGGAGCCAATGCTCAGTCACTCGGCCGACGCGCGTCCCGACCTCTCCTTCGCGTCGCCCGCAGTGGCGCCCGCCTCGCCCAGGATCTTTCGCCACCCGATCGACCAGCCCTCATCCCGGAGGCGACAAGACCGCGGCATCTACACCCGTCGTGCAATTACAAGGTCATCATGATCGACGATCTTCCCCACCTCGGCGACGGCGTGATGGTGACCCGGCTGCGCTCCTCAACGGACCCCAAGGTGGCCCTTCCCCACACCATCGCGATTGCAGCCGGATGCGGCGCGCAGAAGACGCGCGCCGTGCTCGCCGACAACCCGAACGGACTTCTCAACTATCTCGAATCGCAACTCTTATCGAAGGCCACGGCCTCCGAGCCCACGGCTCGCTACGCTACGTACATCGCAAACGGACGCGCGCAAGGCGAGGTTGACGAGAACAGCCCCCTTCACGCGCAGCGCTTCCGAGGTTACCGGGACGGTGCCGGAAATGCCAAGGAGAAGAGCAGACGGGACAAGAAAAGCGATTGATGCACGATCGCATCGTCGTGTGCGCGGAGAGCTTTCACAAGGCTGAAAACGTCAAGAACATCGACTCGCGGCGCGGGATTCTCATTGCGGACGAGCTTAACTGCTTGCTCGGTCGCTTTTCGAGCTCCGAGACGTTCAACGGCATCCGGAAGAAATCGTGGAAGAGACTCCTCCGTGCGATGCGACGGAGCAAGTCGGTGATCGCGATGTGCCAGGATTTGCAGCCTTGGCACCTCGAAGTTCTCGCGTCCCAGGTACGCCCGGCGAGACGATGGTCGTCTTCCAACTCTCGAGCCCGAGTCCCTCGCTCGCTACCGCGAAGAGGTCCACGTTGTCGTGCCCATCGCCTGGAGCCCCTTCTTCTCCGCGGCATGCCTTCCGAAACCGGCTACAAAGAGCGCAAAGGGACGACCAGTGATACGAACGTCAAACCTGCACGCCGACAAGCAGCACATGTTCCGGAACTTCGCCGTTATGGCCGCGTTGAACCCGCAATTTACCGAAAAGCGGGTCCTTTTGGGCTTCGCCGACTGCCCCGCCGAGCGGCGACGCGACCTGAACGACGCCGAGAAATGGAATACGAAGGATGTGATCATGGCCAACTACGTCGTTCAAGTCGGCTTCGACGGGCACGTGTTCCGGCCCAAGTTCAGGCTCATGACGGACGCTGGGCGGACTGGAGGGACGGATCGCGAGGTCCAGGCAAAACCGCGTGCGGCATCTGGAAGAGCTTCCTTCGGCGAACCACGTACGTCTCAACATGTACTGCCAGCGTTTCTCGGACGCGGACAAGGAGGCCACCCTTCCCGTGGACCCGGAACGCCATCTTTTCGTCCGCCTGGGCGGGACGCCTGGCCGAGTTGGAAAAGGGTCGCTCCGACCTTTTCAGCGCGAGCGCAACGAGGACGACGAGTCTTTCGAGCGGCGATGGCGCGAATATGTTGAGGAGGAGCGCCTGCTCGCCATGGTGTACGCAAACGTGACCGCCGAGCGGAATGCGCATCACACCTGGCCCGATCGGATGCTCGTGGAGAAGTTGATGTGCCATCTCGGCGCGCAGCGCGTCTACATCGCGAACCACGGGGACCTCCTCGAACGGGTGTCGTTGGATGCGAAAGAATTCAAATCCTTGGTGGCCGAGGTGGGACGGACCGGGGACGCCGTCTACAAATCTCAAGAGTACGCCCCGAATTTGTTGGCTACCACCCCCGGCATCTCCTTCGACTGCCGCTTCCACGGGGATTTTGTGCGTTTCGTCTCCAAGTCCGGCGACGATCGAAATGGGAGCGGTAATTCTCTCGGCGAAGAGTTCGGCATATCGCAGGATGATGCGACGAGGAGTACGAGTCGGCCATCCAGGCGGTTTTAAACAAGGCTCAGGTCTCGATGACGCTTGGGCAGCCGCTCTACGCGACAACTCCGGAGGACTTTATGGCCAGCAAGACAATCGAGTCGATGCGTAGGCGCGCGCGCCTCGGCATCTACCTCACCCAGGTCGACGAGCCCACGTACGCGGCGCGCGAGGCCAAGTGCGACATCGATAACGTCGCTTCGAACTCGTCCGGGTCCGCCTGCAATCCCTTCACGAGGGTGAAGAAGAGCACGGAGATGATCTTGGCAACGCTCGGCGTCCCCGAGTTGCACCCGCTCCATCCGCTCCACCCCTTCAATTTTCACCTGCCGACCATCGCCTTCGGTTCGATCGACGATGTCAAGGCGGCGGGACTCGCCCGCCTCGCCGCGAGCCCCGCCCTCGTCGACCTAAAGATCGTCGAAGGCCCTCTTCTGGCGAGGGCGCTCGCCCTTCGCGGCGACACGGGAGCCTCGGACGGCGCGATCAAAGCCGTTGTCGAGGAGTTCGAGGCCTCTCTCGCCAGCGGTTCTAAAGGCTCCCTCCGAGCGCCGCCCGAGGAGGAGGCCCTCGAAGATGCCGAATCTGAAGCGATCAAGATGGCGGCTTCCGACACCGACGAAGACGGTGGAAAAGGGTCCGAAGGCGAAGAGAGGCCGTCGAAAAAGGCTCGGACCGCAGAGGACCGCGCCACTCTCTCTCGGCGCCTGGATTCCTGCCTGTACCGTGTGTACCGGAGCGCCGTCGCCTACGCGATCGAATCACTCGGCGGAAAACTCGTAAAGGTGGCGAGCCCGTGTATCGCGCGGGGCAAGGCCCCGACGGCTCCCCTGTCGAGTTTCGCATCAACCCGCCCGGAAACGTGGCCGACGCCGCCCGCCTCGCCGTCGCCCTGAAGCCCCAGACTCGCAACGGCAGCCCCGACGAGCGAGCAGTACGAGTCCGACGTGCGCGCGTACCTCTCGGCCAATTCGGCCGTTGCGGCGGCCTTGCGATGCATGAGGGGCGGCGGAAAAGTCCCCGACCTTCATCCTTCCGCCCTCGTCCCACAGCAGCTGCGCCAGATCGCGCACCCTCTCTGGGCACCCGATACGGAAGACGAATCAAAGATCTCCTCTACTGGACGGCCATTCCGGGCCCGGCCGAGGGCAGCGAATACGTGCCCCAGTACGCCGCCCTCGACTACTCGACGGCCGAGGGCGCCCGTCGGTTCCTGGAGTGCGTGTCCAAGTCCAAACTGGCGGCCGCTCTCACCATTCCGGAGGACTTTCTCCGTCGAATCGGCGCGCCGTTGGACACGCCGTCGATCGCCGAGATCGCGGGCCGCGGTTTGCAGGGAGATCCGCGCTACACGCCGACGGGCATCGACCGGCGAGGAGCACCACATCGCCTGCGTCGTTTCAATGATGCGCGCGCGTCGAGGCGTGCATCGCCGGGCCCGATCGCAAGAATGGCGGTTTTCTGGGAGATGATGGAGCAAGAAGTCGAAATCCGGCCC